>CM033742.1:11688980-12060607 GCA_019671005.1 Hibiscus mutabilis
AAAGAAATTAAAGTTATAGGTTATCCATCTTTTTTCATTTTTGTGACTAGAGCATTCAAATATTCTTGCTTTTCTTACCATTGCACCAACACATCTACAAGAGACATTCATTTGATTTTTGGTATCCAAATTGCTTTTGATCCATTGACATTAGCTTCAATGTCTCTAGTTCATTTCGGAACTCATACTTGTCTAATTTTATAAGATTTTTGTTTTCTTATAGGACAAGTAATATCATGACCATGAAAATGACAAGGTGAACATTTTTTCATTTTTAATTTTGATGAATTATCAGCAATGATTTTTTATTAAGCTTTCAAGCTCAATCTTTAAATCTAAATTTTCTTTTTCAAAGACTCCATTATTCATTTTTGACAACTCTAAATCCTTTTTCAAATTTTTATTTTGGTTTTCAAATTCAAGTTTTGATTTCAAAAGAAAATCATTTTCAAATTCAAGTTTTGAAATCATTTTCTTGTATTTGGAATTAATGGTCTCAAATTTCAAAAAATAATTTATCAAAAGCATCTTGTAACTCACTAAAAGAATATGAATTTAATTCATTAAAGTTAGAAGATATCTCAGGCTCATCGACATCCATTAAGCAGTCCACCTTTGGATTTGAGTGAAGGTTTGCACTTGATGAAGCATCATATTTCTTCTTTTCTTTCTCATAGAGTTTCTCAAGCTTCTGCCATATATTTTTGGCACTTTTGAAATGATGATACTCTCTTGAAAATATATTCATTGAGACCACAAAAAAAAGTGTGCATAGCCTTGACATTTTGTGCCTTCCTTGTGTCATTTGGACTATTTTTCTTCTTCTTATTGGGAACTTCCATGTGACCATCTTCGATTATCATCCAAACATCAAAATCAAATGCTTGGATGAAATACTTTAGCTTCATTAAATTGTTCCATTGGAAGTATGAATCTCCTTTGAAGAGAGAGAACACGAGATCAAAATTTGTCATTGTAGTCATGCTAGTCATTTTTCTTGGAACGACATACTTCGAGCTTGACAATCTTTACTTCCGATTGTGGGACCTTTGATGGAGACAAAACTCTGATTCCAATTGTTGGGCTCGAATAGATCAATCAAAAATCACCAAGAGGGGTTGAAAATGCTTTTGAATGATTTAATGTAAACCAAAAAGAATGGATAATTTGCACAATTGATTTATAGTGGTTCAACTTCTAAATCAAGTCTACATCCACTACCTTAGCTCACCACTAAGGATTTCCCAATTCACTAACAATGAATTCTTGCCTAGGACAAGGCGTAACCTTACAACCCATATATTTTCAATGGCTAAGATAGGACCACTCTAGTTTTTCTAAGGCTAAACTAGAAACTCTCTCTTTTACTAGGTTTGATTTGGGTAAACAAGAATACCTTTCAAGGTGGGTGTTTTCAAGATTTAAGCCTACAAGAAAAAGTACAAAAATATACAATAAAAGTACTTTATACACTATATACAAGAGAAATGAAGAAATAACGACTTAAAGACTATTCTCTTGATCATTAAGCTTGGATAGTTGTAGTCACCATCTTCAAGTGTCCTTGGCTTGTATTTGTAATGTGAAATGATATTCTAGCCGTTTATGGCCGTTGGGGTGTTTGGAGCCATTGAGATGTCATAAAGTTGAGCTTTAAATGCCCACATGCACAGAGATATCAAATGTAAACCCTCGACCCGGATGTCACATTTGGGCCTCAAGCCCAAACCATTACCATAAAATTTTGACCTAGTTTAGCCCAACCCGCAAATCCATTATGAAAATTCATTTACTTACAACCCAATAAAACATAATAAATATTTGAAAACATATACAATATAGCTCCGTTTAAAATTACATTATAGACCTTTGAGTCGATCGTTTGAAAATCCAAATACGAATTACAAAATACAATAGGCTCCTACGAATACATAACCCAAGGACCTAAATACTGTACTCTGATGAGACGAGGCGTTGGAATCCTTCTTTGATGGTGCTCCTCCAAGAACAATCCAAACCTACTAACATGCGAACGGAAACAACGATTCCGAACGTTGAGCTAACAAAGCTCAGTGGATACACCACCACTCAACCTTGCTTCAAGAAAATCATAAATAAAGCAAAGCAACATGAACGACATCATGGCAAGATAACAATGGTGCTGCCATAACCGCCTAAACACATGGCATTATGAATGTATGATTACGCACACAACTAATACTAGAACCTCATAAATTTACCTAGTACCACATAAATAACACCAACAACATTAAGTGAGGTCCGCGTCCACAAAGCATCAGAATCATAAAGCACGAGATCTTAGGCCCGTCCGCGTCCACAAAAGCATCGGGATCCTACTATTCTGCGAGCAAGGCCCGCGTCCACAAAGCATCGAGATCCTATACTTTGAAGCAAGACCCAGCATCGGGATCCTACATCCATGCATCGGGATCTCTCATCAATCATCTTGAATGATCTCTCGTCAAAGCATCCTCCAACATTCAATCTTCAGGTTGCATCCATTATATCCATAACCCAATAAGGGATGACTCGACTACCTAGGTGTCCCATCAGCACACAACAACGACCCTAGTAACCATACAGCTCTAAACCTCGACACATGGGTCTCACCGCACAAAGCTCTAACACCTTTACCATAGCCTTATGGTTTTTATCAGTTATTAAACTGTCCTATTGAGCTTATCTATTTATTAGTATGTTATGAAGGTACAAATTAGTCATTCTCATTAATTTATCTTATTATCCGATAAGATTCAACCTTATAGGTAGCCTTTCCGTACACAGCAAGGGCCTAAATTGCCACACAGCATCAACGATCCACCTAGGATCTCTATGGGTTTCCATCACACACAATTTACCCGATATTTATCATGTTATTAGCCCATTATTCTCGTTCGGGGTTAAAAATCTCCATTTCTCAATTTTAATGTTCATTTTACACCTTGATGGACCCCCCTATGGCTCTTTGCCCTCGAATTATAGCACCCCGAACACAACCTCGAATTTATTAGATTGCCCGAGAGTACCGGATCTCCACTATAGGTATTGGTACGATACTCCAAGAATTATACCCCAAGTATCGATACGCTACGCACCATACCGTATCATCATATACTAGGATCGCCTCTCCCGATCCACCTAGTACCGACTCCACTCCACGTCATTAGGTTCTAAAGAATTAAACCCCAAGGTACATACCGAAACGCTCAATCCTTATCTTGCATACCACGGGAGAGACTCATCATTGATACTTTACAGGATCGCCCCACCCGATCCACCCCAGATTTTAAAAAACTTAGAGCTCGAGATTTCACCAATCTCACCCTTAACCTCTATGGTTAAGTCCCAAATTGATCATACAAGTTATTGTGAAGGTATTAAGTGGGGGTTTATACTAATTTTAAGCCTTAGCAACATCAAATCTTTACTTTGCCATTAAAGATCAACCAAAGCTTACCAAACCATAAACAATCAAATCTTGCACAAAGCCTAATTTTATGAATCCTTATCTTGCAAGTGGTGTACTAACCTCGACTAAAACTGATGAAGAAGCCCTCAAAGGTCCAATCTCGTTCTTCCTCTTCAAACCTTCAACCACCCTTTGGTTCCACCACTCCAACCAAGAATTACCTTGAAATTTACAAAGTTGATAAAACTTCTCTCAACAAGTTAAACGTGATTCTCAACCAAACTCTCAAAAATCAACCTTTGATAGTGGGGTTTTTGGGAGAGAGAGAGTTTGAAATGGGAGGAAGATGGAATTTTAAAATGGTGATCTTTCCCTGCAGCTGCGGATTTCACCTTCAATCCTACCATTTTACCCTTTATGGTTAAGTCCCAAATTGATCAAGATAACCAAGTTAACCCCAAAATTGTAGCCCAAACAACGGTATTAAACTCGTGGGTTTCTACTAATTTTAAGCCTTTTGCAACATCAAATCTTTTGATTTTAAAACTTTGCCATTAAAGATCAAAAAACTTACCAAACCATAAACAATCAAATATATGCACAAAAACATTTTAATTTTATTTTCATGTTTTGTGGACTTGAATTGTTTTGGAAATATTTGATCAATTCAAATGGGCCTAAAACATTTAGTGGTTGTTATATCAAAATATACTCAACATTTTATTTACCTAAAGTTCACAAATAAAATTTTGTCAAATTATTCAAGAATCCATCAATTGTTTCAATGTGAGCATTAAACTTTTAGTTTTGATTCAAATTAAGCACTTTGCTTCATATAGTTAACTTCAAAAGGGTGGCGTCAACCAAAATATTTTTGAATAATCCACCAATCCAACAAGAAATTTACCATAATTTGAAAAATAATAGATCCTCTTAAATATTATTTGATAAAATAATTTTCTCTTGCATAACCCATTAACAAGCAAAGAAGAAAGTCTTTTGGTTAAAGCATCAGCTACTCGTACATGGCTTTGGGTTCTTCGATTGTTTGGATAAGGAGATTTGACTTTGGAGCTTTCAAAATAATCAAGATTATTTGTTTTTCAAAAAATCAAGAATAAAAAATAAAAAAACTAAATGGAACTGAAATCATTTGAATTAAAAAAGAAGAAATAAAAAGGTGGGCTAACCTGGAGAAGAAAATGGTGGTGCCTGGAAAGGATTTGAAAAGCTAACCCGACCAAAATTATTTTTAATAGAATTATTAAATTATTTTTAATTAAAAATAGAACTAAATTAAAATAATTGGTAGGGGTTAAATTTATTAATTTTTTTCCGAATTAGGACTAAAATGTTTGAATTTACAAACATGGAGGACTAAATGTGTTATTATCCAAGTTTATTTTAACTGTCACGTTATCCTTTTAACGGCGATTAACGGTTCGTTACCTAATTTGAATCAAAACTAAAATGTTAATGCCCACATTGATGCAATTGAAAGGTTAGTTACCAATCAAAACTAAAATTTTATTGCCCATATTGAAGAAATTAAAAGTTTAGTAACCAAATTGAACAATTTAACAAAGTCCAATGACCATTTGTGAATTTTACCCTTTTATTTATTATGTCTTACATTTGAATATGTTTAACGTAGGGGTGTTAGAAAAAATCAAACCGATGTACTGTACCGAAAAATCGGAAAAATCGGATTAAATGGTAGGCAATTGTACCCATAAAAATTGGTCAAAATGGTACAATAACCATATCGATAAAATTAATGGTTAAATAGGATAAAAACGATTATAATTTTTGGATAAACGGTTAATCAAAGAAACCGATAAGAAATTTAAAATTAATTTTATATTTATACTTAATTTATTGATTGTTACTAATATTTCATTATATTTGCTTTGTTGCGTCATGACAGTGTATGCACCATGTGGCAGTGAGGAACAAAAGGCGTTGTGGTTACAGATTCGGGATAACATTGGTGGTTTTATCTGTCCGTGGTGTGTGACGGGAGATTTTAGTTTGATTCGATGTTCAACACAAAGGGCAAGCTGCAGTTCAGCGCCGATAGGTATGGTTGCCTTTTCTAATTTTATTGATTCGGCGAGTTTAGTGGATTTGTCTTTGGTAGGAAAACAGTTTACTTGGTTTGGCAGTGGAAAATCGCAAAAGTAGACTGATAGATTTTTGGTTTCAGCGGCATGGATAGATTGTTTTTCAGGTATACAACAATTGTCATTACCAATGGGGATTCTGATCATACGCCGTTGTTGTTATTATGTGATGATCGGGATTGGGAACCATGCCTGTTTAGGTTCGTTGATTGTTGGTTGGATTACAAGAATAATATTCAAAACATGGCTAAGGAGTGGTATCGACTGTCGGGATTAGGTATTGGCAATAAGAATATCATGGTGAAATTGAGACAATTGAAGCAATTTCTGTGGGGTTGGAACAAGTCCGTATTTGGGGACATTGAAAAGGCGATTGTGTCTTTTCAAAATAAGCTTGACTCGATTGATGCTGTGGATGTTGAGTCAGCATCGAGTGAAGTGGGGATGAGTTATTGGAAAAAAGAAGAGTATTGGGTGCGTTGAAGCGCAAGGAAGCACTATGGTAGTAGAAGTCTTTGAACATTAGTAAGGCGTTGTGGTGGAGTTTTCTGAGTTTATGTCGTACAGTTAGTATTCCTAGGCCTAATAGAGCGGGCGTTTGTTGGGAGCCTCTAGTTTGAGGGACTTTGAAGTTCAATGTAGATGGGTTAGCTCATGGCAAGCCTGGGCCGATCAATTTTGGAGGAGTTTTGTGTGATGATTAAGGTAAGATTTTGGCGATTTTCTTTGGTCCTATTGGTTTTCTTAAATCGAATGAGGCTGAATTGCAAAAAATTTAATTTATGTTGTCTTTCTATGGTGGATCCTACTGGTCAAATTGTTGCCTTGTGGTTGAGTCCGACTCAGAGGTTGCGTTGGGTTGGGTGTTACAGTCGCATTGTAAGCCATGGAGATTGTAGGAGGTGTTATGAGCCATTGATCGGACATGCAATATCATTGGTTTGGTTTGTTTTCATCATGTTTTAAGAAAGGCGAATGGCCTTGAAGATATACTCGCACGAGAAGGGGTGACGCGAGGGACGTTGTTTTAGGCGAGTTTGTAAGCTGTTGAATGTGCTGGTGTAATGTGTTTGGGTTTTGAGTTGCTGCTAGCTAGACTTGTGTGGTCATGGTCTTTTGTTTTCATTTTCTTGGCCATGTTTGGTGTTCATCCGATTGTGCTCGAGTCATACTCTTTTCTTCCATTTAGGTTTAAAGATGTTTTTAACGAGGTGCTCGTGTACGATCTTTGTATGATTCTTTGCCTTTAATAAATCATACATTTTAATCGATCAAAAAATATTTTATTATATTTGTTCAATTAATTTTGTTTGGTCATATTTGTGCAATTAATTTCATTTTTTTAGCTAACTATAATGTATTTACACTGGTGTAAGTGTAGCTAACTAAACTAATACCTAACTATAAAACATTACACTAGTGTAATTACAACTAACTAAACACAACATGTGAATTGAAATATACATTCTTTTAGGAATTTGTTATGCGAAAAAATAACCAAAGCGATAACAACATATACCAAGACATCCACATGAGATGAGATTTAATGTGGTTCAGCATAGCCTACCTCCATGGACGAGAAAAATTAATCCACTATCAACGTAGAGAACCTGAAGAGTACAAATACATGATAACCCATGTAATCCCAAAACCCGGGTACAAATCCATGACCCGGTGGAACCAAAACACTCTTCCCAACATCCCTACAATACCCATCTCTACAACGTAGGCACAATAGTTGTAGAGAACCTAAAAGTGGTTACATCTATCCAAAGTAATTCCCCTTCTCTCATTCTCTTGTTCTCTCATAATTCGAAGGGTTACACATAATCTATATTTATAGACCCAAATACGTGGTCACCAAGAAACCTTATTCAATAAGATCTCCTACCTAAAATAGATATTTACTCTTTAAAGTAAATCCTAATTACCAAGTAATCTTCAACCACTAGAATTACAATAAAACCCAACTTAATTACCAATTAGAATTTGAGTCAAAATATAACAAATCTCCCCCTTGACACAAATTCTATTCGAGCATTGGTCTTCAAATCTTCAATAGCTTAAATTTTTACGTAAGCCAAATATCCGTTGAAGCACCACCGCCAAATCTTCAACAACTCCAATTCTTACCTAGTATTTGTTGAAGCACCGTTGAATTTTGAGAATTATCCCCTTGAAACTGAATGCTCGTTGTAGCAATACTCCTCTAGCATGTCTCCAACATCACACCGCAAAATCCGCAGCAAAAATTCCTCCACAATCACGAGCTCGAACCTTAGCTCATGATACCATTTGTTAGGAATTTTTTACGCGGCAAAATAACCAAAGCAATAACGACATAGACCAAGACATGCACATGAGGCAATATTTAACGTGGTTTAGCATAGCCTACCTCTACGGACGAGAGAAATGAATCCACTATCAACGTAGAGAACCTGAAGAGTACAAAAACATGATAACCCATGTAATCCCAAAATCTAGTGTACAAATCCCATGACCCGGTGGAACCAAAACACTCTTCCCAACATCCCTACAATACCTATCTCTACGACGTAGGCACAATAGTTGTAGAGAACCTAAAAGTGGTTACATCTCTCCAGATTATTCCCCCTCTCATTCTCTTGTTCTCTCATAATTCAAAAGGTTACACCTAGTCTATATTTATAGACCCAAATACTTAGTCACCAAAGAAACCTTATTCAATAAGATCTCCTACCTAAAATAGATATTTACTAATTAAAGTAAATCCTAATTACCAAGTAATCTTCAACCACTAGAATTACAATAAAACCCAACTTAATTACCAATTAGAATTTGAGTCAAAATATAACACATTCTATTATGTTGTTTCCATGCAGCCCTGTGAAAATTATTAGTTTGTTCAACTAATTGTATTAATAATTTGTTAAATAAATATATTACATTTCTATATAAATAAATATAATACTTATCAAAATTGTGTATAACATAATAATTCAAATTATTTAACATGTCTATCCGAGACTATAGCATTATTTTTTCGTATTATATTATATTTCTATATAAATATAATACTTATGAAAATTATTTAAAAAGTACATTTAATATTTAATTGTATTAATAATTTGAATTTTTTTTTGTAAAATTTAGATAATGGAATATAAATAGTTATATAAATATAAATATTTTTAATTTATGTTAGAGCTTTGATGGGAAGCTTTGCTTTTAGTATTTGATGTAATGATTTTATTAAACTTTATCGCCATGATATTTTATGTAAGAATTATGCCATGTGAATGCTTTAGTATGCTGTTAGTATGCATTTAATACTTTATGATATAATATTTTTAGTCTGCTGTTTCTACCATAATACTTTATGGCGTTGATATTGTACTATATTATTATTAAAGACTTTATTTTAATTTTTTTGGTTGATATTTTTCTAAAAAATTTTAAAATTAGTACTAATAAATATATATTATTTATTTATTTATAATAATAAATGTAAAACGGTTTATGGTTAACCGAATAACCGTACTGAATAAAGCAAATAACCGTTTAGATGATAACCGATTTAAACAGGATGATAACGATTTATAAAATATAAAAAATTTTATTCCGATAACCATACCGATAAGCCGTTCCGGTACGATTAACCGCCCGTGAACCCTTCTAATTAAACGGAGCTCTGATGTTTTATAATTGTTTTTAACTAATATTATTTATGTTTTTTTTAAGTACAATACTCATTTCTGTATAAAGCAAACAGTTTTAAAATTTTTTCGTCACCCCGGAAAACTAATCTAGCATCTTGAATCCTCCGAATTGATCGGATCGAATTTAGGGTCTTACAAATAAGACACATTATCACCTAATAAAATAAAAATTAATGCATGACTTATAAATAAATACTAAAAAATTTATTTAAATATAATTATAGTTTAATTATAATTTTACATGTCCTTCCCGAATAGAAATTCTCCACCTTTTTTGGTGTCCTATTTATGCCCTCACTAAAAGTTAGGTTTAAGGTTTAAGATTAAGGTTTATGGTTAGGGTTTAGGAAATTTGGGATAGAGTGTATTTTTTAAGGTGTAGGTTTAAGATTTAAAATTTAAGGTTTAAGCTTAAAATTTATTTTTTAGTGTTTTTTATTGTTGGGGCATAGAAAGAGGCACTGAAAAATAGTAGATATTTTTGTCCTTCATTCCCTACTAAATATAATTAAAAAACAATTATAATTTTTCAATTTCCTCCATGTATTTTGATACAGATTCGGTAGATTAACAACATAAGACAGCAAACATAGCATATAAATGATAATCAGAACTGGTATCATGTGAATCAATTATAATTTACAGTTTCCTGATTTCAGCAATCCACTCATTTCAATTCAATTTTAATTCCGAACCTTAATCATATGGTTAACTTGTACTACGCCGCTTGATTTGATTTTTATACATACAATATTTAATTAATGAAAAAAAACTTCTCCCTACTTTCATTTTTTCTGAGGTAGTTATTTCCTTAATATTTTTTTGAGTTTTTTTTAAAGTCATTTTCGTCGGCAACCTTCATGTCGTCAGTTGGTTTTTAATTTTTACGTTGATTGTATATAAATAATATTGTTCTCTTTTGATGAAGAATCATTTTTTCTTTTTAATTTTGTTGTTTTTTTGTTTTACTTTGTCAGAAGTCATTTTTCATCTATTTTTTTGACTATTTTTGTCTGCTTGTATGACAGTCTGTTTGTCTGTGTTTTAGCATATTTTTCTGTCTTTGTGACATTATTGTTTGCTAATATGACAATTTAACGTTCAGATAACAAGTATTATCGAGCGTTTCTAATCACAAGACAATATACAATCTAGTATTTTTCCTTTTCCTTTATGGTAGTTTGCCAATGTGTCAAGAACTCGCAGCTGAAAGAATGCTGGATCCATAGAACGTTTTGGTCAAAGTCGTTGATGGATTTCATTTAGAAGAATGCACAAATTTTTCTGCAAAGTGATGAGTTCTGCTTCTCATGTCTTTCACACCCTTTGAAGTTTACTGTATTTATTTTTCATATTGAATTTTCAATGTTTGTGGTGTGATATTTTTGTAATCCTTTTCACTTTGAATACAATCTAGTATACTTTTCTTGTTCAAAACTCGTACGCACCATAATGTTATGTAAAATAATTAAGCGATGTTAAAGTTTTTTTTGTTTGTGTTTTAAGTAAATTATTAACTTATAAAATATTATATAAATTTATGATGACATATTTTAGGGGAAAAAGATAGAACATGAGTACATGACACAAGTACTTGTTTGTTTCACAGAGAAAAACAACCCCGTATCATAACAACAACACTCCAACACTATTGCAATATGTCACGGGGCTATTACATTCTTTTCAAAAGACATGTCTGATATGATGTGCAGCGCCACCGCTTTTATATCTTAGGGCCTCCCTTTTCCTTTCCAATGTGAGATTAATGTACTCGCCTCTTCTCAGGCGCGACAAATACAACATTGAGAAGAAAAAAAGAACCATATGCTCCTCAACTTATCCACTAATGTTAGACTAAGGATGTTCATATTGTCCAATCTTATATGAATTCGAATCCTAACATGAGAATGTAATACTTCTCTATTTAATCAAAAAATATCACCGACAAAATCAAACAAAACATCAACGAAAACAGGAAAAGACAACATCACATACTCAAGAAGAAAAACCCTCTTCACAACCAAATATAGAACATACCACAATCGTATAAAAAGAACTAGCCAGCAACAGAAGAAAATCCCTTCTCGAGTTCAGAGCTTTCTCTAGCTGCTTGCCATCGACCATATTGATGACTCTTTTGTTGTGACACTTGTTGTTTCTTTTGTTTGATTTTGGTTAAATATTTTATTGTAATGAATGTATGGTTGTTGACTGAAATGGATGTTGTCATTAGATTTGTGGTGAAGCTTTTTTCAAGCTAAAATATCAGGAAACATGTTGCATTTAAGGAGTAGTTGTTGACTAACTTTTGTACTGCTGTATAAATATTAAAACGAATGAATTAGACTAAGTTCTTCCTTTTCTAGTTTTCTTCTCTGTTACTCTACTCTTTCAAAACTTCTAACAAGTGCCATCAGAGCTAAAATCTGATCTTGGAAGGGCCTGTGAGTGTAAGAGAAAAAAACAGTGAGCTTATCCTCCATAAAAGACCCAACCTTCTGCACAATCTTTTGCTATGTCTTCTAGAAGCTTTAGAGTTGGTGCTCCTCTTCTGTTTGATGGCCAAAATTATTATTTGTGGGCTATCAAAATGAAGGCATATTTATGAGGTTCAGATCTCTAGGATGTTGTTGAGACTAAAAATGATCCTCCACCATTAAGAAATAATCCCACAGTGGCACAAATGAAGCACCATGTAGAAGAGTGTGGCAAGAAATTTAAAGCTTCGTCTATTATACATGCTGCAGTTACTGAAACAATTTTCACCCGCATAATGTCATTTGAAACAAGAAAAGAAGAATTGGATAAACTAAGGAATGAATTTCAAGGGAGTGAGAAGACAAAACAGATGCAAGTTCTTAATCTAAGAAAAGAATATAAGATGCTTAGAATGAAAGAGTCAAAATCTGTTAAAGAATACGCGACTCACGAAAATAGTGAGCCAAATCAGATTGTTTGGTGAAGATCTCCCAAAAAAGGGAGTTATTGAAAATGTGTTGGTAAGTTTTCCAGAAAAGCTTGAATCTAAATTTTCTTTATTGGAAGATTCAAAGGATATATCTCAGCTATCTCTACTCTGAATTAGTCAATTCTCTAAAGCTTTGGACCAAAGAAAAGCTTATAACTTGAAGAACCAAGTGAGGTTGCATTTTTGGCAAAACAAAGAGGGAAGGCTGAAGCAACTTTGGAGGAAAAAAGCCAACAGGAGAAAAGAAAGACAAGGTGAAAAATGGTGACAAAGAAAATAAGAGCAAGGGAATAAAAGGAAAATTCTAGACTTGCTCACATTGTAACAAGAAAGGCCATTTAGAGAACTACTGTTGGTTTAGGCTTGGTGTCCAATGTAGATCGTGTAAACAGTTTTTCCATGTTGAAAAAGTATGCAAGGTCAAAACTGAGCAACAACCACAACAAGTTCAAGTTGCTGAAAACCTCAAATTGGAAGAGGAAATTGCATTCATGGCATTTCAGCATGAAGAGTGTTGTGTTGCAGCAAACAAGCTTGAAGCTTGGCTAAATGATAATGGATGCACTTGATCGGTGTGAAAATGTCACACTATTAGTGCAAGCTACACTATCGATGTAAGAATAGAAACATAACAATCCTATTTGAATATTGATCCCACGAGGATGGGGTATTCAGCTCAAGACTAATGTAACTACAATGCAAAACTGTAAAAGTGGAAATTGTTAGTGCAATGGTGGTTGCAATAAAAGAATAAAGAGACAAATAAATGATTAATTGTGGTAGCAATAACAAAGCAAATAAAAAGATAGAGAAAGATTAAAATAAAGCCTAGATCTCCTTGGCTCAGTTCAGCAGAAAGTTCAAGTACACTTCGAGGGAATATGATGGCTCAATCAGCAATTAGAAGGCCATATTGAGTATTAGCTTCCATTTAATCTTCAACTGTTGACCTAGGGATGTAGATCAGCTTCAAATCTCGCTTTAAGTTGGAACAATAACCCTTTGAACAAGCAGATCAACTTTCATTGCAATACTCATTAACCTGACTTGTCACCACATCCGTCGATGTTAGTGACTAGTTTAACACTCTCATGCAAAACGTTAATCAGATCCAACAATTAAAGCTTAAGAAAAAGCTAATACAAATGAATATTAAACTAAAGAATAGGTTTCAACAAGTTCATAAAAAAGAGTTTAAGAAGATAACAAAGTATTTTCTTCAATTCAGCACTTGATTCCTCTTCTCCTCGAATAATTCTACCTTACTTCACCTTAGATCTCTAGAAATAAGCTTAAGCCGCCATGGAAGGATAGAGAAAGATCAGAGGTTGAAGATGATATGAAAATGGAAATCGCGTGACTCTCTCTCTTCCCGAATTCATCATTTTATAGGCTACCCAAGAAAGGACACTTTTCCTACTGGTGTTTTGTGTGATCCAAGACTGTACAAAATTTGTTATAAAAAATAATAGAGCTGACAGGGTTGTCCTTATCTTTTAGTAGACTGGATAGCTGGTAGATACAATGTCGAGGTGGATGTAGTTGTGAAACTTCCTCTACAAGGACATTAGAAATGCAGCGACAACAATTCCGAAATAAGCAGATATATATGAAACAAGAGCAACTAAAACTGATTTAGATAAAATGTAGAAATGACATGAAAATGAAGAAATGGATACAATAAACACAAATATGGGGACAATTAAATCTATAAATATAGAGAAAATACATGCTCTTTAAAGAGCTATGATCACTCATCACATGACTCCTCATGTATATTTGTTTTAAGTGTTGGACAAAAGTTACAAGTCAAGGGTGAAAATAGGTGATGGAAGCTTTGTAGAGGTAAAAGGCAAAGGAGATGCAGCTGTTAAGACTTCTTCAAGTACAAAAATTATTTTAGATGTTTTATGTGTGCCTGAAATTAGTCAAAGTCTTCTTAGCATTGGTCAATTGCTTGAAAAAAATTACAACATGCATTTTCATGATCGAGTATGTGATATGTTTGATAAAAATGGTGTAAAGATGTTTACTATTAAGATGATTGAGAGAAGTTTCCCAATAAAATAGAAGCAAACTGGAGTGCAAGCTTTCACTTCTATTGTCGCCCAATCGAGTTTATGACATAAAAGGTTGGGTCACTTCAATTATTCATCTTTGAAATATATGTCCAACAAAGGCTTAGTAAAAGATATGTTTGATGTGTGTGAGGACACTGCGGTGTTTGAAATGTGTCAAAAAGGAAGCAAACTAAGCTTTCATTCCTTGTAAATCAGGCTTGGAGAGCTTCAGAAAAGCTTCAGCTTGTACACACTGAGTTGTGTGGACCAAAGCGCATATCTTCACTAAATGGGATCAAATATTTTCTGATATACATTGATGAGTTTAGAAGATGGTGTTTGGTTTTCTTCTTAAAACAAAAAAGTGAAGTGTTTGATGTTTTTCAAAGGTTAAAAGCTATTTTTGAAAATCAGTGGAAAAAAGCAAGAATCTAAGGTTTGATAATGGCAGGGAATATATATCACATCAATTTACAAGCTATCTCCAACAACTTGGTATTCATCACCAATTGATTGTTGTCTACACGCCATAACAGAACGGAGTTAGCGAGAGAGAGAATAAGACTGTTTTGAACATGGCTAGATGTTTGCTATTTTAGAAGAAGATTCCAAAGGTTTTTGGGCAGAGGCTGTAACACCCCAAACCTGAATGCTACATTTGGGCCACAAGCCCAAACCACTCTCATAAAAGTTTTATTTGTAAATTCAATAAACGCAATTTGCCAAGTCCAAACCATAACATTTTCCAAATAATAAGTTCAATAGTATTTAAAACAATTAAACAACCATAAGGAGCTCCAATAATCAACATTTAAAATATTTGACAGGTACAAATATAATTCAAAATAGAGTTACAAATTTAAGGGGTCTTACGAATACATAGCCCTTTACATCTAAGTACATGTACTCTACCACAATGGCCAATGTTGATTTTCCTTACTCCGATGGGCTTCGCTATACGCAACAACCTACTAACCTGCAAACAAAAACAACAATTCTGAACGCTAAGCTAACAAAGCTAAGTGGATACACGACCACTCGACCATGCTTTAGGTGAATCATAATTAAGAGCATGCTAAATGACATGATATCAAGGTAAGAGAAAGCAATGGCGCTACCATAATCGCCTAAACACATGTATGCACATTACAATAACCTAATAACATAAACACATCAATAAACAATCCAAGAGTGAGGTCCGATGTTACCCGAAACTGGAAGATCCACTCATGCTCAAAATCTCACATCGAACTGCTCGAAATCTCACATCGAGCTAATATACTCAGAATCTCATATTGAGTTTTCACTCGAAATCTCACATCGAGTAAGTACATCATCTGAAATCTCACATCGGATGGCCTTCATTTCATCACTCAGAATCTCACATCGAGTGGTCTTCATGTGTTGCAACACTCACACACTGGGTATCCGAATCCCACCAAACAAAGACTCATAACCAACCAAGTGCCCTCATATGGCACAACCATATGTGATCCACCGAAGATCCCTAAGGTTTTCTAACACATGCAATCCCCTTTTAATTAAACACATTATGGCCAATTAATACATAGGGAAGCTAAAACACCCATTTTTAGTTTTACCATTCATTTTACATCATAGGAGACCCCTTGGCCCCTTTGTCTCAAATTATGGAACCCCCAAACATAAACTCAAATTTCCTGTGTAGATTTCCCAATGAGTACCGATACTCCTATATAGGTATCGGTACACCCCTCTAGGTACCGATACTCCTCCATGAGTACCGATACTCAATTTAGCTTCGAAAGAAATGGGTCCTTAAGCTGTATCAATACGCTCACACCTGTATCGATACCTAACATCGATATGTGAACACTCCGTACAAATTCTCGCTCGTACCAGTACTCTCACCTTGGTATACCGGTACACGAAAGCCCTTCACAGGCAATAGAATAGTAGTAATAATACGCCCCTTGTCAGTACACGAAATTACCACTGGAATCCTTATCAAGCATGGGGTACCGATACGTTGTTTGTTTATTGCATTTAATTTGCCCTTTTTATTATGTATTTATTGATTTTAACTAGTACTAACTTGTTTTATTTTTCTTTTTGTTTTGTTTTTGCATATATCAATGCATTCGCATTATATAGGGTATTGATTCTCGAGTGGTTTTTCCTATAATAGAGATCGTTCATGATGGACCAGAGGTTCTTTGACCTAAAGGAAGGGGGTCCAGTTCCAGAGTTCCATCTCGAGACTAGGCCAGGGATAGCAGAAGAAGGATCGTTCAAGGACTCAAGAACAGATTCGGTAAGCAGTGTCATTTCTGATAACAAGCGAGATGAAGTACAAGAATTAAAGAAGCAAATGGCCGAGATGACGGACCGGATGAATGCTATGATGAAAGGCAAGCAGCCTGTCGAACTCAAAAAAGAATCGATCAAGGATCACAATGTGGAACAGAATGGTCAGAATGTGAAGACAGACGACACTGTTAAATACGACAAATCGAATCCCTTTGTGATCAATCTTAAGAAATAGACAAGCGGCATATTTGGGGTAGATACCAAGGGAATAGAGGCAAGACCAGGGGAAGCTCGAGAATCCAATGACATCAAAAGGCATTATCCTATACCCATGAGATACACCGAGCTACTTCCGTTCCTTGTCGAAAGGAGCCTTATCGTACCGGTGAAGTCTGTACCAAAGAAACCTCCTTATCCGAAGGGTTAGAACAGTCGTGTCTGGTGCAGCTACCACATAGGCGATTTGAGTCATCACACTGAGAATTGTAGAGCCCTGAAGGACAGAGTTCAAGACCTTATCAGAGTGGAAGTTTTGGGTTTCGAAGACGGACAACCCTGATTCTACAGCGAACCAGCCGTTGCCCGATGGGCAAAGTCGAAGAAGGGTCAACGCCCAACCCAAGGTTCGGGTAACACAGAAGTGGGTCACTCAAGCGAGATAAATTCAGGAGTCAAGAATAAAAACGTCTCAGAAGATGAACATGCATGCAAGTACGGCCAGCTCGAGCACGAGAGGCACAATCTGAACATGAAATTGAAGAGCATACAAGACAAGTACCAGAAGTTATACTTTTAATTCAAGAAGGTCGGTCTAGGTGACACCGCTGAAGAGTGGATTAATTGCATTATTCAGCTGAAGAACGCTGTGGAACGTTAGAAGTAGAAATGCAAGAATAGTAAGAATAAAGTTAGATCATTGTCACAGAAGCTGGAAGAAGCTGAGAGCCACGTTCTTCAAAGTGAGTTGGAAAGTAGTCTGGCCATGGACGATATCCTGAAATCATGTTTGTAGCAGGAAAGAGAGGAATCACAAGCCTTTCAAATGGAAAACGCAGCAGTCAAAGAACAGATTGCGATGCTTAAGACTTCTTTACATACCAGCGAGATTCGTGCTGAGACAGTGACCGTCGAGCTACAAAAGGCTGAGCAGACAATACGGGAGAAAGATCGAGACATGAAGATCGTTATGACTCAAGCCCGATAAGTAGCTCAACAGGTAGTAGACTTAGCCGATACAGCAGCGCCGATAAGCCAGAATATGGATCCAACATTGGACCGCGAAGGAAACTGACAGGACTATTGAATGAGATCAAGAAATTAGGTGCTAGGGCTCACCTCTATCTGTAAACCCCTAATACCGAATGTAATGAAACCTTTTGGTCTGAATGAAAGATGTCCTATAGGGACAAATCACTTGCGGAATCGATGCCTTATTGCATTTGTATCACGTCCTTTGCATTGTTTAATAGTTTTATCATCGCATGACACTTCATCATTTAATACTTGGGGTTCGATGGTAGAATTAGTTTGAAAATGGAACAAACTAAAGAGTCGAGGCTTGACCAACTAGAAGAAAGAATCGAGAAAGAGCTGAAGAAGAAAGAAAAGATAAGTGTTTTCAACACGAGGGAACTCTGTCTAGTCCCTGATTTGGTCATTCCTCCAGATTTCAAGATTCCCAGATTTGCGCAGTATGACGGAACCAGCTGCCCGAAGATTCACTTGACCATGCTTTGTAGAAAAATAGAGGGACACATGAAGAATGAAGAGTTGTTGGTCCACTACTTCCACGATAGTCTGACGGAACCTGTACCAATGTGGTATAACTGTTTGAATAGAAACCAAGTTAGGTCATGGGGTGACCTTGCTAATGCCTTCTTGAGTCAATACAGATATGCTTTAGATTTAGCGCCTTGTCATCAGTTTCTTTAGAATGAGAAAATAAGTCCAAATGAAAGCTTCAGGGAATATGCACTAAGGTGGCGATGCTTGGCGACCCAAGTCTAGCCTCCTATAGCGGAAGAAGAGTTGATTCCCCTGTTCCATGCAACGCTTCCCTCTTATTTCTTCGATGTGATGTTGGAGAAATCGAGAAACATATTCAAAGATTTCATGACGATTGAAGAGATGATAGAATACGCAATCAAAGAAGGAAAATTAAGGTCTAAGTCCAAGGACCGAATCGAGGATAAGATAGATCAAGACGGAGAGGTCAATGAGTGTCATCTCCAGGGTTCGCATGGCCGTAAAAGAAGAAGATGGACTGATACCTCGGGGTCATCAAGGAAAATTCCTCGAATAAGCGCAAATTTGGAGGTGTTCGAAACATCTATCTCAGACATATGGCCTCATTTGGTAGGGGGTCACTATCTTGCTCATAGCCGATGAAGATTGCACCTGATCCGTCTGCCCATAGTTTTGACTCGAGTAGCACATGTGAATTCAATATGGGGGCATCGGGGTATCCCACCAGAAAATGTAGACCTTTATTGGAGGAGATCAAGAAGCTGATCAATGATGGGACCTTGACTATAGCTGATCCAATAGTGGAGGACCAAGGATGGGGGGCAAGTCTGCATAGTGCTGAGGAAGCCAGAGATGTTTCCACATTAAAAGACTTTCCTGAAGTAATACAAGGAATCAACTTTACTACCTGTGGCCCACACGCGGTAAATATCTTTTGTGAAGGGGCATGTTTTTTTTATTTTTATTCCAATGAAGAACACATTTTGCTTAACATACAATGTTCTTGAAATCACATAGATGTATATTTTCTCGTCGTTGTAGGACACTGGACATCAATTGCAAGATGTGACATTAGATGGATGTTGTGACAATGATGGGATGTGATCTTCCCTACCAGACTCTGGTCAGCAAAGCAAGATTACTACTCTTTCGATGATGTTCAAGGACGAAAAAGCTCCGAATGTCAACCATGTAGAGTTGCTTGAAATTGAAACTCTAGGTAGTAAAGAATTAAAAATAAGAATTAAAAAGGAGAGAATTGAAGGAAAAAGAATAGAAAAAAGGGAAGAAAAAGAAAGAAAGAAAAAAAGGAAGAAAAAGAAAAGAATAATAAAAATCACTCATATGTTCGAAACCTGGTAATAGGCCTGTTCGGATAAGAGTGGGAATTTTAGGGCACTCCGCTGAAGCGATAAGGTGGAAATACACCATCCAATTCAAGGAACCTTAGCTTCATGAGTGATGGTAATATTTTCAAATCGTGACTATGCCGAGTAACTCGGGGCAATGTTGTTTGCTCCATCGTTGTCTTCGAGACAAAGGACTGTGACAAATTGATTTCCTCAAATAATGATAAAAGCAAAAAAAGAAAATAAAGAAAGAAAGAAAAAAGAAGAAGAAAAAAGAAGAGAAAAAAAGAGAAAAAAGAAGAAAAGAAAAAGAAAAAGAGAAAAAGAAGAAAAAGGGAAAAAGAAAAAAGAGGAGAAAGGAAGAGAAAAGAAAAGAGAGAAAAATAAACGATAGCATAGGTAAAATTAAAACTCGCACCACCTAAAACTCTATTCTTAGAGTAATATTTCTGCGCTTGAGTGGTCATACAAGCCCACCCTTTTTGGGGGCGGAGCAGATAATGAGAATTGAGAAAGAGTAGTATTCTGCAACAACGCGGTAATCATGAGGATGAACCGAGTCATCTGGGAAGATTTCACAGCCCTGAATTACTAAACAGTTGAATCTAAGACGCTCTTGCACTTGATATCCAGAGCTCCTATTCTGTGATTTCAAGATCCTGTATGTTAATCTAAATGATACCCTTCAGTGGAATGCCAATCAACAAATTGACAAGTTAAGGCAACAAAGATTTCCATGCATTACTTCAGAGATAAGATCCAGAACACAAGGTTGTAGATATTATTGGAGCACCTAACCAGAAATGACCCCACAATGTATAGGATGAAGATGATGATAAAAGCATATGTGTCATACAACTCAAGAACAAGAAGCGGGTTTCAGCCATGATGCCTTGGTTGGTTCAAGAAAATGAAGGACGAACCAGGACGAGAATGAGATTACAAAGTACGGGGGACAGTAAGAGGTAAACATCGAGTCTCCAAAGAATTAAAGCACATAGATCGAGAAATGGTTCCCATCAAGAGGTAGCAAGAAGATTGAGATTAAGTTCAGAATATAGAAGCATTTTGCTCACCCCGATGACGAAACTAACAAATACTTAGAATGTTGGGCCAAAGGAGTTGGAAGGTAGCCAAGCTCATGATCGAGTGAGGCAATGCAGAACAGGAAGAATGGTAAGAATCTCTGCACATGCATGATATAGAGTTTGTTTGTGAAGCGGGCAGAGACCCCGAAGAAGAAAGGTAAGTGCTCATGCAAAAGAACAAGAGCGGGTACTTATTTAACAAAAGTTGACAGAAATGAAGATCAAAACTGAGCATACTGCAAAAAAAGAAAGGAAACAGAGAAATATGAAAAATGACTTTTCAGGGCATAGGATTTTAAAACATGTCTGAAAATAAAAAGAAAAAGAAAAAGAAAAAATGAAAGAAAAAAGAAAAAAAGAAAGAAAAAGAGAGAGAATTTTATCGCGAAAGGGTTAAATGACATGAATCAGATAAATAACTAATCAAAGGGCATACTGCAACAGAAGAGAAGAAAGGAAATCCGAGAAATAACCTTCCAGGGCGTAAGACTTTAGAACAGAAAAATGATGATTAAAAGAGAAGAAAAAAGAAAAAAAATGAAGAAAAAGAGAAGAAGAAAAAACACGACATTAAATGCATCATATAGATAGAGGCATGTCAATTTTTGCTTGTCCCTAAACAGGTATTTGAAGAACTGTCAAATAATTTACTAAAGAAAGAAAAGATGACGATAGCCATAGCGGCGTGAGACCAGATGTTAAATTCTACGGGTCATCGGTAAGTCTTTCGGGCACGGTGTTAAGTTTTTTGGGCCACCATTGAGTCTTTCGAGCATGGTGATAAGTCCTTCGGGCCATCGGTAAGTCCTTCGGGCATGATGTGGTAGCCATAGTATCGTGAGGCTAGATGACGGTAGCCATAGCAGCATGATACCAGATGTTAAATCCTTCGGGTCATCGGTAAGTCCTTCGGGCATGGTGTTAAGTCCTTCAGGCCACCAATTAAGTCTTTCGAGCATGGTGATAAGTCCTTCAGGCCATCGGTAAGTCCTTTGGGCATGATGCGGCAGCTATAGTAGCGTGAGGCCAGATGACGACAGCCATAGCGTCGTGAGGCCAAATGTTAAATCCTTTGGGTCATCGATAAGTCCTTCGGGCATGATGTTAAGTCCTTTGGGCCACCATTAAGTCTTTCGAGCATGGTGATAAGTCCTTCGGGCCATCGGTAAGTTCTTCGGACATGATACGACAGCCATAGTAGCGTGAGGCCAGATAACGGTAGCCATAGCAGCGTGAGACCAGATGTTAAATCCTTCGAGTCATCGGTAAGTCCTTCGGGCATGGTGTTAAGTCCTTCGGGCCACCATTAAGTCTTTCGAGCATGGTGATAAGTCCTTCGGGCATGATGCAGCAGCCATAGTAGCGTGAGGCCAGATGACGGCAACCATAGCGGCATGAGACCAGATGTTAAATCCTTCGGGTCATCAGTAAGTCCTTCGGGCAACCATTAAGTCTTTCGAGCATGGTGATAAGTCCTTCGGGCCATCAATAAGTCCTTTGGGCATGATGTGATAGCCATAGTAGCGTGAGGCCAGATGACGGCAGCCATAGCTGCGTGAGACCAGATGTTAAATCCTTCGGGTCATCAGTAAGTCTTTCAGGCACAGTGTTAAGTCCTTCGGGCCACCATCAAGTCTTTCGAGCATGGTGATAAGTCATTTGGGCCATTAGTAAGTCCTTCGGGCATGATGCGGCAGCCATAGTAGTGTTAGACCAGATGACAGCAGCCATAGCGGCGTGAGGCTAGATGTTAAATCCTTCGAGTCATCGGTAAGTCCTTCAGGCATAGTGTTAAGTCCTTCAGGCCACCATTATGTCTTTCGAGCATGGTGATAAGTTCTTTTGGCCATCAGTAAGTCCTTCGGGCATGATGCGGCAACCATAGTAGCGTGAGGCCAGATGACGACAGCCATAGCGGCGTGAGACCAGATGTTAAATCATTCAGGTCATCGGTAAGTCCTTCGGGCACGGTGTTAAGTCCTTTGGGCCACCATTAAGTCTTTTGAGCATGGTGATAAGTCATTTGGGCCATCAGTAAGTCCTTCGGGCATGATGTGCCAGCCTTAGTAACGTGAGTAGCCATAGCAGCATGAGGCTAGATGTTAAATCCTTCGGGTCATCGATAAGTCCTTCGGGTAAGGTGTTAAGTCCTTCGGGCACGATGCGACGGCCTTAGTAGCGTAAGTCCAAAGATATTGATAGCCTCGTAAAAAAAAGAAAAGAGAAAAAGAAGAAAAGAGAGAAAAAAAGAAAAAGGAAAAAAGCAAAAAAAGAAGAAAAAAGAAAAAAGAAAAAAAGAATAGAGAAAGAAGGAAAAAAAAGAAAAAGAAAAAGAGAAAAGAAAAATCGAAGACAAAGGTTATATGAAGGAGAAGCCTACGTTTTCGAGCCCCCTAGTGAAAGGCTCCATATAGGAAGAGCCCTAACTCCTGAATCTCAAAGAAGAACCAAATGTGAAGAAGTTCTATATAGGGAGAACTTACGAGCCTGAAGATTCGACCGAGGAAAAGTGGAGGGTTCCAAAAGAACACGTGATTTCGAAGTCATGAACAGGGAAGTCGGTTAAAAATGAGTGTTTTTGGTCTTTGCTTCGTTCTCATTTCACAAGAACAAGCAAAGAGGGGCAACTGTAATCACTCATTTTTATTCGGTTTGTAAATATTGTTAATATATTAGTATAATAATTAAAGGGTATTATTATTGCATGTGGGCGTGTTATACTATGTGTTTATATGTACGTGTGACTATTGTATATGAGCTATGTGTGTGATGTGTGTAAATGCATGTATAGTATATATGTTATGTTATGCATGCATTAGTAATTATTATGTGTGTGTTCATATATGTTTGCATGTGCGTATCATTAATATCCTTGTTATTTTGGAATGTATACGAATGGGTGTTGCATGAAGTGTACGTATTATTTAAGCGTGAATGTATGTTATCACAATTGTATGTATGTGTACGTAAGTATGTATATGTATGCATTTATTGTTTATTATATTAATATATTATTATTAATACATATATATATATATATATGTATAAACAAATCTGAAAATAAAGGCCCACTGTTACTATTAAATGTCCAAGTCCCTAATTACAAAGCCCAAAAAAATATATATGTTGCATGTGGTACCAGGCCCGATTGGCCCGATCTAATTAACCAAAAAACCCTAGAATTTAATCTACCACCCCATCTTTAACTTGCAGCCGCCGTCATCCTGGCCGTTGGATCAAGTCTTGATCCAACGGTCTATATCAGTCCAAGATGATCCAGCTGGCGCGCGTGATGTCACTCTCAGGGCTGCTCGTCTCCCACTCGCGCGTGCCATTCGTCTGATTGCATCCGAGCTGTTTGATCTTCAAAGCATCCCAGCCTTTGGATCAAATCTGATCCAACGGCCAGGAACAAGTCTGACCGGATGACAACGCCACCATGCTCCCTCTGCCGCCATACACATTAACCTTACTGAGTCAACCACCGGACATGCAAACAAATCAAAAAGGGAGATTTGTCAGTACAAAATCAAATCGTATATGTACTTTATGTATTATCCCTACCAAATAAAAAAAATCAGATATATGTATCCAACTGAAAATTTGTAAAGGAACCAGCTTTTCAGAAATAAAAAAAGAGATCCCATCCTCTTGTTCATCTTTCGAACAAAAAAAACACAAAGGTATCTATTCGTCTTTAGTGTTACATGCATGTATATACTCTAGAGATAACATAAAAAAGGGAGAAGAGTTGAGAGGTTCTTTACCCTCGCTGTCGGTGGGTCTCCCATCACCAGTGATAAGCCGGATTAGTTTCCAAAACTGAACATGGTGAACTAAAACGAGGGGGAGGTTCCTTTTGGTCTCGTTTTTTTTTTAAAATGGTTTTCGCTTCGCACTTTCTTAGATCTAGGAAAAATGAGAGTATTTTCTTTGAATCCAAGCTTGGATTCGAGTTTGGGTTGAAGCAAGGTTTGTTTTGGTGGTTCCGGCAGCGGAGCAGACGGCGGTTGGCCACCGATTTCTGGGTTTATCAAAGGTTTGGGGTTTGGTTTTGAGAGAAAAGTGAGGGCTGAGTGTTTTATAAAGAGGGGTTTTTAAAAAATGGGGAAAAGTTTGATTTTGGGCCGGATGAGGGTGTTTTATAAGTGTTTTATTTTTTAAATTGGTGAAATCGCGTCATAAATCCCTATGCATTTTCATTATTTTCATTTCTGTCTCGCCGCATGGGATATTTGCAACCCCAGTCCCCATCCTTTTTGAAAATATCTCAATTTAGCCCTCAAATAAACCGAATTCAGATTTTAAATGGTGAAATTACCTCCCCAGTCCCACCGCGTTTTTGAAATTTTCACTTCGATCTTGCCCCTTGGTAATATTACACATCCAGTCCTTTAAAGTTTCGTTTGGCTTGCAATCTCGCCCCTAAATATGCTTTTTATTTATTTAATATTTGTCTGCTAATTTTGTTTGTGTTACATTTCAACCATTTTCTAGTTTCTTAAATATTTTTATCATTTGTTTTTAAGCATGTTTATTTTATTTATTCTTTGCATATACATGTGTTTCGTATATTATGTTTTAGGTTTTTATGTGTAAATTAATACAGGTTATACCATGCTTTTAGTTTATTAATTCATGTTGTGCATGTGCTTGATTTATTAATTGTGTTTTAGTTTTAGTTAGTATCGTGTTTATATGTTTACATGGTTTTTATGATCTTTTTGCATTGTAGGTCGCATATTAGTTGTGGATAATACGTTTATTATGTGGCATGTTATGCCTTTTGTAGCTTTGTTAAAACATGTTATGTTTAGGCTATTTGTTAAATCCATTAGCTTATGCATGCTACCTTTTTATTTAAACAGTATGTAGGTATTTACAAATAATTTACGTGTTTATGTATCTTTGGTCTATGTATAATTCTTGCCATGATCATGTTAACATTTGGAAACATTTTGATATAGATATTTAGATGTGTTGTTTTAGTGTAATATTTTAGTATATTGTTTTACTTGCCTACTATCATACATATGTGTCATGTATATTGCATTTGTTTTTCTTATATATGTGATTAAGCATGTCATGTCTAGTTAATTCGATCTCGAAACATGTTTTTCCTCTTTCTTTTACAGTGTTGGTGTGTATATGTTTTACTTATGTTTAGTCTTGATCCTTGTACATGTCATTTATATCTATGTTCATGCATTTTATTAATTTTGTTTAATATTAGGATGTTCCCCTTTTTATGTTTTAGAATCATGTCATGTATACATATTGTTTGTGTTTTTATGTGTAAGCATGTTAGGATTAATTACTTTAGTTTCTAAAGGCATGTTTTTTTTGTTCATGTATTTTATTAGTATCGTTTAATTTCGTAATCTTCTCATTTTATGTTTTAATATCGTGTCAATGTAAATTGCATGTTTTATATTTCATTTTTTTAAGTTGCATTTCAGATATATTATCGTCAATGCGGTGCCCTTTTATCCGAGCGTAAACTGGGCCAGTATCAGGCGTAGTGATAGTGGTTGGGCGTTTACTTTCGGATAACAGGGCTTTTAAAATTTACTCGCACTTATAACCAAATTTTAATTTAATCGTCACTTTAATTCGAAAAGTTTAATATTAATAAAGCGATAATTATTAAAGTACCAATGTTGGGCGGTGTGGGGGTGCTAATCATTCCCTATCCGTAACCGACTCCCGGACCCAACAGTTTTCAAATCTCTGGTTTTATGGTGTCCGGACTCCCTAAGTGGCCGGTGGTGACTCCATTTTCAAAATAAAATACAGTTTTTATAAAACCCCCACAGAATAAACATTTTATATCCGTAAGACAACAAATACTTCGAAAACGTTTTTTAGCGAAACGGACATCGCTACAACCGTGGGGAGCGCCAGTGCTGTTTGTTAAGAAGAAAGATGGTACGTTGTGGATGTTTATAGATTACCGGCAGTTGAATAAATTGACAATAAAGAACAAGCATCCTTTAGCACGGATAGATGACCTGTTTGATCAGTTCAAAGGGGCCTTAGAGTTTTACAAGATAGATTTGAGGTCGGGGTACTACCAGTTAAAGGTGAAGGAGGTGGATGTACCCAAAATAGATTTTCGTATGAGGTACGGGCATTACGAGTTTCTTGTGATGCCGTTTGGTTTGACCAATGCACTAGCTGCTTTCATGGATATGATGAATCGGGTGTTTCATGAGTTTTTGGACCAGTTTGTGGTTGTGTACTACCGTACCGAGGAGGATCATGATAGACATTTGAGAATTTTGCTTCAGATGCTGTTGGCTAATCAGCTCTATGCCAAGTTAAGCAAATGTGAGTTCTGGCTTAGGGAAGTTATGTTTCTTAGTCATGTTGTGTCGGCCGAAGGAATTCGTGTCGATCAGCATAAGGTTGAGGCTGTAATGAGTTTGAAGGAGCCCTAATCGGTGACGAAGGTTAGGAGTTTCCTTGGTTTGGCGAGTTACTACCGAAGGTTTGTGGAAGGGTTTTCTAGTTTTGCAGATCCGTTAACAAAGCTGCTAGAGAAGAATGTTCGGTTTGAGTGGACGGAGGCTAGGCAGTGAGCTTTTGAAAGGTTGAAGGAAGCTTTGACCCGAGCTCTAGTCTTAGTTCAACCAGAATCGAGGAAGAAGTTCGTTGTTTATAGTGATGCGTCGTATGCTGGGCTTGGTAGCGTGTTGATGCAGGAGGGTAAGGTAGTGGCGTATGCATCTCGGCAGTTGAAGGTGCATGAACGTAACTACCCTACTCATGATCTTGAGCTTGCAGCGGTTGTGTTTGCCTTGAAGATTTGGAGGCATTATCTTTATGGTGAGAAATGTGTTGTTTATACGTATCATAAGAGTTTGAAATATCTGATGTCACAGAAGGAGCTGAATCTTAGGCAACGTAGATGGTTAGAGTTGCTTAAGGATTATGATATGACCATTGAGTATCATCTGGGGAAAGCCAATGTTGTGGCAGATGCCTTGAGCAAGAAAGCGGCTGTGGAGTTGAGAGCCATGTTTGCTTGGTTGAGTGTGACGAATGACGGGGGTTTGTTGGCTGAGTTGCATGTGAAGCCATCCTTGTGGCATATGATTAAGGAGTGTTTCAAAGGTCAAATAGTGGTGCCAGAGGACGAAGAGTTGAGGCGTACTATTTTGACTGAGGCACACGCTAGTCCTTTTTCTATGCATCCCGGTAGTACTAAAATGTATCAAGGGTTGAAGAGGAGTACTATTGGGTTGGGCTGAAAAGGGATGTGGCTGATTTCGTTGCTCGATGTATGGTTTGTCAGCGGGTAAATACCGAGCATCAGTTTCCTTTCGGGTTGTTGCAACCGTTGAAGATAACAAAATGGAAGTGGGAAAGAATCACCATGGATTTCGTGTCTGGGGTGCCTTTGACGTCGACCAAAAAGGATTCTATTTGGGTAATTGTGGATCGGTTTACGAAGTGTGCGCATTTTGTACTAGTGCATACTACGTATACCTTGGACAAGTTGGTTGAATTGTACATCTCTAAGATAGTGCGTTTGCACAGGGTGCCCAAATCTATAGTTTTGGATAGGGATCTACGGTTCAACGCAAGGTTTTGGGTGAGTTTGCATCGTGCTTTGGGAACCCAGTTGAGTTTCAGTACCTCGTATCATCCTCAGACGGATGGCCAGTCGAAGCGCGTGATTCCGGTTCTCGAGGATATGCTAAGGTGTTGTGTTATTGAGTATCAAGGAACGTGGGAGAAGACGTTGCCGTTGGTGGAGTTTGCTTACAATAACAATTATCATGCTAGCATACAGATGGCACCTTATGAGGCGTTGTATGGCAGGAAATGTCGTACGCCCCGT
The DNA here is from genome assembly GCA_019671005.1 of Hibiscus mutabilis. Classification (NCBI taxonomy): domain Eukaryota; kingdom Viridiplantae; phylum Streptophyta; class Magnoliopsida; order Malvales; family Malvaceae; genus Hibiscus; species Hibiscus mutabilis. The sequence goes on from CM033742.1 coordinate 11,717,578, forward strand.
GTGTTGGGCAGAAGCGGGGGAAAAGTTTATGTCGATGCCCAATGTTTGGAAAGGCACAATAAAAAAGGTAAAGTTGATATGTGAGCGCTTAAAAGCAGCTGCAGATCGCCAGAAATCCTTTGCGGATTTGAACCATAGGGATATAGAGTATGCTGTGGGTGATAAAGTGTTTTTGAAGATGTCGCCCTGGAAAAAGGTGTTGCGATTTGGGCGGAAAGGAAAGCTTAGCTCGAGGTTCATTGGGCCTTACAAGGTTATTGAGCGTGTGGGTCCAGTTGCGTATCGGTTAAGGTTATCTCCGGAGTTGAGAAAGATTCATGATGTGTTCTACGTCTCAGTGTTGCGGAGGTATAGGTCGGATCCATCGCATGTCATGTCGGTGGAGGAGATTGAGTTGAGACTGGACCTATCTTATGATGAGGAATAGGTAGAGGTTCTTGATACCAGCAGTAAGGTGCTGCGTGGCAAGACAGTTGAGCTCGTTAAAGTGTTGTGGAAGCACCACGGTGTTGAGGAGGCCGCGTGCGAACGCAAGTCGGACATGTTGAAACAATTTCTAGACCTGTTTCCTCCAGGTAAATTTCGGGGATGAAATTTTTTAAGTGGAGGAGAGTTGTAATGCCCAGTTTTAGGGCTTAGCGGTTTGGTGGTTTATTAGACGGTCGGGTGGACCGAAGTAGGATTGGAGTCGGTTTGGGGACCGTATAATTTTTGGTAAGATAAAAATGTGGAAAATAGTTAAAAATCATCTTTTAATATATATTGATTTTTGGTGTAATAAATTTTCGAAAATGGAATTTGGAAATGTGACATTTTGGTAGTGACCAAAATGCGATTTTTGAAAACTGTTTTAAAGTGGCTAAAATGAAAAGTGTCAAATTCTTAGAATCCTTAAGGAGCTAAATTACCAAGTTTTTGCTGGAGGTTTCTCCCTTCAATTAAATTATTTTAAACATGTGTTTTAAAGGTGGTTTAAGGGGGATTAAAATATCTAAGTTAGTTATTAGCTTTTAAAGAAAATCTACGTAATTTTTTCCTAAACTTTTTCTCTCAACTTCTTATCTGCCAAACAATTAGAATTTCATCAAAATCCAGAGGTGAGAGATTCTTTTCACTCAGATCATTGATTCTAACTTGATTCTTTAACTTTGTTTTGCAAAATCTCATTGAAATCTTATGTTTTCTTAGCTTTTAACAAATCAATTGAGGGAGAAACTTCACAATAGGGGTAAGGTCCAAGATCTCCTCTATTGTATGGTTCTTTATTGAAATTCCCAAGCATTTGATCCTTGTTTTTGTGTTTCTAATCTGATTTTGATGCTTTTCCAATGTTTAATTAAGTTATTTGGGGAAAATGAGTTAGTTCCCGGATTGGATCTAATTTCCAGTAATTAAGGATGCTTTGATTTATATTTTGGATGTTTAATAATGTTGATAAGTGATTTTTATCAATGGAATCCTGAAACTTAAGAATCTTTATTTGTTTAGGTTGTTAGTTTTGAGGTTTTGTGGCGTTTCTTTGGTTGTTAGGTTGCTAGAGGTGGTAGGTTGATTTGGATCTATTTTTAGATGTGTTTGATATTGAAAATGATGTTAGATTGATAGATGTTGGCTGGGTTGTGAATCGAAGTGTTTTGGTTGTGTTTTCGGTTGTTGTGGAGGGTTAACTGTGAATGTGTTATGGAAATCTGAGAAAGATTGTAGTTGCTGTGTTTGGAATGCATTATGATGCATTAATCCTCTATTGTTTTGTGGTAAAAACAGGGGAGGTTGACCCGGAAGTGATTGGAGAAGCGTTAGAGGTGTTGGATACTTGATTTTGCGTCAGCGAATTGAGGCTTCGCGTATCGGTGAATGAAAACATGGTTTAAAGCATTTTGATTATTTGGTATAGAGTTTTGGGAGTTAAGGTAGAGCTTGAAACGCTTACCTAGACTCAAAAGTAAGTATAAAACAATTTTCTCTCTCGGTCATGCTAGTTTGAAGTGGTTTTATGCACTTGTTTTGGATTTACATGTTACCAACTATTTAAGCATGTTTTAAAGTATTTGATATACTATTTTTAAGCATGAAATGCTGAAGGATGCACATGGTAAGTGATCCTTGTAAGTATGGTTTATACTTGTGGTTTAAAGCATGGTTGTTGCTTTGGATAAATGCCATGGTTTAATGCTTGTTTAAAACAGTGAGGTAAATGTTAAATGGTTAATTATATTGGCAAGTGATGTGGTTTTAAAATTGTTATCGGATATAGTTGGCCGGCCATAGGATTGAGTGCACTGTAAATAAGTCGCCTTGGATTTTGAGGGGTTTATACGGTGTACCGAATACTCCATCCAAGTGCCCTAATGGTAGAGGGGTTAAACAGTATCGAAAACTCCCGTTAGTGGATTAAGCATCTAATCGATGATTGAGGTAGGTGTCCCCGTGGGTTGAAAGTGTACCCAGTTGTTATTGTACCGCGATTGTGATTGTATCGCTATTCCGGTTGAGATGGCTTGAAGTGTTGGGTTAACACTTGTTGAATCCGTGCATCCGATGAACTCTTTTGTTATTGGACTTTTTAATGATCACTTGTAAGCCAATATATTTGTTAATGTATGATTGAAATGTTTTATATTGTATAATGTGAATTATACATGTTCTCCTTGAGCTTTGTATTTGGTAGTAATGCATGGGAAGGCTTAAGTGGAGGGTTAGCAATGTGACTTGCTGTTGATTAATGATACATGTAGCATATGGTTTAATATGCTGGTTTTAATGTTGCAAAGTGCATGTTTTAAAAAGGGCATGATGTTTTAAAGGATAATGTAAAGAAAGTGGTTTAAATGCATTGATGGTGTTTTGTTCTGAGCATTCCTCACTAAGCCATGTGTGCTTACGCTCTCTTTATCCATCAATGCAAAGAATTGAAGTCCCGAAAGGTAGCAAGAAGCAAGGGGATCTTGGCAAGACTTGTTTCCAAAGTATGTTAGAGACTAGACTATAATGAATAAGGGCAATGGGGTACTAGTTGTGTTTCGGGAGATGTTTTGTGGAACTCCCTATTTGAGCATGTTTCTTTAGTTGCTCTTGGGTTGTATATGGCCTTTAAGGATTGATTTTGGTGCTGGTTTATCTTTTGATATGTTGATTGGTTGCAAAGCAAGGAAGCATGCCTATAGATTTCCTTTTGATGCATGAAGCCTTGTTGTGTTGTTAAAATTATGATGCTAGTTGGCATGAGGTATGTTTGGTGTGTTGGTATTGTGCTTTAAGCATGTTAGAGTGGTTTGAGTATGCTTTCGGGATGAAAAACCAGCCAAAATGTGACATTATAGGCCAAGCGTACTGATAAGCGGGGGACCGTATCAGTACGGCTAGGCAATTTCAGGCTTACGGGATCGGTACGCGGGTTGATGTTTCAATACGCCTAGGCCATTTTGGTCTTGGCATACCGGTATGGCAAGGGGTGTTTCGATACAGGTCTCAACTACTAGAAATCAACCTTTTCGTCCCAATCCCGTGTATCGAAATGTCGGAGAACCGTATCAATACAAATATCAAGGTTTTCAAAAGTTTGGTATTTCAGTTAGGTGTATCGATACAGCATGGTGGCGTATCAAAATGGGGAGTTTGAAACCGTATCAATACGGGCTTACCTGTACGGTACAGATGACCGTAAATTCTGTTAATGTCATTTTGGGACACTTTTGTCTTATTTACTTTTAGTCCCTGATTCTTGCCAATGCAATTGTATGTGATAGAATGATCGGATTGAGCTAAAATTTGAAATGAAAGATTAGAACCTGACTAATTAAAGATTGGTAACTTATAAGTGAACTTTAATCCTGAAATTATTTGTATTTGTATTCTGGTCCTTAAATTATAAATATGATCAGTTGGATGTCAAATTGATGCCCGATTGAGTTGGGGATACACCTAATGTCTGCATGAACATGTAGGGTTAATAATTGGTATCTAGATAAGATAAAAAGGAAAAAAAAAGGACCAGGTTTTGTTGAATCTCTTCAGTTTTCTACGACAAACCTAATGTAGCCTTCTTGGTTTGGTTGGACGTTTGGGCCGGGTCAAGGGGGTTACATTACATGTCTAGTGATCATGATGCATTTATGCATATATGGCATATTATGACAAATAAACAAGCATGAAAGTCTTATGACATTAGCATGTAGTAAATCATTACTAATGCAATGTGAAAGTTGTTGCTTTGGCATATATATCATGTTATATAAACATAACCATGAAGTCGAATAAAGTTTAAATTATTCTTATTAACTTCCATTATTGCCTTACTAAGTTCGTACTTAGCGTGTGTTTAATTGTGCGCACGTAGGTAAATCAAGATGAGAGTGAGAAGAGCATTGCATCAATATTGGAAAGCTCAACAGGTAATCACAGTAATGAAATCCTAATTGAGGTTTGATTATTATAGTGGCATGTATACTCGCTAAACCTATTTGAGTTGTGATTTGCCTTTAATGTTTGTTATGGTTTCAAGATAATTGGCGTTTCTAGAAAGATTCAAAGTTAAGAGTAACCTCAAGTGATGAGTTGCATGCTAAGATAATTGAGACCATGTATGTTTTATGATAGTCAATTGTTCCCTATAAGCATACATAACATTTGAAAACATTTGGGAATTGAATTATGATTAATTAGAAATATGAAAATGCAAGAATGTGCATTTTGGGACAGAGTGTACCAGTACTCAAGATTTGGGTTCAAAATTATCAAAACTTGAATTTTGTTTCAAATATCATTAATATTTAAGGATAGTAAAGCCGTGACATTCCTGATTCGTATTCACCGTATGGATATGAAAATGGGTGTTACAGTTTCATTCAAATCATGTCAATTAAGGAAGAAATCAACAATTAGAGGTGATTTTCATTTATCTCCTCTAATTAAAGGTTCTTTATTGAAATTCCCAAGTTTTTGATCCTTTACAATTGATTTTTGTTATGTGTTTATGATTTAATCATGATTTTTAAGGTTTTAATTGAGTTTTGTTAAGAGATTTGATGAATCTTGATATGGATCTGATTTGTGTTGATTCTAATTGATTTAGGTCACATTTGGAACATGTTTTAATGTTATAAGAAGATATTAATAAAAAGGAATCCCGAAACTAAGTGAATTACTAATTTCTAAGTTGTAAATAGTTAGATTTTGAGGTGATCTTGGTGTTAGAATGTTGCTGGAGGTATAAGGTTGATATAGTGTTATTTTTGGATGTTAATTGATGAATTTAAGATGTTTAAATAGTTAGGCTTTGGCTGGGCTTTGTTTAGGTTGAGTTTGGTGATGATTTCGGTTGTTTTAAGGAAGCGTTTGATGGTTTTTAATGAGGCAAAGTTGAGTAGACGTGTTGCTGTGTTTAGAGATGCAAGGAAATTCATTAATCCTCTATTTTTGTGTGGGTAAAACAGGGGAGATAGATCCTTCATCTTTTGGAGAGATTCTGAAGACTTCGAAAGCTTGATTTCACATCGGGAAGTAGAGTGTTGTATTGTCAGTGAGTGGAAACATGGTTTACTGCTTTTAAAAGGTTTGAAGATGGTTTTTCGGCGTTTAGATTAAGTTTGAAACAGTTGTATATGCTCAGAAGTAAGTATTGGACGTTCTCGATCTTCTTTTCAGTTTTGCAAAATACAATATCATGCACATGTTTATGGTTTTGATTACTTACTGTTATATGCATGTTTTAGAAATGAAATATGTTGCAAATGATCATATGTGATGATTATTGAGAATGACAAATGTTTATGAAAAGAGTTTTGAGAATACTAGAATACATGGTTTAATGTATTGGAAATTGGTTTGATTTGATGCATATGTAAAACAATGAGGTAATGTGAATTTATAGAGTATATTGGCAAGTGGCTGAGATGAAAAGTTATCGGATATAGTTGGCTAGCCATAGGGTTTAAAGTGAACTATAATAAGTTGCCTTATGTGTGTCAAGGGGTCAAGAGTGTGCCATGCTCCATTATGAGATCCGTAGTGGTCGATGGGTCAAGAGTGTGCCAATTCTCCGGTTGGTGGATTTATACATCATAATCGTTGAGGGGTAGTAGTACCATGCTTCGGTTCGAGGATGTATGTGAAGTGGTCAAGGGGTCAATTGAATGCCAATATATGATATGATGTATCATGAGAAATGAATTATGTTTTATATAATATGGTTTATACATGAGATGCTCTTTAAGCTTGCTATTTTGAGATTTTAGCATGAGAAGGCTTAAATTGAGGTTTATGCTAGAAATCCATGATCCATGTGTTGCAATTGTTTAAAAGTGCATGTTTTAGAAAAGAAATAGAAGCATGAGATGTTTTGGCATGAGCTACCTTACATGTTTGAAAGCAAAATGGTTTTAAATGCATTGGTAAGTGTTTTTGAGATTCCCTCACTAAGCTTGTAGCTTATGCTCTCCTTGTAAAACCCCTTTCCCGTATCCGTACACCGAGTACGAGTCGGCAATGTTACAACTTCTTTAATAAAAATCAGGGTAATTTAAAATTTTTAGAAAAACTTCTCAATGGTCACCCATCCTCAAATTTCTCTAGCCCAAGCACGCTTAACTTTATTTAAAACGACATAAATTATTTATTCAAGTTTCAATCATAAATCAATTATCTTAGCATGCAACTCATCACCTAAGGTTATTCTTAACCTTGAATCTTTCTAAAAACGCCAACTATCTTGAAACCATAACGAACTTTAAAGGCCAATCACAACTCAAATATGTTTAGCAAGTATACATGCCACTATAATAATCAAACCTTAATTAGGATGTCATTACTGTGATTACTTGTTGAGGTTTCCAATATTGATGCAATGCTATTCTCACTCTCATCTTGTTTTGCCTATGTTTGCACAATCAACACATGCTAAGTACGAACTTAGTGAGGCAATAAAGGCAGTTAGTAGCAATAATTTAAATTTTATTGGACTTCATAGCTATGTTTATATAACATGATATATATGCCAAAGCATCAACTTTCACATTGCATTAGTAATGATTTACTGCATGCTAATATCATAAGACCTTCATTCTTGTTCATTTGTCATAATGTGTCATATATGCATAAATGCATCATGATCACTAGACATGTAAATCCATCATATTAATAATATATTAACATGATATAAACCAAATATAAATTTCTTACCAATATACTTGCCATTTATTCCAAAAGCTCGTAAGCTTATTCACATGATTATCATTTATTAACCAATAAAACATAGCCCAAATATAAGCCTATGAGGACCCTGGGTACACGAGTCAAATATGCACCGAAATGCAAATACAAATAAGGTCATGCCCACCATCCGCACATTTATAAGGCAGTGCTAACCATATACACTAAGTGTCTTTTATATACATTATAGTGCTAAACTGAGTATGCAGCGTGCTGCTGGACTCTATGGCATGCCAACTATACCCTGTCCCTCAATGACTTACTTGGGCATATTTTCCATATTTATTTCATCCATGGCAATGTATATCAACATAATTTAACATTGGGTAGTTCATACCCGAAATAATATTCATGATATAACATCATATATAACTAGTGATCCATGCATTTATATTCAATCTTTGACATATTTAAAACATGTCAAATATATGATCAATGACATAAATATCATGCCAATATATAAACTAGGTAGACTCATCGCAAGTCTTCCTGATGATGTATAAAACATCCATGTATCATGTTATGTATACATTGCACTCACTTTGGCCACTTAACACAATGTCTCACTAGGTTCTAGATCGATCTTTTCTTTCTTATAACTTCGAACCTTCTTTGATTAGGACTTGACTTCATTAATCACATGAATAAAATAAAATAATTGTTAGACTAAAATCTAACAATACCTTAAACATGTTGTCTAATATAATCATTCGAATATAAAATATCCAAATATTTTCCTTTCTACTTTGTACTATTCAAAAACTCATTATGATCCTTAGTGACCAATTTGAACTTCCATAAATTCTTTCGAGCTTGCTAACTAACATTTGAATACAAAATGTTTCAAATTCCATTTTGTGACAGCTTGGCGCTACCTTCAAAGATTTACTTATACAGAGCATAATACATACTGGATCTTAATTTCTTTTATATTGGAGAAACTAGATTCGATAACGGTTCTAACGGTATAAGCCACATAAATTAATAAAATCTAAAAAATTTTTGAAAAATAATTGAATTCACGTCACAGACTGTCCAGGCAGAAAACTGCTCTATAATTTTTCTGACCTTCATTCGAATAAAAATTCATATCTTTTAACTCGGAATTCGAAATCAGTTTTCGTTTGTTGGAAATGAAACTAGACTAACAAATATTTCCAACGGTATAAAATTCATCATCTAACCATTTTTGTAGAATTTATGGCGAAATTTAAACTTACTGCCATAATTCAATTCCAACATAACTTTCCATAAATAGCTTTTAATTTACACCAACTTCTCCCTATTTCTCTAGTTGTCAATTTAGTCCCATCACTTTACTTCAAATGACCAGAATAAAGCTTATATTCATATGTTCTATTTACATCCTTCATCAAAATAGGCTCAAACCTTTACTTCTCTAATTTATCTTGATTTGTCGAGATGGTCACCAAAATTCAAATATAAGGATTCAAGCTTCTTAACTTTGCAAATTAGTCCTCCAATTAACATTACTACCTTAATTCTATCATTTTAACTAAAAATCAGATTTACTCCTACATATCCTCTTTGCCGAATAGACCATTCAAGTTTGTCAAATTGTCAAAATGGCCACTAATATGATTAATCGTCTGTTTAGCATTCTAATCTTCATTTTCATGTCTCTAACATCATTAATAATATAAATACACATCAAATTCATAAAATTCAGATCTGGTCCCTTAATTTTGAAGTTTGCCGAAATGGTCCCTATGTATTTAACTTAGGGTTTTGCTTCCAAACAACAAATCAAGCTTACTAGATCATAATCCAACATCAAATCTGTTCATGATTCCAACATCATACAAGCATGATTCGAACTTAAAATCAACCATGGATTCATAAAATCATAAAAGCCCCAATTTGTGCATAAACCCTAATTTCTTCCAAATATCAAATCTCATCAACCAAGCAAGTTTTCTATAAATTATTTACATTAAAAGATAGAGCTCGAAGAGTAGAACAACTTTGTAGTTCGAAAGATTACCTAAAAACTGAGATTCGGGTCTTAAATCGAGCTTGGAAATTTCCCTCTTCTTTCTCCTCTTTCTCCATGGTTTATGTCTGGAAAAGATGAACATTTTTTCACCCTTTCACTATTAAATTACTCTTGTAACTATTAAATGTATTTTAAATTCATTTAAATAGTGAAATTACCAATTTAGCCTTTAAATCCAATGGCTAATTTAATCTCATCCAAAATCAAGGTCCAAGATTAAATCCATGTATATTCCATCTTCCAAAAATGTCCTCAAAATTTCAAAAATATTTCAAAATTGCCATCCTTGTCAAATGACCAATTTGCCCTTCAACTAGTCTTTATTTACTAGCTTGTTTCAATATTACCATTCCATTATAATCTAACTAAATTAGTTCCTTCTCAACCGGTCACTATTCCATAAATATCATTTTATGATTTTCCATGGCTTAAGGTATAGTCTCTGAAATTTCATTTCAATCCGATTTCCAGATATTCACTAAATACTTCTACTACGATATTACCTTTACCGAGCTATCAGATCTATTCCAAAAAATCTATATTTCCATAATTTACCTCATGTCATCATCCTTCATCCAATGGCCTAGATTTAATCTTGAGTTAGTAGTTACAAACATTGCCCTTATAATTTTCCAAAATTACGATCTTCCCATTTTTCATCTAACGGCTCATATTTAACATGGAAAATCAACTTAAATCCAAAGGTTCATATTCTTAAAACACAAAGAAAATATCTTAGACATGTAAAATGACATAATCAACCTTGGCTTATCATCCTTAAAAATATCCTGGATATTTGATTCAATTCGATTATCCAAATATTTTTTTGAACTTTATCGCTTTATAGCCATTAATACAAACTCCATACGAAAAATATGGGTAACACAAAAACATCATTCTTGGGGGTAAACTATTCATTTATGGTACTAAAATACATAACTTTTGAAAATCACAATTTAGTCCCTAAACTTTTCCTAAGTTTATACTTTGTCCACAAAACTTTCAAAATTTACATTTTGGTCACTAGCCAAAAATTGGGATATTACAATTCTCCTCCCTTAAGAAAATTCATCCTCGAATTTTAGATACGTACTTGGTTCAAAAAGGTGAGGAAACCGCTTTCTCATATCTTTTTCTCTTTCCTAAGTCGCTTTTTTGACTTCATGATTTCGCCAAAGAACTTTAACAAGTGAGATCATCTTATTTCTTAGTTCTTTGACTCCATGTGCCAATATCTTTACCGATTCTTATTCATAAATCAAATTCGGTTAAATCTTTATTCTTTCTGGGGTAATGGTATGTAAGGATCTGATCGATACTTTTTAAGCATCGATACATGAAATTTATTGTGAATCTTGTCTATTTTCGAAGGTAAGGCTAGCTAATAAGCCATCGGACTAACTCTCTTCACAATCTTATATGGCCCAATAAATATCAGACTCAGCTTCCTTTTTTGTCCAAATCATAACACCTCTTTCCAAGGTGAAACTTTTACGGAATACTTTATCCTTAACTTCATATTAAATATCTTTCCTTTCAAGATCAACAGATAATATCCATCATTCTAAAGCAATTCTAGATTTTTTCGAACTATTCTTACTTTATTCTCCACATCTTGAACTAAATCAAATTAGATTCAATCACCTCTTAGTTCTCTTTTTAACTCAATATCATTGGGGATATAAATTACCCTTTGATAATATAAAATTCTTTAGACTAAACATCGATACCTTTAATTTTCCTTTTTCACCTTACTGAATTCTTTCCAGATATATCTTATCTTTCATCTGTAAATCTTTGACCCGATTTGTCAAAGTAGGCTTGAGCTGAAGTTGTGTAATCAATACACTATTTTCCTCCAAAGATAATTGGGAATTTAATGCTTATAAGCCAAAGAATAACTTTTGTCTAAATACATCAACTACTACTTTAGCCTTATTACACATCCCAACCTATTATGGGACGTATTATTGAATAAGGTAAAATCCTTACTAGATTCATACTGCACTAATACTAGTGCTACTATCAAATCTTCTTCTACTGGTAATAATATAATCATAATTTAACCCTAGAGGAATATTACTGCTTCTTTAACTAACATCACTGGAGCTTCCTAAGGTGATATACTAGGTCGTATAAAACCTCAATCTAATGATTCCTACAACTAGGCCTTTAGCTTTCTCAATCTAGTAAGAGTCATTCTGTAGGATGTAATAGATATAGGTCCAATATTGGATTAAATCTAATCCTAAACTTAGCCTCTCAATTAAGTGTCAAGCCTGTCAGCTCCTTTTGGGCATCCCATTTAAAACTCACAAACAATAAGAATACTCTCACATCTTACCCTTGATGCTCGGTATCCATAGCATAAGTTAAATAATCTTCACCTTGGTAACAAATTCCAATAAAAACTCTGCATGCTCATGCATGCCAATTATCACAACACTCACATGATTGGTTTTATGGTTTTCTTGAATCTCCAACATTAATTATAAATGTAAGAGAATTCCTAATTTTCCTTGCCCCAATCATTTGGCGGAACTATGTAATAAATTTAGCTTAATATCTTTACGGGGAATCCTCACCACTTTTTAGAAGTGGTGAAATACATAATTATTCACTATTCCTCTTTACGAGCTGTGACCTCTATTTAGATATTTTCTCATTCTTAGCCCTTTGCATTGCATTTGGCATAATTTACTGCTTCATAGAATTTTAAAATACATAGGGCAGTCAGTACTTCTTTATACCGGACCTCTAGCCTTCTATGAGCTGTTATAACATGCTCTTCTTCTGTTTGTAGGAAGCAGTTTAGAAGCGAATCAGCTTAATTTATTAAACTTGCACTCATGCCCGTAAATAATCCAATTGCCCTAATTAAGATGCAAGAAACTCTGTTGCATCTCTAAGATAAATTTTGTTATAGAACTCTCAAAGAAAGAACTTCTAGTTAATAGACTTTTGAGCATGTTCCGTAACATTACTTTATCAAATATTGGTCTAATTCTTTCAGATGAGATAATACTTTTTCTTTGAGTTTCCTCTGATCATCACTACAGAGTTCCTTCAACATAACTTGTATATCATTAAACCATAGATTAACAATCATAGGATCTCTATTAATATCTCTCTAAAAATCTAGTGTGCCAGAACTCTAAATTCTTTTGCAATCGGTGCCTAAGCAGGCTAATTCATGATCACATCTAATGTCTGGAAGAAAAGCTCTTAATCCAGAACATACAGATCATGTTACTTTGCTGCCTCTGCACCAAGCTAAGCTGAGGGTAGAATATTATCATTAACCTTATCATGCTTGTGAATCTCTTAATGATCCATTCGCCTAAACACCAGACACGATTCTTTTACCCCTCACATATTGGAATTTAACATTATTTGTAAAATCATCAGTAATTCTAACATCCTAGTGGCATGTATACACTTTTAACCTTTACCATACTTCGTTTAACTCCAGAACCAGCTAAAACTATAGCTCTGATACCAATAAATGTAACACCCCTTTCCCGTATCCGTACACTAGGTACAAGTCAGAAATGTTACGACTTCTTTAATAAAAAATCAGGGTAATTTAAAATTTTATAAAAACTTCTCAATGGTCACTCATCCTCAAATTTCTCTAGCCCAAGCACGTTTAACTTTATTTAAAACCGACATAAATTATTTATTCGAGTTCCAATCATAAATCAATTATCTTAGCATGCAACTCATCACCTAAGGTTATTCTTAACCTTGAATATTTCCAAAAACGCCAATTATCTTGAAACCATAACGAACTTTAAAGGCCAATCACAACTCAAATAGGTTTAGCAAGTATACATGCCACTATATTAATCAAACCTTAATTAGGATGTCATTATTTTGATTACCTGTTGAGCTTTCCAATATTGATGCAATGATATTCTCACTCTCATCTTGATTTACCTACGTGTGCACAATCAAACACACGCTAAGTACGAAATTAGTGAGGCAATAAAGGCAGTTAATAGCAATAATTTAAATTTTATTTGACTTCATGGCTATGTTTATATAACATGATATATATATGCCAAAGCATCAACTTTCACATTGCATTAGTAATGATTTACTACATGCTAATGTCATAAGACTTTCATGCTTGTTCATTTGTCATAATATGCCATATATGCATAAATGTATCATGATCATTAGACATGTAAATCCATTATATTAATAATATATTAACATGATATAAACCAGATATAAATTTCTTACCAATATACTTGCCATTTATTCCAAAATCTCATAAGCTTATTCACTTGTTTATCATTTATTAACCAATAAACCATAGCCCAAATATAATCCTATGAAGACCCTGGGTACACGAGTCAAATATGCACTGAAGTGCTAATACACATAAGGTCATGCCCACCATCCGCACATTTATAAGGCAGTGCTAACAATCCTCACATTTATAAGGCAGTGCTAACCATATACACTATCTTTTATATACACTATAGTGCTAAACCGAGTATGCAGCGTGCTGCTGGACTCTATGGCATGCCAACTATACCCTGTCCCTCAATGACTTACTTGGGCATATTTTCCATATTTATTTCATCCATTGTAATGTATATCAACATAATTTAACATTGGACAGTTCATACTTGAAATAACATTCATGAAATAACATCATATATAACTAGTGATCCATGCATTTATATTCAGTCTTTGACATATTTAAAACATGTAAAATATATGATCAATGACATAAACATCATGCCAATATATAAACTAGGTAGACTCATCGCAAGTCTTCCTAATGATGTATAAAACATCCATGTATCATGTTATGTATGCATTGCACTCACCTTGGCCACTTAACACAATGCCTAACTAGGTTCTAGATAGATCCTTTCTTTCATAGAACTTCGAACCTTCATTGATTCTGACTTGACTTCATTAATCACATGAATAAAATAAAATATTTGTTAGATTCAAATCTAACAATACCTTAAACATGTTGTCTAATATAATCATTCGAATATAAAATTTCCAAATATTTTTCCTTTCTTCCTTGTATTGTTCAAAAACTCATTATGGTCCTTAGTGACCAATTTGAACTTCCATAAATTCTTTCGAGCTTGCTAACTAACATTTGAATACAAAATGTTTCAAATTCCATTTTCTGACAGCTTGCGCTACCTTCAACGATTTACTTATACAGGGTAGAATACATATTAAATCTTAATTTCCTTTATACTGGAGAAACTAGATTCGATAACGGTTCTAACGGTATAAGCTACATAAATTAATAAAATCTACAACAATTATGAAAAATCACAGAATTCACATCACAGACTGTCCACGCAGAAAACTGCTCTATAATTTTTCTGACCTTTATTCGAATAAAAATTCATATATTTTAACTCGGACTTTGAAATCAGTTTCCATTTTTTGGAAATAAAACTAGACTAACAAATCTTTCCAACGGTATAAAATTCATCATCTAACCATTTTTTTAGAATTTAGGGCAAAATTTTAAACTTACTACCATAATTCAATTCCAACATAACTTTCCATAAATAACTTTTAATTTACACCAACTTCTCCCTATTTCTCTAGTTGTCAATTTAGTCCCATCACTTAACTTGAAATGACTAGAATAAAGCTTATATTCATATGTTCTATTTACATCCTTCATCGAAATAGGCTCAAACCTTTACTTCTCTAATTTCTCTTGATTTGTCGAGATGGTCACCAAAATTCAAATAAAAGGATTCAAGCTACTTAACTTTGCAAATTATTCCTCCAATCAACATTAATATCTTAATTCCATCATTTTAACTAAAAATCAGATTTACTCCTTCTACATATCCTCTTTGCTGAATAGACCATTCAAGTTTGATAAGTTGTCAAATGGTCACTAATATGATTAAACGTCAGTTTAGCATCCTAATCTTCATTTTCCTGTCTCTAACATCATTAATAATATAAATACACATTAAATTCATAAAAATCAGATCTGATCCCTTAATTTTGAAGTTTTCCAAAATGGTCCCTATGTATTTAACTTAGGGTTTTGCTTCCAAACAACAAATCAAGCTTACTAGATCATTAATCCAACATCACAAACCCTAAGTTAGTCTTGAATCCATAAACCCTAATCTTCTCTATACAAACTAAAATATGTAGGGTTTAAATCCCAACTCAATAACATGATTCCAACATCATACAAGCATGATTCTAACTTAAAATCAACCATGGATTCATAAAATCATAAAAGCCTCAATTTGTGCATAAACCCTAATTTCTTCCACATATCAAATCTCATCAACCAAGCAAGTATTATATAAATTATTTACATCAAAAGATAGAGCTCGAAGAGTATAACAACTTTGTAGTTCGAAATATTGCTTAAAAACTGAGATTCAGGGCTTAAAAACTGAGATTCGGGTCTTAAATCGAGCTTGGAAATTTCCCTCTTCTTTCTTCTCTTTCTCCATGGTTTATGGCTGGAAAATATGAACATTTTTTTATCTTTTCACTATTAAATTACACTTGTAACTATTAAATGTATTTTAAATTCATTTAAATAGTGAAATTACCAATTTAGCCTTTAAATCCAATGGCTAATTTAATCTCACCCAAAAGTCAAGGGCCAAGATTAAAGCCATGTATATTTTATATTCCAAAAACGTCCTCAAAATTTCAAAAATATTTCAAAATTGCCATCCTTGCCAAATGACCAATTTGCCCTCCAACTAGTCTTTATTTACTAGTTTGTTTCAAAATTGCCATTCCATTATAATCTAACTAAAGCAGTTCTTTCTCAACCGGCCACTATTCCATAAATATCATTTTATGATTTTCCATGGCTTATGGAACTGCCTCTGAAATTTCAATTCAATTCGATTTTCCAATATTCACTAAGTACTTCTACTACGATTTTACCTTTACCGAGCTATCAGATCTATTCCGAAAATTCTATATTTCCATAATGTACCTCATGTCATCATCCTTCATCCAATGGACTAGATTTAATCTTGAGTTAGTAGTTACAAACTTTGCCCTTATAATTTTATAAAATTATGATCTTGTCATTTTTCATCCAACGGCTCATATTTAACATGAAAAATCAACTTAAATCCAAGGGTTCATATTTTTCCAACACAAATAAAATATCTTAGACATGTAAAATGACATAATCAACCTTGGCTTATCATCCTTCAAAATATCATGGATATTTGATTTGATCCGATTATCCGAATATTTTTCTGAACTTTATCGCTTTATAGCTATTAATACAAACTCCGTACGAAAAATACGGGTACGAAAACATCATTCTTGGGGGTAAACTATTCGTTTACGGGACTAAAATACATAACTTTTGAAAATCACAATTTAGTCCCTGAACTTTTCCTAAGTTTATACTTTATCCACAAAACTTTCAAAATTTACATTTTGGTCACTAGCTAAAATTTGGGATATTACACTCCTTTCTCATCAATGCAGAGAAGTAAGTATTTTTGGACAGCGAGCAAGCAAGAGGAAATTTAAGGGTAAAGCAATTTTAAGTATGGTTTTATAAATACTATGTAGTAATAAGGGGCAATGTGACCAAGATGTAATTGGGAGGGTTATTTTGATTACTCCCTGGTTTGGACATGTTTCTTTTGATGTTTTGGACTTGTATGAGGTTTTAAGCCTTGCTTTGAGGGGTTGGGATATGATTTGCATGCTTGGGTAGAGATCATGCCTATATGACCTTTGTTTGATTTTGCTTTGATGTGAATGATCCTCTACCATGCCTACATGATTGTGGAAATGTTGATTGGAATGTTTTATGATGTTTGTAAGACGTTTGGAGTATGTTAGATTGAGCCAAAGTGTCATATGGTCAACCAAGAGGTCATTACAGGCCAGTTCGTACCGGTATGGGTCCTCAAAGATCGGTAGGCGAGGTCTGTCTCGACTCAAATATATGCAAAATTGCGTAGGCGTACCGGTAAACGTTATGGCCTTATCAGTATGCATAGCTAAAATTAATCTTGGTGTCAGCACAAGGGCAATCGTATCGATACACCCTTTGGCTATTAGAATCCCCTGTTTTGATATCGAACAACTATATCGGTACGCTTGAGGACCGTACAGATAACCATTTTTGAAATAAACTCGTATCAATAGGGAAAGGGGGTGTATCGGTACGCTGTCAGTTATTACTGGCATTATGCTTTCCGAAGTTTAAATCTTTGCAGTTTAGTCCATATTTCTTGATCATGCAATTAAAAGAGTTTAGATGGTTATTTTAAGTTGAGAATTAATCGGAATGCATGAAATCTAATTAATTGAGGTTTGGTAACTTTGAAATTAAGTCCTAGTTTTCTAAAATTATAATTTGGTCCCTAAAATGCAATCTTGACCAATTGGATGTCAATTCGACGCACAATTTAATAATAAATTTCACCGCTGCTAGCATGATCACCTTAGGACTTAATTATGCATTTAGATAAGATAAAATGAAAAAATGGACCGTTTTTTAAGTACATCATTTTGGGTTTGTCTCGACAAACCCAATGTAGCTCGCTCGGTTTAGTCTGGCGTCTAGGCCGGGTCAAGGGGGTTACAAACTCTCCCTCCCTTAAAAGAAATTTCGTTCTAGAATTTTTTAGACTTAGCAACTGATCCCAAAACTTATTGACTCATAATTATACTTTTTCATTCTAAATTCATAATCCATCATAACCAAAAATATATTTTCACACGTCATAAATATACTTGGTATGTCCTAAGATGCATCCTCGTAACCCTTATGAGCTCCGGTCGTATCACTAAACCTGGTCATCTACCAAGACCTCTACCTGCAATAGATAAGCATGTAGATGATTGAGACTGGTTCTGCAAAAGTAAAATAAGAGGCGAACATGGACAATTTCTCAGGTAATGATCCTGAGAACCACATCTAAAACATAATCCTCTCCTTCATCTACACTCTCCATTATACTTATTATTACAGAATTACATATAGAAATAGGGTGCAGGTCTGACATTCTGATAACTCTGAATAACAAACTTATCTTTAGGCATTTTCCCAATGAATTTAAAAAACTTGGTTGAGTAGATGTGTCCAGTTGCTTCCCGACTTGATCAGCATTCTGAAGCTCCTCCTCTTTCATGAATGCATCTATCCTCTCACTAGTCTTAGTTCGACCAATCAATTTGTTGAACACCTTATCATGATGTGTAGCAACTTCTCTCTGAATTGGTAGACGATGCCCATTAAAAACCAATCACACTTATCTTTCTCAGTTCCAACTAACCTAGGAGCATATTTGGCAAACCTCCAAAACTCTATCTAATAGTTATTTCTGACATATTGTTCTGCTTCAAACTCATAAAATTATTGCGGCACTTCGCTAGGAAATCAACTCCCACATATCAATCTGAAATGCTTGTAAAAAATGCTCTCATGTGATCTTACTAGCAGAACGGTATCTACTACTGACTCCCACCAATTTTGTTCTTCACCCTCCAATAATGAAACAACATCCCTCAAATTCTGATTGGCAGAGTAACTCATTTCAACAAATAAGCATTGCAATTTCTGCATCAGCTAGATTTGTACCAGTTTTACCCTCAAACAATTTCATCCCAATAGCAAAATTTCGTAGAAATAGGTTTCCTCGAATCCTCTGATTGACGAAGATATCATAATAGCTATCAGTTCACCGAGTCACTTTTCGGATGAACTGTCTTAATGTCCTTAACATCAAGTGTGTCACCACTTTCGATCTATTGTCTTCCCAACGTTCCATTCTCATTATCCGATATCTCATTCTGTTTTTTTTCTAATCCACATGGGGCATATGATCATTATCAGAAGCGACAATTCGGCCTCGATTTTGGCCTTAACTCAATACCCAACAATCTGATATCACACAGAGTAGAGGTTTCCCTCACTTTTCCTGAACACAATTCATATCCCATGACTCAATAATATGATTTGAAAATCATAAATCTGAACTCTTACGAGTTTCTTATTTCTAAAATTTGATGCTTGATTTAAAAACATAGTTTAAAATGCCATGCATGATGTTTCAAAACAGTCTCAAATCATAACTCGTATTATACATCAAGCAAGAATAAAGTATCATTTATTTATAGCCCACGAAGAAACATATTAGCTATACCGTCATAGGTGACTCCCACACGCAGACTTATCACTTGGTATAACTGAATCGGAACCTACAAGGTCAGAACTCTACGTTAATAATTATTTCTATCACTATGTCACCACTAAAACATAAGAACTAATCTGAAGGAATACTTACGCATAAACCTCAAAAATGTGTACGATCAGTCTGAATAGGATAAGGTGGTAACTCGTCAACCTTAGAGTCGATACTTGAACACGAGAATAACTCGAATCAAACCAATATCCAATTGTTTGAAAAAAATACTAAATACAATAAATTCTAAATAGAAAAATGGGGCTTTGGGGATCGAATTTGACAAAATAGGTAGCAGATTCGGACTTAGGACATCAAAAAAGGTTGAGGTGAAGGTTTTCTGAAAAATTCAACTTTGGTCAATGATTAAAGTCAACCATGGTTAAATGTCAACTAGTCAAAGGTCAAATGGTCAAAGTTAATGCTAATGTAAGGTCAACGCTGACGTCATACGATCAAAGGGTTAGGTTGGGTCTGGTTCACTGATTTGGTTTGAGTTAGGGTTTGGTTTAGCTCCCAGGTCTGGTTCACTCAATCAGCCAGTTCAGTCTAGGCTCAAAAAACCGGTTTGGCCACTCTTAGGTATGTTTCATCCGAAATTGGGCTAACCCTTATTTCGGCTCAAGGTTTTCGGTTATGGGCTCAATAATCACATACAAACACATGAAGCCCAGCACCCTTAATCTCTAATCATTAGATATGGTTCTAGGGTTTCAGACCCACATTGACGGCGACGGTTGAGGAAACACAGCATAGGCGGTGGCTGAGCATGCCAAATAGAAGCAGCGTAGACTTGACGACAAGGTAAACCACGATCAAAAGACATGAAGACAATGCCAAACAAAGCTTAAACTAAAACTGATAGGACCAAAATTTCTTACCCACACAAAAATCATAAAACCACGATGGTGGACATGAGGTGAACGGTGGCGCAAGGGAGAACCGAACGGTTTTAAACTATTTCCAAGTAAACGACGCTTAAGGAGGTTTGAGTTTTGTGTGGAACTTGATAGGGAACAAAACGGTGGTCTTGGATCAGTAAACAGACCATAACAAAGCCTTGGTTGAAGCTCGATTAGAAAACAAAGGGTGATAGGGTGTTTAATTCGAGAGAAAGAGGGAGGTGGGAGAGTGCAAAAACATCTACAAATATCAAATGGAATGCTAACAGATGTTTTAGGGCTAAAAACAAAGTTTAAATACCTTGTTTAGAAGGGTAAATAGCAAGATGTTTTAGGGCTAAAAACGAAATGGACACAAAACTTTGCCTTAAATTTAAAATGGTCACTGAAATTCTGAGCTAAGCCATCAAATTCTTGATTTTACTCAAATTAGTCCCTCAATTGAATTAGGTTATAGGAATTGAAAATCCCTGAATTCTAGGGTTTCAGGTTTAGGGATTTCATAAATTGGGTTTTAGAAATTGGGGGGAAAATTAGGTGTTACATCTTGGTTTATTGCCAAAACTTAAGGCGACTCTCCATGATGGCCGACATGGTCTCTCGTTGAGTAGAGCACGAGGCTCAGATAAGAGTGGGGTGACGCACATGATGATGTGGGCGATGACGGTCATCGACAAATGATGTTAGAGATCGGCGATAGAGAGAACCAAATGGTCTTTTTATCGTTTCACCCAAACAACGAACATGAGTAGAGATCGACGACCAGGGTTTTGATCGCATAGGAGTGTGGAGCTTGGCGGTGGTGCTGGTGTTATTCACAAATGGAAGAGGTGCAATGATTCACCAAAAAACAAAAATAAACTCTTGGTTCTTTCCTCGCCATACCTTTAAATGAATCTCCGTACTGAACGACGAGGATACACTGTGAGTGGCTACTAAAGCTGAAGTCGGGATAAGGCGATGGTTTTGTTGGCATTGACGGTGATGGCCATGGCAGGGCGGTGACGAAGATCAGAGAGGCCGAACGAAGTTTGGGTAGATGAAGGGTCTAGAAAAACTCTAGAATATCTGGTATTCTCTCCAGATTTGAAATGAGCATTAAATGAGATAGACGGGGGTTGGTCAGGCTTTAATTATTATTGGATCAGATCAATAAAACATAATTTAAAAGAAAGTTGGTGCGAGATTTAACCAAGAGTTTCCCTTAGCCCAAACGGTTAAAGCTTGGGCTCACCAAGCCTGAGTAACGAGTTTAGCTCCCCTTGAATGCTAGATTCCATTTTTTATGCTTCTCTTTTTATTACCTTTAAAGGAAATTAATTATTTTAGGACTATTACAAATTTTCTATCTTCCTCCATATGTTTTGTAACCCCCAACCCGGCCTAGATGCCAAACCAAACCGAGCGAGCTACATTAGGTTTGCCAAAGCAAACCGAATAAAGATTACGAAAACCGGTCCATTTTTTTCCTTTTATCTTGTCTAGATGCATATTATTGATCCTAAGTGTTCGTGCTTGTAGCGGGTGAGGACACAAAAAACGGCCCACAAAAAGGCATCTGATTGCATAAAATACGTTTTAAGGACCAAAAATGCAAAACTGGTAAATTACAAGGCTGTAACCCCCTCGACCCGCCTAGTCGCAAGATCAAACCGAGATAGCCACATTAGGTGTACCGAAGTAAACCTTGAGGAAGAAACTCAAAAAGTGTTCATTTTTTCCTTTTTATCTTATCTATAGGCAAATTATTATTCTATGTGTTCATACTGACCACAGGTGGAAACTCATCTCAATCGGGCATCGATTTGATATCCAATTGAACCCAATTGCAATTTAAGGACCAAATTGTAATTTTTGGAAAACTACAGGGTCTTAACCCTTTTTAATGTTACCAACCTTTAATTAGTCCAATTTCATGAATTCATGTCAAAACTCAGCTCAAAACGATCATCCATACTCATGCAATTGCATCCATAACATTCAGGGACTAAAACGAAAGAAAATAGAACTTCAGAATACTCAAATAACTAAATTAAAAATAGTTGTATCGGTACGGTTATATTATTACAAAATCCCCAACTTCCAGTAGCCAAAACTCGTATCGATACACCCCCACGTACCGATACGCCTTACCAAATACACTTACACCGTACCAGAAAAGATCTGCGTGTACCGTAACGTATGTCTCATTTTTCCTAGGCCCGTACTAAAAATCTTGCCCGCGTACCAGTACCCTAAGCCTGGAATGGCTTACTAGTACCGAAATAGGGACACCCGTACTGGTACGCCTGGACCTGAAATGTCCTTTTTGCAGATTTAACATGCTTTCGATCATACCAAAACACCCTAGCATGCTTCTAACATACATCCAACACATTCAAGGGTCATTCCACAACAAAACATTTTAGTTTCAACATCAAATCATGGCATCATGCTTCAAAGGTAAATCTAGAGGCATGCTTCCTAGAAATCAAAACAAGTAAAGCATGAAATCTCAAACCATCACCACAAACAATCCAAAATGGCCATTTACAAACCATGAGCAGCAAAACAACATTGCTCAACCAGGGAGTTTAACAAATCATCTCCCAAAACAACAACGAAACCCCATTGCCCTTGTTACTTATAGTCTAATTTGAAAACATACTTTTAGTATCAAGTCTTTGACTATCCCTTGCGCCCCGCTGCCTTCCAAAACTTTAATTCTCTACATTGATGGACAAAGAGAGCATAAGCACACTAGGCTTAGTGAGGAGTGCTCAAAAACAAGACACCATCAATGCATTTGAAACCATATCTCAACAACACATTGAAATCTCATTTCAATCCATGTTTAAACAACATTTAAACCATCATGCCTTGAAAACCATGCACTTATCACTTTCAAAACCATCATATTAAACCATATACAACATGTATCAATAACCAACAACAAATCCCATTGCTAATCCTCAATTTAAGCCTTCGCATGCATAACAAACCATAGGCAAAGATTAAAGAGAATACATGTATAAATACCATTATACAACATAAATCGTTACATGACACATCAACAATTATCTTGACTTACAACTGATCATAACCAAGTTCCTTTACCAAAATAGTTCATCGGATACACGGATTCAACAAGTGTCCTCTCAACACTTCAAGCCATCTCAAGCGAAATAGCGATACAATCACAATTGATGTACATTACAATCGGGAACACTTACAAACCACAGGGACACCAACCCCAACCCTCGGTTAGATGCTTAACCCACTAACAGGAGTTTATGGTACCATATAATCCTTCGACTGTTAGGGTACTTGGATGGAGTATTCGGTACACCGTATAAAACCTCTCGACATCCAACACGACTTATTATAGTGCACTATCAATCCTATGGCTGGCCAACTATATCCGATAACATTCTTTTAAACCACATCACTTGCCAATATAATTCACAATTAGCACATACCTCACCGTTTTTATAAGCATTAAACCAAATCGTTATCAAAGCAACAAACCATGCTTTTAAACACGTATTTCACATACTTACAAGGATCACTTACCATGTGCATCCTTCATCATCTCATGATGATTAAAAACAGTATTAAACATACTTTAAAACATGCTTAAATAGTAGTTTCAATGTAATTCAAAACAAGTGCATAAAACCATTTCATAAAAGCACGACCGAGAGAGAAATATTTCTAATACTTACTTTCGAGCTTAGGTAAGCGTTTCAAGCTCTAACTAAACCCCCAAAACATTGATTCAAACCTTCAAAATGCTTTAAACCACGTTTTCAATCACCGAAACGCGAAACCTTAATTTGCCGACGAGAATTCAAGCATCTGAAACCTCCAAAACATCACTGATCACCTCCGAATCAACCTCCCCTATTTTAACCACATAACGACAGAGGATTAATGCATCTTAGTGCATTCAAAACACTGCAACAACATTCCTCAACAATTCTTTCACAATTACCCAACCATAACAACCAAAAACATCATCTAACTCTTTCCAAACACAACCCAGCTACAATCTAACACTTCCATTATCATCAATCAACACTTAAAAACAGGATTATAACATCCTTTTATCTCCAGCAAACAAGTAACCACTACAACACCCCAAAACTCATATCTAACAACCTAAACAATTAGGGATTCAAAGAGTTTCAGGATTCCAATGTTAAAAACAACTTATCAACATTATAAAACATCCAATATATGATTAAAATAGTCCTCAACACTGGAAAACAGATCCAATACGAATCTTCCACAATTTCATCAATTAAACCCAATTAAGTTAATTAATCATTACATAATCATAAAATCAGATTATAAATCATAAATCAAGGATCAAATACTTGGGAATATCAATAAAGAACCATTCAATAGAGGAGAAAATGAGCCTTACCTCTATTGTGTGATTTCTCCCACAATTGGTTGATTAAAGCTTGAAAAACACAAGATTTCCACGAGGTTTTGTAAATCAAAGATGAAGAATCAATTATAAATTAAGAATTTAAGAAAAAAGATCTTTCACCTCTGAGATTTGATGAAAACAAGAGTGTTTGGCAGAAAAGAAGTGGAGCGAAATGTTTACGTCAAATTTCTTTAAAACTATTAACTACCGTTTTGTTATAAAATCCCTTTTAATTACTTTACAAACCACATGTTAAAAAGTCATAATTGAGGAGAGAAACCACCAGTAAAAACTTGGTAATATAGCTCCTTAAGGATTCTAAGAATTTGATCTTTTACAATTTAGCCACCATTTAAAAACATTTTTCAAAATTTACATTTTGGTCGCCAACCAAAATGTCACCCTTCATATCCAAATTTCCAAAATTGATTTCCCCAATGTTAATCATATATTAAAATATGATTTTTAACCATTTTTCCATATTTTTATCTTACTGCAAAAATATCTGCTCCCGAATCTGACTCGAATCCCTAACCCAATCCACTGGACCGCCTAACTAACCTTAAAACCGCTAGGCCCAAAATTGGGGCGTTACAACTCTCCCCCACTTAAGAAATTTCATCCTCAAAATTTACCTGGAGGAAACA
Organism: Hibiscus mutabilis; assembly: GCA_019671005.1. Taxonomy (NCBI): domain Eukaryota; kingdom Viridiplantae; phylum Streptophyta; class Magnoliopsida; order Malvales; family Malvaceae; genus Hibiscus; species Hibiscus mutabilis. The sequence goes on from CM033742.1 coordinate 11,742,969, forward strand.
AATGCGGAAACTATTCCAACATATCCGACTTGCGTTCCCACGTGGCTTCCTCAACCCTGCGATGTCTCCACAACACCTTTACAAGCTCAACCGTCTTGCCACGCAGAACTTTGCTGCTAGTATCAAGGATCTCTACCGGTATAACATGCGATGGGTCCAACCGACACCTCCGCAACATCGATACATGAAACACATCATGTATTTTCTCTAACTCGGGAGGCAAACTCAACCAATAAGCCACAGGACCAACACATTCCTCAACCTCATATGGTCTGCATCACCTTTTTCCATAGTGACACTTTCAGAAACACACGATCACCAACAGCATACTCTACATCACTACGCTTCAAATCCTCGTAGGATTTCTGACAATCTAAAGTAGCTCTCAAACGCTCACATAAATGCTTCACCATTTTATTGGTGCCTTTCAACACATCAGGCACATAAACATGTTTTTCTCTGACCTCAGCCCAGCACAACAGTGTACGACACTTCCTATTATACAAAGCCTCGTACGGTGACATATGTATACTAGCCTGATAATTGTTATTATAGGCAAACTCCACCAACAGCAACCACTCTTCCCATGTTCCTTGGAACTCAATAATCCAACATAATAACATGTCCTCCAAGAGCTGGATCGTACATTCAGACTGACCATCCGTCTGAGGATGATACGAAGTACTAAAACTCAACCGTGTACCCAAAGCTCAATGCAAACACTCCCAAATCCTCACTGTAAACCACGGATCTCTAACTAAAACTATGAACTTAGGCACACAGTGCAAACGCACCATCTCAGGAATATACAAATCTGCCAACTTATCCAAAGTACATCGTCTGTACAGGCACAAAGTGCGCAAACTTCGTAAACCAATCAACAACTACCCATCTAGAATCCTTCTTAGTGGGCGTCAACGGCAACCCAGACACAAAATCCATGGTGATTTTCTTCCACTTCCATTCTGATATCCTCAACAGTTGCAACAACCCAAAAAGAAATTGATGATCAACTTTAACACGCTAACACACCTTGCATCTAGCAACAAAATCAGCCACATCTTTCTTTAAACCAACCTAACAGTTTCTCCCTTCAGACCTTGATATATCTTAGTACTACCAGGATTATAACAAAAGAAATAGCATGCGCCTCGGTCAAAAAAGTAAGCCTCATCTCATCATCATTAGCCACCACTATCCGATCTTTAAAACACAACACCCTATCATTATTAAAGTAAAAATCATTAGATTTCCATCCATGATAATCTTGACATGCGGTACCAATGCATCATCAGAAGGTCGCTTTTTTTTAATCAACTGGGACAAGGATGACTTCACTTGCAACTCGGCTATCAAGTCTCCATCACGCGTCACACCCAAGCGCGTAAATATCATCTATTTTTTTCAAACACTCGTGATCTGTGTACACAACATACTTCTCATCATAGAAATGATGTCTCCAAAACCTTTAAGTAAACGCAACCGCGACAAGCTCCACATCATGCGTATGACAATTGTGCTTGTGCACCCTCAACTATCTAGATGCATAAGCCACAACTTCACTTGCAATGCCACAACCTTAACATATTCCTTAACAAACCTCGATGTTATTTAAATGGATCTAGCAAACCCACAAACTTCTAACTCCAACCTTGGTTGTTCCAAAACTAGCACAAGCCAAACTCTCGAGAATCAATCTTTAACACCCTCTTTAAACCTTGAAAACCCAATAACCAAATTGCCAAAGCTACTTACCTTGCTTACACCATCACTCTATTGACTTCTGAATAATTATCTGTAAGTGTAAACATATGTATGCATGATTACTTCTATGCCCTCATAGATGTCTATGTGTATGTATGCAAAACCTCTAATGTCATGCCCAAATGATTGAACGTACTGACATATATATATTATACATATAAGTGTTTTTGCACTATGCATGTTTAACTGTTCACACTTACTATTAACGTTCTCAGAACCAGAATTCTTTCCAACATACCCAAAATTCACATTTCCCAATTTAAGAGCAAACATTCACTTCTCCACAAAAATCTGCTAAACCATTCATACTTGTCGAACAAAACCCTTATCGGTTCCTTTACACATGAGAAGATCATCAATAAACACAACAACCAACTGACCCAAAAACTCATGGAACACCCGATTCATCATGTCCTTGAAAGCAGCCAGCGCATTGGTCAGATTGAACAACATCACCAAAAACTCATAATGCTCGTACCTCGTACGAAAAGCTGTCTTGAGCACATCCACATCCTTCACCTTTAACTGATACTACCCAGACCTCAAATCTATCTTAGAGAACACCGAAGCACCCCTGAACTAGTCAAATAGATCGTCAATCAGCGGTAAAGGATATTTATTCTTTATTGTCAACTTGTTCAGTTGCCGATGATCTATACATATCCGTGACGTACCATCTTTCTTTATCACGAACAACACCGATGCACCCCAAGATGAAATACTCAGTCCAACAAACCCTTGATCAAGTAACTCTTGCAGTCGTATTTTCAACTCCGTCAATTTCTTTGGGGCCATGCGATATGGAGCAATTGACAGTGGTGCCGTATCCGCAAAGATCTCAATGCCAAACTCCACCTCTCGATCTGGTGGTAACCCTGACAATTCTTCTAAAAAACACCCAAAAACTTACATATTGTATGAATATCCTGCACTCTCAGCTCCTTCGAACCAAGATTCATAACATAGGCCAAGAAAGCCTGACATCCCGAAGCCATCATCCATCTGGCTTCTAAAGCCGAAACAACACTAGGCAAGAATTTAGCGTTCTCACCCACAACCACCACCTCAAAATCATCAGACAACATTAGGGATATCCGTTTGGTCTCAAAATCTACTGCGGCCCTATGCTCAGTCAACCAATCCATTCCCTAAATAGCATTCAAAACCGTAGAAGGGCAACTCTATCAAATCCACAGCAAACACGTGTCCCTGAACCATCTGCGGACACCTACAATACAACTTCCTAACCACGACTGTCCCTCCACGAGAACTAGTCACTCTAACACCCACATTAAGAATTTCAACAGGTATATCAAGCAATTGTGCATGCTCACTCAAAATATATGAATAAGTAGAACCAGAGTCAACCAACGAATACAACAGTAAAGACTGTAACGAGAATGTACCTGCAACCACGTCAGAGTCATTACGACCCTCATGGTGCATATACACCCTAGTTGGTCCACCTTCCTCAGGCTGGATAGCAACAATATGAGCCATAGTCTTTTGCCCACCATCTCTGTGCTAAAATAGCCTACGACCACAACCATGGCCTCTCTACGGAGCAACAACAGGTGCCGTACCTTGCCCATTTCCAGCTAACAAAGGACAATCACGTCTTAGATGGTCGCCAGGCCCAAAACTCCAACAATTATTAGCCTCAACAGTCGCAGGTAACTGACCCTCTCTGGCCAAACGTGGACAATCTCACCTCAGATGATCACGTGATCCACAGGCCCAACAAGTATTATGTGGAGCTCAAACCTGGGCACCCTGCGCTCCATGTCCAATAGCACCACCACTGCGCCTCTGGTCCGAGCGATACCTCCTATCACAGTGTCTCTTGGCCTGACCACCGCCAACACTAGAATCTGCCACTCTCTTGCCAGAGCTAAAGCCTCAAGATTCATAAGCTAAACTAAGATTATGCTCAACATCTTTTACTCGTGTAACCAAAATGTCAAAATTCATATAATCAACAACAAGCATGTATATCTTAACCACCTGAACCAGCTCGTAGCAGAAACGATAACAACACTAATACTTGTTAGGAACTAACTTGGGAGCATACCGGCTGAACCTCACAAACTGTACCTCGTACACAGAGACAGACATACTGACCTGCACTAGAGCCATAAACTCTCTCTTCCTCTCATCCTAGTACCAGACCCCCAGGTACTTCTTCCAAAAGCACTACAAAAGAACTCCCAAGATATATCCTCGGGTGCCATCCCATTTGTTAGGGTAGTCCACCAGCTATAAGCATCACCTTACAATAGGGATACAACACATCCTAACTTACGGGTGTTATTACACCCCATTTGATCCAAAATCTGAACAGTACGGCCATCCACGCCTCAGATGCCTCAGGTGACAACCCACAGTACTCAACTCCTCTCAAACTATATAGTCATTCTAACAGTAGTCCCGTTTGCCCAACAGCTGGCACAGGCACATGCGCTCTAGCAACAACAACTTAAAAAGCTCCGGACATTGCCTATATTAAAGGCAACGTATCCCCCAACACTGGCCCAACTGGCACAGATGGTACTTACTTCGGGGTGGAAAACCCCTAGGAGATATAACATTCTCCTCAACTCCTTGCCCAATGGCAACAACATCACGCTAGTTCTCACTTCTCCCATCGGTCGTAACATAGCACATTTTTAAGGCATGATAGTTATACCAAAACAAAAATAATCAGGCTAGCTACATGCAAGGATCCAAGACTTCTTTTTCAAATCAAAACTTTTCAGACTATAGTAATAAGACAATGTGTTCTTAAACTTTCCCCCAACATGGCATAAAGCAACCAACGTGCATATCACAATCACCGAGCATAGAAAACAATAGAATATAATCCACAACAACATTACAACAGTTATACTAACTCCTAATTATCGCAAACCTAGTTCTGATACCACTAAATATAACCGATCGACCCAGCCTAGTCGTAAGATCGAACCGAGCAAGCCATATTAGGTTTACCGAAGTAAACAGTGAAGAAGAAACACGAAAAGCATCCATTTTTTCCTTTTTATCTTATCTAGAGGCAAATTATTATTCTATGTATTCATACTGACCACAGGTGGAAACCCATCTCAATTCGGGCATCGATTTGATATCCAATTGAACCCAATTGCAATTTAGGGACCAAATTGTAGTTTTCAGAAAACTATAGGGACTTAACCCTTTTTAATGTTACCAACCTTTAATTAGTCCAATTTCATGCATTCATGTCAAAACCCAACTCAAAATGATCATCCATACTCATGCAATTCCATCCACAACATTCAAGGACTAAAATAAAAGAAAACAAACCTTCAGAATACTCAAATAACTGAATTAACGATAGCCGTATTGGTACACGCACACGCATATCAATACAGTTTTGCTTTTTCAAAATCCCTAACTTTTAGTAGAAAAAACTCGTATCGATACGCCCTCACATATCGATATAGTTCTACTTCTTTTCAAAAACTCGCATATCGATACGCCTTACCGAATACGCTTACACCGTACCGAAATAGATCTGCATGTACTGAAACGTAGGTCTCATTTTGCCTAGGCCCGTACAAAAATGCTTGCCCGCGTACCGATGCGCTAAGCCTAGAATGGCTTACTCGTACCAAAACAGGGACTCCCATACCAGTACGCTTGGACCAAAAATATCCTTTTCTGCTAATTTAACATGCTTTCGAACATACCAAACACCCTATCATGCTTCTAACATACATCCAACACATTCAAGGGTCATTCCACAACAAAACATTTCAGTTTCAACACCAAATCATTGCATCATGCTTCAAAGGTAAATCTAGAGGCATGCTTCCTAGAAATCAAAACAAGTAAAGCATGAAATCTCAAACCATCACCACAAACAATCCAAAATGGCTATTTACAAACCATGAGCAGCAAAACAATATTGCTCAACCAGGGAGTTTAACAAATCATCTCCCAAAACAACAACGGAACCCCATTGCCCTTACTACTTATAGTCTAATTCGAAAACATACTTCTAGTATCAAGTCTTTGATGATCCCTTGCTTCTTGCTACCTTTTAAAACTTTAATTCTCTGCATTGATGGACAAAGAGAGCGGAAGCACACTAGGCTTAGTGGGGAGTGTTAAAAAACAAGACACCATCAATGCATTTAAACCATCTCTCAGCAACACATTGAAATCTCATTTCAATCCATGTTTAAACAACATTTAAGCCATCATGCCTTGGAAACCATGCACTTATCACTTTCAAAACCAGCATATTAAACCATATGCATCATGTATCATTAACCAACAGCAAATCCCATTGCTAATCCTAAATTTAAGCCTTCCCATGCATAACAAACCACATGCAAAGCTTAAAGAGTATACATGTATAAATCCCATTATACAACATAAACCGTTACAAGACACTTTAACAATTATAATGGCTTACAAATGATATTAACCAAGTTCCTTTACCAAAATAGTTCATCGGATACACGGATTCAACAAGTTTCCTCTCAACACTTCAAGCCATCTCAACCGAAATAGAGATACAATCATAATCGCGGTATATTACAACCGGGTACACTTATAACCCATAGGAACACCAACCTCAACCCTTGGTTAGATGCTTAACCCACTAACGAGAGTTTACAATACCATATAACCCTTCGACCGTTAGGGTACTTGGATGGAGTATTCGGTACAGTTTATAAAACCCCTCGACATCCAAGGAGACTTATTATAGTGCACTATCAATCCTATGGCCGGCCAACTATATCCGATAACATTTTTTAAACCACATCACTTTGCAATATAATTCACAATTACCACGTACCTCACTACTTTTATAAGCATTAAACCAAATTGTTATCAAAGCAACAAACCATGCTTTTAAACAAGTATTTCACATACTTACAAGGATCACTTACCGTGTGCATCCTTCATCATCTCATGATTAAAAATAGTATTAAACATACTTTAAAACATGCTTAAACAGTAGGTTCCAAGTAATTCAAAACAAGTGCATAAAACCTTTTCAAAAAAAACCGAGAGAGAAATCTTTCCAATACTTACTTCTGAGCTTAGGTAAGCATTTCAAGCTCTACCTAAACCCCCCAAAAATTCATTCAAACCTTCAAAATGCTTTAAACTACTTGTTCACTCATCGATACGCGAAACCTTAATTTGCCGACGCAAATTCAAGTGTCTAAAACATCCAAAACTTCACCGATCACTTTCGAATCAACCTCCCCTATTTTAACCATGTAACAATAGAGGATTAATGCATCTCATTGCATTCAAAACACTGCAGCAACATTCCTCAACAATTCTTTCACAATTACCGAACCACAACAATCGAAAACATCATCTAACTCTTTCCGAACACAACCTAGCCACAATCTAACAATATAACACTTACATTATCATCAATCAACACTTAAAAATAGGATTATAACATCCTTTTATCTCCAATAAACAAATAACCACTACAACACCCCAAAAGCTCATATCTAACAACCTAAAGAATTAGGGATTCAAAGAGTCTGGGAGTCCAATGTTAAAAACAACTTATCAACAATATAAAACATCTAATATATGATTAAAATCAATCCTCAACACTAGAAAATAGATCCAATACGGATCTTCCTCAATTTCATTAATTAAACCCAATTAAATCAATTAATCATTACAAAATCATAAAATCAGATTATAAATCATAAATCAAGGATCAAATACTTGGGAATATCAATAAAGAACCATTCAATAGAGGAGAAAATGAACTTTACCTCTATTGTGTGATTTCTCCCTCAATTGGTTGATTAAAGCTTGAAAAACACAAGATTTCCATGAGGTTTTGTAAATCAAAGATGGAGAATCAATTATAAATCAAGAATTTAAGAAAATAGATCTCTCACATCTGAGATTTGATGAAAACAAGAGTGTTTGGCAAAAAAAATGGAGAGAAAAGTTGAGAGAAAAGTTTACGTCAAATTTCTTTGAAACCAAAAACTACCTTTTTGTTAAAAATCCATTTTAATTACTTTATAATCCACATGTTAAAAAGTCATAATTGAGGAGAGAAACCACCAACCAAAACTTGGTAATATAGCTCCTTAAGGATTCTAAGAATTTGATCCTTTACGATTTAGCCACCATTTAAAAACAGTTTTCAAAATTTACATTTTGGTCACCAATGTCACCCTTCCAAATCCAATTTTGCAAAATTTGATTTCACCAATATTAATCATATATTAAAATATGATTTTCAACCATTTTCCATAATTTTATCTTACTTAAAATATCTGCTCCTGAATTTGACTCGAATCCCTAACCCGATCCACCAGACCGCCTAACTAGCCTTAAAATTTCTAGGCCCAAAATTTGGGCGTTACAAAGGCCATTAGTGAAATTAGGATTACCTTTCCTGAATTTGTCAGTTTACATGCTTAATATAAATTTTCAGACCATTCCGACCATCCATACACTCACAATTTCCATAACAAGATTCAGGGACTGAAACGAATAACCCAGAAACCTTTTAAACAACTAATTAACTAACTTAACTGCATACCGTACCGGTACACGAACATGTGTTTTGGTACGCCTGGTCAATTTACAAAACTCAAATTCCAGTAGCTCAAAACCGTACCGGAACATCTTCTCGAGTATCAAAACGCTACGCCTGAAATGACTTGTCCGTATCGAAACACCTCCTCGCATATCGAAACGCTATGCCTGAAAAGGCTTTCTCATACGAAACACTTCCTCACGTACCAAAATGCTATGCCTGAAATGGCCTAGCCGTACCGGTACGAGGGGTCACGTTCCGATACGCCTGGACCTGAAACGTCCACTTTTGCTGGTTAAACTTACATTTATGGACTCCAACAGACTCCAACCACTTACACATGCTTCTAACATTCATACAAAATTTCTAAGGATCGATCCTAACCAAATTACCATAGATTCACCCTCAATTCATGGCAATCATGCTTTTAAGGTGAACTATAGGCATGCTTCCTAAACCACATTTCTAAACATACAAAACACTCATTTGAACATTTTTTAGCATAAGCAACATACCAACATGTCTCTAATGTCATATTCAACATGTTAAAATCATCAAGCATGACAACCATCCAAAGCTAACTAAATGCAATCCTAGGCAACCACCTAGCAACAACCATACGCAAAACCATTAACATGCTTATCAACATTAATCGAACTCCAAACACAACATTAACCATGTTCACAAACCAAGGGAAAACATAATTACAAATCCCAAAAACTTGGCGAACGCATTGCCTTATTAACCGAAAACTAAACCAAGTTTATACTCAAAAGAAGTCTTGGTTCTGGGATCACTTCAAACCTTGCCTTTCCTGCCCCAAACTTCAATGCTCTGCATCATTAGGAAAAAGAGAGCGTAAGCACACATGCTTAGTGAGGATGCTCGTAAAACAATGATGCAATTAAACCCTTTGAAAACCAAACACTTATTTTCAAACCATGCTTACGACCAAAGCATTTCACTTATTCCAATTCAAACATGCATATCGACCATATGTAAAGCATTTATATATCACATGCTTAACTCCCAAAGCATCAAGTCCTCTCGTGCTTAAATCCCTAAGCATTAAATCATTTTACCATGATTAAATCTCAAATCATTAAATCATTTTACCATGCTTAAATCCTAAAGCATTAAATCATATTACCATGCTTAAACCCCAAAACATTAAAAATTAAGTTCAACACATAAACTTTCATATATTGGCAATTATAGTGACCCCAGATAGTCAACCACTACCCTTGATTAGCCGACTGCTAATCATTGGTTAATCGACTGTTAACTTTACATATCGGATACACGAATCTCCGTTAATGACCGACCGCCATCAAGACCATACCATGCCGACCGCATGATATGACAACCTTACCAACAACAAGATTAACATCAACAAGGAGAACCAACCGCTTAACCCAAGTGATAACATCACAGTCTGAGTAGTCGACCGCTATACCTCAACGACCTTTACCCACGCTTGATTTTAAACATATTATAGTGCACTTTATCCTATGGCATGCCAACTATATCTGAATGTTTTCTCATCATGTCACATAGCCAATACCATTTACAAAACCATTTACTCACTGTTTTACAATGCATTACACAAAACCACCACATTTGCAAGCCACATTGCCAAAGCAATACCCTATTCCTGACCGAAATGAAAACCAATGCTCACTACCATTTCATATACTCTTAAACCAATACATATGTACCCAAACTCATGCATTTACATTAAGTAAAACAAGCCATGTTTACGACCAAAACATGAATTACACGTGCTCATATCCAAACCGATATTAAGGAGCAAAAGAGGGGAAACTTACTTTCGTGCTTAGGTAAGTGTTTCAAACTTAACCTAAACTCCCAAAAACACTTTCAAACCTTTGAAAGACTTTTAAAACCGTTTCCACTCACCAATTACACCTCGCCTTGCTCGCCAATGCAAATCGAGCTCTCGGCAATCAATAATCCACCTCAAAATGCTTCGCGTAGATTATCCCCTATTTTGGTCACACAAAACCAGAGGAAACATACATCAAAATGCATCCAAATCACTGCCTCAAAGCAATTACCCACAACTCACAAGTTGCCCACTCAAAAACCATCAGAAACTTATCAAAATCAACCTCAAACACTTTCCAAACCTAGCCACAATATAACGATTCGATACATTAAACCTAATCCAACAACATCCAAAAACCCCTTTACAACATCCTTCTACTTCCAGTAATGATTAAACTCCATTAACAATACAAAAACCCTTAACTATCAAACTTAAACATTAGAGATTCAACTAGTTTCGGGATTACAATGTTAAAAAATCCACACTATCAACATTATTAAACATCAAAATCATGATCTAATCTAATCAAGAACCTGGAAAAATAGATCCAATTCGAAAATCTACCAATTTCATCAATCAAAACACAATTAAACCAATTTCCCTTAATTAAACTATCAAAACACATTAGAAAACAATTGTAAAGGATCAATAACTTGGGAATTTCATTAAAGAACCTTTCATTAGAGGAGAAGAACGAATCCTTACCTCTAATGATGATTTCTCCCCTTAATTGCTTGGTAATCATGAAAATCAAGATCGCAATAATAAGTATTTGATGAAAAAGCCTTAAGAAAACAATTAGAAATCAAAAACTCTTTGAAACCATGATTTTTACCTGAAGAAATTGAAGTTGGAAAGGTGTTTGGCTGAAGAGAATTTGAGAGAAAGAAGTTATAAAGTTTGTTACGTAAATTTTTATTAAAAGCTTAATTATGTTTTATTATTCCACTCCACTATTTATAGCCTTTAAAAATAGTTAATTAAAGGGAGAAATCTGATAAAAGCAATTAGGATAATTAGCTCCTTAAAGATTCAAAGTTTTGATCCTTTTTCAAAATAGTCACTAAAACCAATTTTCAAAGTTTTCATTTTGGTCACTAGTCCAAAATGTCTGATTTCCAAAACTCATTTCCAAAATCGATTTCACCACAAACATTAATATATTAATTAATGATTTTAGAACATTTTCCCCATTTTTATCACCTTCAAAAATATTTAATCTAATTTAATCCTGAAACTGACTCGAATCTCTAATACCAGTCCATCGGACCCTTAAAACAAACCCCAAAACGTCTAGACCCAAAACAAGAGCGTTACATGTTTTGATGCATATTTGATAAATTAACAATAGTGGGAAACAAACATAACTAGGGATGGTCATGGGTTAGGATGGGCCGAGCTTTTGGTTGATCTGCACTTGACCTAAAAATTGAAGGATTTCACCTTAACTCAATCTGATTTGATTAGATATTATGAGATCTTTGTTCTGACCAGAATTTTGAGATAAACCCCCACCCTTACAAAAAAAACATACTTCTATTAGGCTTGCATGTTATGATGTCTTTTAGGATTTTATTTACTAAATCTTGGGCTTACATGTATTTAGACAACATTTTATTTATGTTTGAGAATGAAATTTTACAAAATATTCCGTGTCATTTTTGTAACAAATGTGACATTCTATATTCGTTTGTAAAGTTTAGGTTGGATGTTGTGTGTTATAAAAATGTTCGATAAAGTGTGTGTATGGTCAAAGGAAGTGGAGTTGAAGTACCACATTATCATATATTTAATTTCTCTAATAAACACTTTTTCCAAATTTTATTTGAATATGAAAGCATTTGATCTATAACATACTTGAATGAAATTAAATCCTGCTCATTGGGTAAGAAATCTAATATTTAAACATGTCTATAAATCTACATAAATAAGGAATTTATCTCGTGAATTATAATTTCACACTGTAATATAATTACAATTAAACATTTTACAAAGAGTGTCTAAATGTGCTTCATTATCATTCATGCTCCTAACCATGTAAATACTTCCTACATTTAATTGCTCCATAAGAATTATTTGTAAATATCTAAAATAAGCTTCATTACCATTCTTGGTTATAAGCACTTCAACCTAACTATAATTGCTATCTCTCATTCACTATACATAGATATACACATAGATAATATAAACTAATCAAAGTTCTTTTTATAATTATTTATTTTTTAAAAGTCATAATGAAGTGTTTCATTTCCTTTGTACTTTTCATTGTCCTTATTTCAAGTTTGGGTGAATTTATATATTATGTTTTAAAGAATTTTTGTTTCAATTGTTTTGATGAATATCTATTCTTTTGGAAGATATAAGTCAAGTATAAATATTATCATTTCATAATTTCTAGGAATTGAACCAATAATGGTGGAGGCTAACAGTTTTACGATTTCAACACCGATGAATTGCACACCAAGAGCATGTGAGAAACTTTGCACTTCTAATCATGGAGAGAAACTGTAACACCCCTAAACTGGTATAGAATATATACAGAATTAAGGAGTATAACCAAACAACCAAGGACATTCAACCCCACGATAAAGGAATACTACCTCATTGAATAAGAAGAAATAAGGATTGACATGGGAGAATGTAGAATAAAAAATCTGTTTTACTTAACAACCAAGTTTTATACTTGTTTTCAACCAACTAGTTAACATGTTAATCTTTACCAAATCTTGAACTAATTATTTCATATTCGAAAGTACCACAAGACACAAGCAAACATCCAACAACTTACATTAATCAAGATAACCAATATGACATATTCAATAAACTCCTTAAGGGCCAACTCCACTATTCGAACATGATATGAATATCTACTAGCTCGACACAAGTAGTCATTCTAACTCATTCAATAAAACTAGTATATGCAAGGACTCATTCGAATAGCTAACAACACACACATACTTCCATCCACTCATCTTAATCAACCATATAAGCCAAGTAAAAATTACTTAAACCGAATATTTAGAGAGGCCCTTTTTACAGAATACTTTCAAGGATAGGATATTTCTCTCAAATTACATAACATACACACATATATGCTTCTAGATTCATTACAAAACATGTTGCCACCCATCTAGGAGTCTTAAACAAAGAGTTTGCATAACATACTTTAGAATACTTGTGATCTAGCCAAGCACCCAAGCTAACTTGTAATCCAAGATTTACCCTGGAATAAGATGAAAGGATTGCATAAGTTTTCACTTAGTGAGGTAGTTTAAAGTAAATAAAACATGAACAACAATCCATCCTTTCACTTAGATCCATCAATCATATATACATGCATTTCTAAGCTTGGATAAGAAGTCACCCATTTCAAGGCAAGCCAATCAATCAAGCAATCATACATATACAAGGATAATTCAAACCAAGCATGTTCATATATATATATACAGTTACTCGAATAGAGCTTAGCTTATGTGTATTCATATAAGCATTCAAATAGTGTATATATTCTCCCAATTAATACTCTATGATCGATAGAAGGACATTACTTGTTATGCAAGACATTACCATAATTCATTGACTTAACTTATAAACTTTCTTGGTTTCTTTTAAATATAGTTTAACCACACATATGTTTCTTGTCATGCCAATCATCAACATTTTATACTATAACATGAGTTACTTATCGAATATGGCATCAACTTAACATATGCCTTCTTCAAAAGGTTAATCAAGAATTTCATTCGAAACATCTTACTTGTCATATAATTTATTGCAAGGAGTCACACAAAGCATTCTAACAAGCATACGCTTACACCTAAAGGGACATTCAATAGTCAAGCAATGTACATTACTGTTATATCCACTTATTCAAATCTCATTGATTTATCTTATAAATTGTTATGAATTCATTTTAATATAGTATACTATAACATGAACGTCTTAGCATGTAAGATATCAATCATATCTTAACATAAGGTTCTTAATTTGTCTTGCAATTCCATTATTGTTCTTGAGCATAGCCTTACTTATCATTTAAGCTATCAAACATCACATATTATGGTCATCAATTTCTTATCACATAAGATACCAATATAGCATCTCGTGGTCATCAATTACTTATCTAGGACTTATCAAACACTTTATCAAACATAGTACTTCATGATCAATGTTACTTGTCATCTAAGATAGTAAATATATTTTATTGTAAGCATAGATCTTTGTCTCACATGGTATTAAGATTATCCCGTAACATAATTGTAAGTTTCAATATAAGTCTTTAACATAGCCTTGAGAATCGAATAATAGCCTAGGTACATGAATCCCCAACCGTTGCTAAATAAAATGGCACTCGCAGTACCAATCAATCTCTCCTACTGTCGCCAAGTGACCACAAAACTTCCCTCTTATTGTCGCCAAATAAAGACCGTAGTCCACCACAAAAATGAGCTCTATGGACTCTATAGCATGCCAACTATACCTAAGACTGACTCGAAACCAAGGCTTTCACATTTATTATCTTTAATTAGAACAAGGTGAGCATAGCTCCTTATCATGACTTCATATCAATAACTTATTACCCCTTTTTCAATTCGGGTAGGTATTCACCTCATGTGAACTTCTCATTGTATCATTCCTTTTAGTCGCATGGAATCATAGCTTAGATTACTTCCAACATTTATCATGTATAGTTCCCAATTAGGCATGTTATCAAGTTTACATAGGAATGAACATGAACATGAATTACTCCTATCAAACATAATTTAGAGTGACTTACCTCTGATCCAAGCTTGCTTATTCACAACATAATTCAAGATAAATCAAGGTAACTAAAATCAACAAGAGATGCTTGGGAAGGTTGCTAGCCTATCCCAAGACTCTAAACTGCACTCACAGTTCGTTTCAAGCTAGTTTTGCTCTCGTATTTCAATTTCTTTCTGCTTTTTCCACAGCTTGATCTACTTTATACCTCACTTGATCAAACTCTTCCTTGTCTAATTATAACAAGAGTTTAACTATGCATTAGAAACTATTCTTAACTTTCAACCATTCATAAAACAATTCGCCAACAGTCATGTGGACATCAAACAACCCCAAAATTCATATGATTACTCATACATTCACATATCAGTCCTTTATACATGTATACACCTACATATTTTCATTAAACAGACCCTATACAATCATTCATGTTCATAACAATTTAATTACATGCTTATGTACACAAAACAGGGAAACCTTCTACATATTTATTGAATCAAGACAGTCTTATTATATTTACTATTTTCATCAAAACAACCCTAGTTACATGTATTTATTTATGTAGACACATAACAATCCACTAGATATGCAAACAACCCACCATTCTTGCAAAATAGTCCCTACGAATGGGTATAAATGCAGAACAATCCCCATTTTACATGTACACACATTAATGTTCAAGACAGTCCTTATAGTCCTTGTGATTGTATTTTATGCCCTGCTTTTATAATATATACATTTAATCAATCAAAACAGTCCATTTTGTTTCTTATGTATGGAAAACATGACATTTTGTATATTCATTCAGATATAAACTCAAAACATCCTCTAAATGGGATCTATAGCAAGCAAAAACTCCCAAAATTAATTCAAACATTAAGGAATAACCAACAACTATATATCCGAATGTTACACTCTCCTCAATTCCCAAAATTTGCTATCAAATAACATGGCCAACTCGAATTATGCTACCAAGATTACAATTCATAGAAATTTACTACTTATCCATCCGAATTCATATCACCTTTGAAGATGGCTATCTATTCGAACCTTCATAAGCATTCAACATTCAAGGAGAAATCTTATCAAAAATTTAACTCTCTCTTTCTCTAAAAAAATACCAAATACTTAGATTACACAAGGAATTCACATATAATCCTCCAAAATAAGCTCTAATACAAGAAATGTAACAAGGATACTTACCCTTCTTCTTTATGGACCGAACAATGTTCCAGAATTTGAGTTAATAAAGCTTTAATCTCCAAAATTCCTTATCCAAAAAGCTTGAGCTTTCTCTCAAATGGTTTCGGCTTCTCATTAGGAGAAGAATATGACACTTTGGAATTCTAATCCCAAGTGGCCGAACCCCTCCCCTCATCATCCTTGTGTGCCATATGTACAAGTCCCTCTTAAAATTTTCTTTTATCATGCAATCTAATTCTTTCACCTAGAATTCATTTTAGTTCTTTCATAAATGACCATTCATGTAACACTCTAATTTTGGGCCTAGCGGTTTTGTGGCTTGTTAGACGGTCTGGTGGACCGAGTTAGGTATTCGAGTTGGATCTAGAGTAAATATTTTTGGTAAGATAAAAATATTCAAAATGGTTAAAAATCATATTTTAATATATGATTAATATTGGTGAAAACAATTTTGGAAAATGGGTTTTTGAAATGTGACATTTTGGTTAGTGACCAAAATGTAATTTTTGAAAACTAGTTTTTAAAGGGTGACTAAAATGAAAGGGATCAAACTCTTAGAATCCTTAAGGTGCTATTTTACCAAGTTTTTGCTGGTAATTTCTCCTATCAATTAAACCTTTTTAACATTTGTTTTAAAAGTTAATTAAAGGGGATTTGGATATTAAAAAGTTAGTTATCATTTTCAAGAAAATTGACATAACTTTTCTCTCTATTTTTCTTCTGCCAAACACTCAAGTTTTCATCAAAAGCCAGAGGTGAGAAATTATTTTGCTCAGTTTATTGATTTGTAATTGATTCTTTAACTTTGATTTACAAAACCTGATTGAAATCTTGTGTTTTCTTAGCTTTAAACAAGCCAGTTGAGGGAGAAATCACACAATAGGGGTAAGGTCCATGATCTCCTCTATTGAATGGTTCTTTATTGATATTCCCAAGTGTTTGATCCTTGATTTATGGTTTCCAAT
This sequence comes from Hibiscus mutabilis, assembly GCA_019671005.1. Classification (NCBI taxonomy): domain Eukaryota; kingdom Viridiplantae; phylum Streptophyta; class Magnoliopsida; order Malvales; family Malvaceae; genus Hibiscus; species Hibiscus mutabilis. Next base: position 11,760,070 of record CM033742.1, read on the forward strand.
ATATTTTTGTGTTTTTATATTGAATTAATTGATTTAATTGGGTGAAGTTGATGAAATAGTGAAAGTTTCATTTTGGATATGTTTTCTAATGTTGGAGATTGGTTTTAATCACATTTTGGATGCATTATTATGTTGATAATTTTTCTTTAATAATTGAATCCCGAAACTCTTGAATCCCTAGTTGTTTAGGTTGTTAGTTTGGTGCTTTTGTCGAGTTGTGGTGGCTATTTAATTGCTGGGAGAATATGAATGAATTAATCCTATTTTGAGTGTTAATTGATGATTATGGGAGTGTTATATTGATAGATCATGGATGGGTTATGTTTGGAAGGTTTAGGTGATGTTTTTAGTTGTTGTGGTTGGGTAATTGTGAGGGGATTGTAGAAGTCCGCGAGGATTTGTTGTTATAGTGTTTGGAATGCATTGAGATGCATTAATCCTCTGTTGTAATATGGTTAAAATAGGGGAGGTTGATCCAGAAGTGATTGGCGAAGCTTTGGAGGCTTCGAATGCTTGATTTCGCGTCGGTGAATCGAGGTTTCGCGTATCGGTGAGTGAGAATGTGGATTCTAGCCTTGGAATGTTTTAAAGGTGGTTTAAGGGAGTTTAAACTTAGCTTGATACGCTGGTTTAAACTCGAAAGTAAGTAAATGTGGTTGTTCTCTCTCGGTTGTGCTAGTGTGAAATGGTTTTTATGCACTTGTTTTGATTTACATTAAACTTACTGTTTAAGCATGATTTAAAGCATATGGTTTAAACCTCCTTGTAAGTATATGGTTTATACTTGTGGTTTAAAGCATGGTTGTTGCTTTGGTAAATGGTTTGGTTTAATGCTTGGCAAAAATAGTGAGGTAAATGGTTAATTATATTGGCAAGTAATGCGGTTTTAAAATTATTACCGGATATAGTTGGCCAGCCATAGGATTGTTAGTGCACTATAATAAGTCACCTTGGATGTTGAGGGGTTTAGATTTGTGTACCAAAAACTCCATCCAAGCACCCTAACGGTAGAGGGGTTTTACAGTACCGTATACTCCCGTTAGTGGATTAAGCATCTAACCGAGGTAAGGGGTTGGTGTCCCCATGGGTTGAAAGTGTACCCTATTGTTAGGTACCACGATTGTGAATGTATCACTATTTTCGGTTGAGATGGCTGCAAGTGTTGGGTAAACACTTGTTGAATCCGTGTATCTGATGAACTCTTTTTGTAAATGAATTTGGTTAATGATCACTTGTTAGCCAATATAATTGTTGATGAATCATTGAAAAGTTTATGTTGTATAATGTGATTTATACATGTTTACTCTTTAAGCTTTGCATATGGTTGTTATGTATGGGAAGGCTTAAATTGAGGTTGAGCAATGGGACTTGCTGTTGATTAATGATGCATGTTGCATATGGTTTAATATCTTGACTTTAAAGATGTTAAGTGCATGTTTTGAATGCATGATAATGTTTTAAAGGATGTTTGAAATGAGTTTTTAGTGTAATATTGAGAAATGGTTTTAATGCATTGATGGTGTGTTGCGTTTAGGCACTCATCACTAAGCCTCGTGTGCTTATGCTCTCTTTGTCCATTAATGCAGAGAATTAAAAGCTTGAAAGGCAACAGGAAGCAAGGGATCGATACAAGACTTGGTAACCAAAGTATGTTTTGAGTTAGACTATAAGTAATAAGGGCAATGGGGGTTTCCGTTGTTATTTAGGAGATGTTTTGTTGGACTCCCTATTTGAGCATGTTGTTTTAATGCTCTTGGGTTGTAAATGGCCTTTATGGTTTGTTTTTGGTGATGGTTTAGAGTTTCATGTTTGGCTTGAATAGCTTACTAGGTTGCATGCCTATAGATTTACATTTGATGCAAAATGCCATGAAGTGATGTTGAATCTTTGGTGTTATGTTGTGGATTGGTTCTTGATTATGTTGGTTGAGAGTTAGGAGCATGTTAGGATGTTTTGGTATGGTTGAAAGCTTATTAAACTAGTAAAAATGGACATTACAACTCCAGGCATACCGGTACGGGTGTCCTCGTTTCGCTACGGGTAAGCCATTTCAAGCTTAGCATACCGGTACGCGGGCAACTGTTTCAGTACGGACGAGGCAAAAATGGCCAGTGTTTCGGTACTCGAAAAGGCGTTTCAATATGATCAAGTGTTTTATAGAGGGCTGTTCCGATATGCTCAAGGCGTATCAAAACGATATTTGGTCACTAGAATTCTAGGATTTCAAATGTTGGTAGGCGTATCGAAACACCCCTTGCCGTACTGGTACGATGACCGTTAAGTCTGTTATTTGGATCTTCTAAAACTTTATTTTCTTGCATTTTGGTCCTTGAATAAGGTGGATGCATTTGAATAAGTTTAGATGATCGTTTTGAGCTGATATTGGACATGTAAGCATGTAACCTGTCTAATTAAATGATGGTAACTTAAAATTGGGCTTAGTCCTCGTAATTTTTAGGATTTGCAGTTTGGTCCCTAAATCGTATATATGACCAATTGGATGTCAATTTGACGCCCAATTGAGTTGGGTTTTCACAAAAAATTAGTATGCACACGTAGGATAACTATTTTGCATTTAGATAAGATAAAAGAAAAAATGTCGGGTTTCGGGCTTAATTCTTTATGGTTTACTTCAATAAACCTAGTGTAGCTCGCATGGTTCAGTCTTGCGTCTAGGCCAGGTCGAGGGGGTTACATTTGGTGGTATCAGAGACAAGTTTTGCAACAATTGGGAGTTGGTATGGTTGTTGCAACATTTTTGTGAGTTGTACTCTTTTGCTTGCTATGCACGGTGATTGTGATATGCATGGTGGTTGCTTTATGCCATGTTGGGGGGAAATTGGGAAACCCATTGCCTTATTATTATAGTCTAAAATGTTATGATTTTGAAATGGAAGTATTGGATCCTTGCTTGAAGTTGGCATGACTGTTTTTGTTTTGAAATGATTATCATGCCTTAGATATATTTTTAGCACGATAGGACTGAGGAGAGAGTTACAATCTGGTGTGATTGCTGCTACCATTGGGCAGGGAAACAAGGGGGATAATGTACCTCCTGAGGGGTTGCCACCACCCGTACCTAATCCACCTGCGAATGTGGAGCAAGTACCACATGTGCCAGTTGGCCCAGGGATGAGTGATATGGCACCGTTGATACAAGCTATGACCGGTGCTTTTCAGGCAGCAGTTGCAGGTGTTCATGTGCCGACACCACTAGTAGTTGGGCAGGGTTCGCCACTAGAGTGTCTTCGCAGTTTTGGCGGAGTTAAGTTCTAAGGTTTCTCACTTGAGGCTTCTAAGGGATGGTTGGCCAGTACTGAGAGGATATTGGGCTAGATAGGCTATTTTGATGCTCGTAAGCTAGGCTGTGTTGTTTCCTTGTTACAAGGTGATGCGTATACGTGGTGGACTACCACGATATCCGGTATGGTGACCGAGGATGTAAACTGGGAGTTATTTTGTAGTGCTTTTCGGAAGAAGCAACTGGGAGTCCGATATCAGGATGATAGGAAGAGTGAGTTTATGGCTTTGGTGCAGGGCAGTATGTTTGTTGCGGAGTACAAGGTGCAGTTCGTGAGGTTGAGTCAGTATGCACCTGAGTTAGTTCTCGACGAGCGTACGCGATGTGATTGTCTCTGCTACGGGCTTATGCAGGAGGTTAAGACATACATGCTTGCTGCTGATTTCAGAGATTTTGATGTGTTGGTTTCACGGGCTAAGGATGATGAGCAAAATCTGGGTATGGCTTATGGGTCTCGGGGTTTTAGCTCTGGTAAGAGCGCGACAGATTCTAGCAGTGGCGGTCGTCAGGCCAATGTAGCGATCTTTTTCTTTCGCTAAAAAAATGGGGTTTTCAATGTGTTTGGGGGTATTTTGGGTATTTAAAAAAAATTCGTTGGGTTTTAGAAAATCATATTTTTATTTAAAAATGGAGTCGCCACCGGCCACTAAGGTAGGCCGGACACCGTAAAAGTAGAGATTTGAAAACCATTGGGTTCGGGAGTCGGTTGCGGATGGGGAAGGATTAGCACCCCCACACTGCCCAAAATTTGGTATTTTACTAATTACTGCTTTATTAATATTGAATTTTTTGGATTAAAGTGACGGTTAAATTAAAATTTGGTTATAAGTGCGGGTAAATTTTAAGGACCCCGTTATTCGAGAGTAAACCGATAAACCACCATCACTGCACTTGATACTGGCCATGTTTACGCTCGAATAAAAGGGTACCGCATTGACAAAATATATATCCATTATGCAAACTTAACAAAAAACATTATAAAACAAACATTCACAAAGACATGGTATTAGAAACATAAAACATGAATATCATGATATTAAACAACAATAATAAACACATGAGCAAAAAAACATAACATATCATAAATAGAGAAACAAGTATAAACAAAAACATGTGAGAAAAGAAAAAAACATGCTTCAAAAATTAAATAAATTAACTACAATATGCTTGAACACCAAGAAAAAACACAAATGCAACAAATGCATGACATGCATGCAATATGATATTAACTTCATAAATCAAAACAACATGCTAACATGAAAAATAATACCTAGTACTTAACATATGACATAATTTGCTCACATAATAACGATACATAGTGACATTACAAAAACATACTAACATGTAACCTAAGAAACAAAGGGGATATATAAAAAAAGGTTAACATACAAAAACATGCTATATACAAAGAAACTAAAACAATTCCTAAAACATGCGTATATCCATACGATGAACAAACGGATTAAAACACAAAAAGCACAATATCACCAATAAATACGAAACAAAATAGGTATGCTAGCATATGGACATGATATTGCAAATTAAGCTAAAACATAACATATAAAATAAACATGTATATAACAATACCAAATAAATCAAAAATCAAAACATAAAATAACACATATAAAAAAGCATAAATAAACATAAAAAAACATACATGGGTATAATGAGCAATATAAACATGCTTAAGAGACACATAATAAAAAACATAATGACATAAATATTTAATATTTACCAAGGGACTTAAATGAGCTAAAATGAAATAAGGGGACAAAAATTAAAAGAGGAAAACACACATTTAAGGATTAAATTAAAAACTGGAATAAACTTGCTAGAGCTAAACTTGTAATATGACCAAGGGGGAGCTCGAAGTGCAAAATATCAAAACGCGGAATGACCAAGGGTGTAATTTTGCCACTTAAAAACTGATTAGCATAAATTTAGGGGTTAAATTGAATGATTTTAAAAACCAAGAGGGACTGGGGTTGCAAATGGACCAAGGGGAAAGCCCGTTTTGAAAAATTGCAAAGGACGGAGGTCCTTAATGAGCAATTAGACCATTTTTGAAAATTTAAGGTCTATAAATAGACCTCATTAGGTCTTATTTCAAAGTTTAGCCATTTAAAATTTTTGTTTTATAAAACAAATCCTCTCCCCATGTGTTAATCCTCAAACCCGAAACCCAAAAGCCAAGAAAACCCTCATCGACCGCCACCATTTCTAGAAACTAGCGGTGGTCCAGCTACTCTAGCCACCGCCCTCTACCCATAACCGTCACATTTTGGCACAAAAACTCTCCTAACCTATTTTAAAACTCAAGAAAAACACATGCCTTTGACTATAAAACAAGCTCTTCTTTATTTTGGTCAACCGAACCAAATCTCTTTAGGTTTTAAAACTAGAGATTGACCCTCTTTACCATATCAGCTCCTCCCTTTTTAAACCGATTCACCCTTAAGGGGCTTGTCACCGCCATCTAAGGAGAAGACTGAACTGCAAAGGGTAAAACCTCCCCCTTTCTTTGTTTTGTTTTTTTTAATTTTTGTATTTTACATACATGCAAGAAAGAAAAAAAAATAAGAGAAATGATTACCCCTGGAAACTTTTGGTGTTTTTTTGTTATTTCTCTCGACTGGAAACTGGTAACTTAACATTTTGTGTTTGAGTTTGATACATATATTCTGATTTTTTTGGTTGGTAGAAGTAGTACATAAAATACATGCCTTTCTGAGATCTGATAACTAACAAAGTCTATATTTTTTTGATGTTTTTGGTGATGTTTGATGCGGTGGTTAAGGGCGGTATGGAGGAAGCAGCATGGTGGTGATGTCCCCTTGGTCAGACACGTTCTTGGGCGTTAGAACAGATCTGATCCAACGGTCGAGATCTCATCATGATGGGCAGACCTGATTGCTTCTGGAGAGTGGGAGGATTGCACCAAATTGTGATGCGTGTCACCTTGGAAACCGAACGGCTTGGTACGTATCCGACACGCGCACGTGGGAAGTCTGATGGCCAGCGCGTGGGCTCACGCGGAAGATGAGGGGTCCTTGAGCTTCAATCGTGGTCGTTGGATCTAGATCTGATCCAACGACCCTCGGTCAGCTGCGCATGAAGAAGATTAGGGTTAGATAATTAGATGGGTTAGGGTTTTTTCATCCGAGTTTGGGTTTGGCCAGTTGGGCCCTGTAACATACGGGGCTTGTAATATATATATTGGACTTTGTAATATATCGGACTAGACACTAATATACATATTTGGGTTTTATTTTATTATCTTCTTATTTATATGTAATAATAATATTAATAATATTAATAATAATACGTGTATACATACACACATACACGCACTCACACATACGACATACGGGTACGCATGCAAAATACCATCTATAACGTGCATAATTAATATAACATGCCAACTTATATATTGGTTTAGTCACACATACTTAATATGACTATGCGCACATTGACATATATACAAACAATACACATTTAGTACACATACACCACATAACATACATACTATACATGCATTTACACACATCACACATATATTACATGCATATTAATAACACATATGCTCGTATGTAAACATGCAATAACAATACTAATTAATTATTATATTGGTATATTAAAATATCAACAAAATAGATAAAAATGAGTGATTACAGTTGCCCCTCTTTGCTTGTTCTCGTGGAACGGGAACAAAGAAAAGATCATAAGCACTCATTTTTATCCGACTTCCTTGTTTGTAGCTTCGGACTCACGTGTTCTTCTGACATGGTAGAGGAGTTGGAGAAGATTGCTAACCTCAACATACCCAAGGACTTTTCCAGTGATGAAGCTAACAAGTATTTGGTGGATGCATGTGCAAAGTTTGAGATCAAATGCCCTCCTCCTCAAACAACAGCACGCTTGTTGGATAAAGTATATCTTTCGTCTTTCCTCTTTCTTTTCGAATATATATCGTGTGAATCAAGGTACTCCATGGGCTTTTACATATGGTAATAAGCTTATGTAGTTGGGAGGGGGAATACCATTTGAGGGAGTCTAGGGTCCAAGTGTTGAACTTTAATTAGTTCACTGAGCTGAATGATACCTAATCTGTCAACTGGTTTATTTTCCATTAGATTGAGATGAAAAGTAAATGCAAGAGAATAGAAACCGTCTCAACTTGATGGATTACATTGGAGTGTCTATTTATGTGATATTTCCTGGTATTTATTAGTTGGACTTTCGTATAATTATTATTAATGGTTGATTTATACCATGGCAAGACTTAGACCAGTAAGAGCACCAATTCTGCGATTGTTTATGTTGCAACTGCGGACATACGGCAGGCTAATTTGGCAACCTAGAATCAAAGTGGTTTCTCCATCTTATACCAGAATAATTACCTAAATATTTTCAGTTGGATAGTAATATTTTTGTCAAATGCATTGGTCAATAGTTAATTTGCTGAATTCCAAGGCATTGAAAATAGTAACTTAATATGGTAATCTTAAAGTGTCCTAAGAGCACTCTTTAGCAAAACCCATCATTCAATGATAATCTCAGTCCCCCTCCACTGCATTTGTTCATGATGTGATTGTTTCTGTGTTTAATTTTGATTATTGTGAATGTGAGCCGTTTTTAGCTTATTTTTGTGGATGCATTTGTAGTGGTACTGTTCAGTGATGTTAGGAGATGATAGAACATGTCTATTCTCACCTTTGAATGGGAACAAAGAGTTTATACATGGGGTCTATGCAAGAATGCTCATGTTTCAAATAAAAGTTTTATTTATTTTTATTTTCATTGATTGCAGCTTGTTGGGCATTTTCTAGAAGAGACGTGTGTGAATCCTACTTTCATCATCAACCATCCTGAAATAATGAGTCCTTTGGCTAAGTGGCATAGGTCGAAACCAGGGCTGACTGAACGTTTTGAGCTGTTTATCAACAAACATGAAGTATGTTTATCCAACATCACGAATATAGTTTTTTCCCCTTCACTAATTCACTTAGGCTTATAGTTTTTTTTCTTTCCCAATTGCTTAGCTCTGCAATGCATACAGAGTTCAATGATCCTGCCATACAACGTCAACGATTTGCGGAACAACTGAAGGTATCAAATATTATCTTAAGCGTTCTGTGGTGGTAACTTTAATTAGTTATATAGGGACCTTTTCTCATAGTGGTGTTGGAATATCAGGATAGGCAATCAGGCGATGATGAAGCAATGGCTTTAGATGAAACATTTTGTACAGCACTTGAGTATGGATTGCCACCAACAGGTGGTTGGGGACTGGGCATTGATCGACTAGCTATGTTATTAATTGATTCACAGAATATCAAGGTTCTCTCACTCCCCCCCCCCCTCTCATCTATGTGTGTGTTCATACCTCTTCATTTTTTCTTAAGTAGTCATGTCCAACACATTTAGACATTGGTACAAGGATATGATCCTCCGAGAACCCTTTAAATACATTAAAAAACTTGGAAATTTTGAACATATCTGTGTTGGATACATATTCATATCCAACAACCACACCAGAGTATGATTAATATGGATATCAAGTGTTCCATTCTTGATGAGATTCCGTAATTGGCTTGTTTAGTGGTCACTCATAATCTCTCGCACCCTATTCAAACAGGAGGTTCTTCTCTTCGTGGTGTTGGAATATCAGGATAGGCAATCGGGCGATGATGAAGCAATGGCTTTAGATGAAACATTATGTACTGCACTTGAGTATGGATTGCCACCAACAGGTGGTTGGGGACTGGGCATTGATCGACTAGCTATGTTATTAACTGATTCACAGAATATCAAGGTTCTCTCACTCCCCCCTCTCATCTATGTGTGTGTTCATACCTCTTCATTTTTTCTTAAGTAGTCATGTCCAACACATTTAGACATTGGTACAAGGATATGATCCTCCGAGAACCCTTTAAATACATTAAAAAACTTGGAAATTTTGAACATATCTGTGTTGGATACATATTCATATCCAACAACCACACCAGAGTATGATTAATATGGATATCAAGTGTTCCATTCTTGATGAGATTCCGTAATTGGCTTGTTTAGTGGTCACTCATAATCTCTCGCACCCTATTCAAACAGGAGGTTCTTCTCTTAGTGGTGTTGGAATATCAGGATAGGCAATCGGGCGATGATGAAGCAATGGCTTTAGATGAAACATTATGTACTGCACTTGAGTATGGATTGCCACCAACAGGTGGTTGGGGACTGGGCATTGATCGACTAGCTATGTTATTAACTGATTCACAGAATATCAAGGTTCTCTCACTCCCCCCCCCCCTCTCATCTATGTGTGTGTTCATACCTCTTCATTTTTTCTTAAGTAGTCATGTCCAACACATTTAGACATTGGTACAAGGATATGATCCTCCGAGAACCCTTTAAACACATTAAAAAACTTGGAAAATTTTGAACATATCTGTGCTGGATACATATTAATATCCAACAACCACACCAGAGTATGATTAATATGGATATCAAGTGTTCCATTCTTGATGAGATTCCATAATTGGCTTGTTTAGTGGTCACTCATAATCTCTCACACCCTATTCAAACAGGAGGTTCTTCTCTTCCCAGCCATGAAACCGCAGGATGAACCATCTGTCAAAGGTAACCAATTGATATCACTCCATTTATTTTCCTTGATCGTTTCTTTAACCTTTTTGGTGTCCCTGTTTAAATCTAGAATAGTGTTTGATTTTCATATTTGGCTTTACGAACAGCATATAGTATTATATTGTAATGCACATGCAATATCTACAAAGTTGAAACCCTTTGTATTTTGTTCAGTACATGATTAGCAATCATGCTAATTTATCGGATCAAATTTCATTTATTTATTTAATTTATAGCATCACACTGATGGTTTGATGGTTTTAGCAGCTCCAACAACTTAAGGGAGATCATCACTTTGCTTTGAACTAGTGTGTTCACGGTTATCCGTGCGATTAGAGCTATCAAGTTTTTGTTGATTTTCCAAGTTTGATTGTTGTTTGACTAGGTATTTGCTAGTGGTAGTATATGTATTTATTATATACTGTGATAGAAGACACCTCACCTCCATTGTCTACGAGTGTGAATTTACTTCGATTCAACGGTAGTGCTTACGTTCGGTTGATATTTGCATAGTACATGTTTGGATCATTTGGCTTTTCGTTAGTTGAAGCAGCAGCAGCTATTTTCTGGTATTCCGAATGAATTTTTCTTTTTAGAAGATTTTCCATTATTAATATTCTGAAAATAATCATTTTTAAAGTTGTTTCAAAGGAGAATCAGGCATTTGGTTAATCGAAACTGCCTATTTTCATTTAAAATGTTCTTATGGTTATTCCAATTGATTTTTGAAATCTAAATGCACTCTAACTTTGGATTAGTTTCATCTTAGGGGTAAAAAAAAGTTTATTTTCAAAAAAAATGGTCTTTCCAAAATTGCATTTGACTCTTACAATTAAGATGTATCAAATAAATCTTCGATTAATAAAAATTGTTTTTGACCGTTAGTGTATTGACATAATTGTTAAGTTTGTTATAATGCAATCACGTGTATAATATCACGCCTGAGAAGAGGCGAGGTCATTAATCCCACATCGGAAAGGAAAATGGAGGTCTTGGGATATAAATACGGTAGTGTTGCACATTTTATTAGACATGTCTTTTGAAAAGAAGATAATAATCTCGTGACAAGTGGTATCAGAGCGACTCTTTGACTGCTCGATTTCAAGCCGAACGCCTATGAGTGAGGTAGGCAGGGTGGACAATTATGACAAGGTGGCCCATCATGAGAGTGGAAGCTCGTGACGAGGGCGTCACGAGGTTGAGTGAGGGAGAATGTCATGTTTGGGAAGAGGCGGGGTCATTAATCCCACGTCGGAAAGAAAAAAAGCCTTGGGGTATAAATACGGTGGCGCTGCACATCCTATCAGACATGTCTTTTGGGAAGAGGGTAATGGCCCCGTAACAAGTGGTATCAGAGCGACCCTTTGACTGTCCAATTTCACGTCAAGTGCCTATGAGCGCCTATGTTAATGTGCTTAAGCATAAATTATAGAAGAAATTCTCAAAACTTAAAACTATATAAAAGTTACAATGTTAAAAATATTAAAATTCAAAATTTAATTAAAAATTGTAAAAAAGTAAAATAAATTTTAAATATTTGAAAAACATTTATAATAATAATAATAATATTCTAAATAAACAAATTTACAGAAATTCAAATATATAACAAATTATTAGAAAAATAATATATATAAATTGAACACCTTAACCGAATAAATCTTGGAATATATTTCCAATGGTTTAATATCATTCTTCAAATATTTTTAATGAAATCGATCTTCAATTGGAATAACAATCACTTCTGAGAATATCTGATAATTTTAAAATGTTAGGAGTATGGATTAGAGTGGTGTTCAAAACTTTCATTTTACTTCCAATTTTGGTTTTTCATATGCAACTATGAACTAACATATCAAGATGGTAGAGGTGCCCAAAAATGGTGTAATTTCTAGTGAAAATATTAAAATTGTAATTTAATATAATGGTAAAATTATACTTGATTACTCAAAAAATTGTGATTCAATTTAATTGGTCATGGGCATTTTTATATTTTATGTGAATATTATTAAAAAGTTAAAAAATTATCATTGTTAAATTTTAAATTGATGTTGTCTTGTATATCAGTTGCATTTGAAAAATTAAATTTTAGGTTCAAAGTAAGACTTGTTGTACCACCACTTAACAGCTCCGGAAAACTCTACCTTCGAAGAAAGCGCTGCAACCCCGCACCACATTTTAACATTACGGAGCTCGAAGCTCCTTCCTAGACACCTCTACACTTCCGGACCCATTAGCTCCGTAGACAACTGCGCTGAAACAAGACAACCATCAAGTTCGATTGAGCTTACAGCCTGACAACTAAGCTACTATCTGCCAGCCCATCAATAGTCACCATGGCACGGTCTCATCAAGCATCACTCCATCTACAACACCAAGGGGCTATAAATACCCTCAAGACCAAAGACAAAGGGGACGCCTCTCCTACATCGACCACTTTCTCTTTATTCTCTCGTATGCCTCCGTTTGCCCTCTTAACACTGTCTGCGGCTCTCAGCCCCAAGTCTACCAGGGGTGAACCGCCCAATTTTACAGTCAACCACCATCCACTATGGTTCTCCGCTCGTCCCACTACGGGTGAACCACCAAGCCTCGTCCCCAAACCTTCATTTGGTCGTCGCCTCCACCTTTGTCTGGTGTTTCCCAAAATCAACATCAATAATTGGTACGATGAGCGTGAAGATCTTCCTGGCAAAAAGAATCAGTCGAGATGCTTTCTTAAAGACAGTTGTCCCAAGATGATCGATTCATCGCCAAATCCACCCGATGTGTCTAGGTTTTCTGTCTGGTAACGGCGAGACAAAAGCTTGAAGCTCTTCTGAATAGATTCGAACTTCTAGAGGAGCGAGAAGAAGGCACACCTGGTGTCTACTGTCAACGTCTCCAAAACGCGTAAAGGCCACACTCTAAGGGTCTATGAAGTATCTCATCCATAAAAGCACTATAAGTTTAAAAATTGTTAAAAGTATCTGACTTCTCTCGAGTATTTTAAGAAGGAATATTATAGCCTCTGCACTTTCGGAGCAATCGTCTTCCTAAAAATTACAATATTCTCTGAATAAGCATTCTCTCTACGCTTCTTGTGCATCCACCTTCCTCCAAACATGCACTCATCCTCCGTAAAAGCGTTGTAAGTCCGGACATTAATAAAGACATCTGACATGTCTGCTTGAGTGTTTCAAGAAGGTTCATTGTAGCTTTCGTGTATCTGGAGCAACCGGCTCTCGCGAAATACTCACTTATCCTTCACAACGCACTGTAATTTCGGATACATTATTAAAGACATCTAACATGTCTATTCAAATGTCTCGGGGAAGAATACTATGTAACCCCCTAAACCCAGCTTAGAAGAAAATGCCAAATTTAAGAAGACACAATCAAAAACTTATCCCTCAAGTAAACGATTTTAGGTTAAAGTAATTTATAATTGCTTAAATAAGTAAAGCTCAATAAACATTCTAATCATTATAAATCTGAATCTTTTAAATAATGTTATGATAGTTCATAAAATATCTGAAAACAAATTCGTAAATTTTATGCATCTAATAACTCCCAAATTATAAATAGTCTCAATGTCTGAATTACATAAATATCCCAAAATAATCAAACGAGAGTTCATACCGAATGGTAAAAATAACTAAATAAAAGTGAGATGCTCCGACTCGCGTAAGAGAGTCTGAATATCTAAAAGAAGAAATAAGGGGGTGTAAGCTAAAAAGCTTAGTGTGTCTCTAAAGTGCAAGTATGGTATAAATGAATCGAGCTTGAACGAGCAAGACTATGTTCGTGTTTATTTGTTTATTTTTAAAGGTGTTCATGTTCGTTTAGTGTTCGTTTAAATGTTTAATATTGTGTTCGTGTTCTTTTATTTATTTTTGAAGGTGTTTGTGTTCGTTTAAGTGTTCACGAATATGTTCGTTTACGTGTTCACGAACGTGTTCATTTAAGTGTTCGTGAACGTGTCCGTTTAAGTGTTCACAAACTTGTTTAATTAAGTGTTTGCGAACGTGTTCATTTATTCGTTCGCAAACATGTTCGCTCATATGTTTTGAAATGTTAACTAAGTTAACAATAAATAAATAAATAACACAAAAGCAACAAAATAAAACTTATATTTCGACATGAACTTATATAACATCCTTAGCAACAACAAAAAGTAGTATTTAGATACACCCACAAGCATTTTTCATCCTATAAACGAGCTTATAAACGAGTCAATAAATGAGCTTATAAATGAGCCTATAAACGAGCTTGTTCGTGAACATAAACGAACCGAACACACATTTTTTCGTGTCTGTTTGTTTATTAAATGAATATAAAAATTTTGTTCATACTTAGTTATTTAGCTTAATATACAAACATTATACGAACGGTTCGTCGAACGCTCTGTTCATTTACACCCCTAAGTGCAAGCAAATACAAAAACAAATAGTAATTTATTTTTTTGATAAAGTCTTTTGGAAACACATTAAATCCAAATCATAATGTTATGATGACAGATGCATAACTCAATACCCAACTATTTAACATCATAAAAAGTGGAGGTTGCCATCGCCAGAGTTGAGGTTTTCTTCTCTTTTTTTTAACACAATTTTGATCTTATGAATCAATGATATGATTTGAAAATCTTAAATCTGAACTTAACTCATTGTATTAAATATGAGGTTCACATTTCTAAAAATCTGATGCTTGATTTAAAAACACTGTTGAATATGACATGCATGATGTTTCAAACATTCTCAAATCATAATTCATATAATAAATCAAGCAAAGTATAAAGCATAAGTTATTTATAGCACAAGAAGAAACACACCTTAAATAGTAGCTCTAATGCCGAGAATGATGCGTCTCACGTTCAAGCCTAGCTAAATAAGAACCTACAATGATAACTCTACATTAATAATTATTTCTATTACTAAGCCATCACTAAAAAATGTAAGAACTAATATGAAGGAATACTCACGTGTGGACCTCGAAGAATGAGCACGGTCAAACTAAACAGGCAGAGAAGGTAACCCGTCGACCTCGGAGTCAATACCTGAACACAAAAATATTTTGAATCAGATTCCATAATTCTCAACTCTTCTAATATTAAGTACAAAATCATTATAAATAGCAAAACGAGCTTTAAGGTTCAAACTTGATGGAAACGGACAGCGGATTCAAACTTAAGACGTTGAAAAAGGTCAAGATAAAGGTTGTTTGAAAAAGTCAACTCTAGTCAAAGTCAACGGTCAAAGTCAACGATAACATCATGGTCAACTAGTCAAAGTAACCCTAACAGTCAAAGTTAACTATCCAAGGTCAACGGTCAACACGTATGGTCCTGTCAATTAACGGGCCGGTTAACGGGTCAACGGGTCCGGTTCGGTTGCACAATCTAGTTCAACTCATTGGTTCAATTTATTTAGATTGATTTGGGCCAACTCAATCGGTTCAGCTTACAATAGTTTGGGCTCAACCGATTGGATTCTTTCTCTCTATTGGGCTGACAATACATACACACAACCCACTTCTGATTTGGTCTGTCAACCCTTGACCAAAACTGATGGCCCAACACACATGTGTTTCATCCCTTATTTACTAAGGTTTCCAAAACCCCTAAATCGGCGGCAGTGGTGATGCACGAACAATGGCGGTCGATGAACGAACGATGGTGGAAGACAAAAGAATGAGAGCGGCACAAGGGAACGCAAATGACTCAAAAATCACGATCCATAACTCAGAAACCTCCGATTAAAACTCAAAACAAAAGGATAAGAAAATCTGAACAAAATATGCTTACTCAACACTTACCCATACTCAAAAGGATAGAGAACGGTGGAGCAAGCAGCGATGCGAGGGAAAAACAAATGGTTTCTCTTCAAACTCTCGCAATCGATGGTCGATGAAAAAGTGCCAATGGTCGGGGTTTCATCACAGGGAAAATAGGTGTTCTTTGATGCCCTCAGATTGAGAATCGGATGGTGGAAGGTGGTTGAACAGAACTTTGTCGGAGCAAAAACGAAAGAGAGAGGGTTATATTCGAATGAGAGAGAGAGAATATAGAGGGTGGTTGCCGAATGGAATATCAAATAGGCTAGATCTGAAATGCGGTTTAAATACCTTGCCAAATTGGTTGGTTAATCACAAAGGAAGGGTCTACAGTGTAAGCCGTATTTCACCACTATCCTCATAATCTGATTTTTATTCATTTTAGCCACTAAAATATGGTGTTTACCCAATTAAATCCCTAAATTCAAATTAGGGTTTTTAATATAAATTTCTCAAATTTTAGGGATTTTAATTAGGGATTTTAAAAAACTAGGGTTTCTAATTAGAGGCAAATTGGGGTGTTACATACTACATGTCGCCCACTTCGAAATCTACAATCAGCGGCACCCTCCTCCGCAAACATTACAGACTATGAAATGGAATCAGCACTGTCGAAACTCTCATCAAATGCTTTTCTACGAATGATTTCTCCACACCAATTCTTCTACAAATAATCTTCGCTACAAAATTATAAGGTACAGGGGCTAGCCCATCGGTACATAAACATCCCGGAGACTTGGTACGTCCCGAACAAGTGTTTGAACTGCTATAAATGCTAGAATGGCCACTACTACTGATGAATGAATAAGTTAATGTGTGGATATTTACCACATAACTACTTGGATGACGAATGATAAAGTAGTTCAATCTATGCATAGATGGATGAATGTGTATGCTCATTCAATACCTGCAAATTTCAATAATATCTTTGACTACTTCTATGATACCTTAAACTTTCTATTGTTTCTACAACATCTCCGAAATTCGTTTGTTTTTACAATATCTCCAAATTACGACTAATTCTACAATGTTTTGAAATGCTCAGCTCAATGAACGTCTGTTTCTACAAAAATAGTAATACATTCGTTCATCCAGTTTCGCAGGTACTGCAGTTCTACAAGGACGTTGAGATGCCTTCGCTCATCTCCCAAACTTTCGACTGTTTCTCAAATGGCACGATTCTACAAAAGCGTAGCTTCAACCAAAAAAGATATGACTGACTCTCCAAGGGTATGAGATGTCCTCCACATTACGGGTTAAACTCCCAACTTCACGGAGATGCCTCCGCTTATCTACCCAAACTTTTGACTGTTTCTCCAAGGGAACAGTTTTACAAGAGCGTAGAGATGCCTCAACCCAAAAAACTATGACTGACTCTCCAAAGGTATGAGATGCCTTCGTGCTACCAAGGATCAGTGCTCTAGTAAAAAAAGAGTTGCCTTTATTCCAATAATACACACATTACCCAAGAGTGTAGAGACGATGTATGCTCCCGATTATGACTAATGCCCTAAGAGGCATGATTTATCCTCAAAGGGGCAAGGAGCGGATTAAGATGCCTCTACGTCCACTTAATTTATGTATATGCTTGTTTCTCCAAGAATGTCGAGTTACCTCCGCTCAATTCATGTTTTTTCTCCCAAAGTGTAGAGTTACCTCCGCTCAATTTATATTTATGCTTTTTCTCCCCAGAGCATCGAGTTACCTTCGCTCAATTCATATTTATTTTATTTCTCTAAGAGCATCAAGTTACCTCTGCTCAATTTACGATCTTGCCTAGAGAACGAAACAAATCCACCATAGTAACCCCTTCTTCAAGAAGTCTCAACTCATACCACTTTATAGCACTTCATCGACTAAGGGGGATTGGTGTTGTACCACCGCCAAACACCTCCGAAAAACTCTACCGCCAAACACTCTAACATTACGAAGCCCGAAGCTCATCCCCGGGCACTTCTACATCTCCGGACCCATTAGCTTCGGAGACCACTACGCTGAAACAAGACAGCCATCAAGCTCGACTGAGCTTGTAGCCTAACAGTCGAGCTACCATCTGCCAGCCCATCAATAGCGATCACTAGGCTTGGCACAGTCTCATCAAGCATCACTCCATCTACAGCACCAAGGGGCTATAAATACCCCTAAGACCGAAGACAAAGGGGATGCCTCTTCTACATCAACCACTTTCTCTCTCTCCTCTCTCGTATGCCTCCGCTTGCCCTCTCAACACTGTCTGCAACTCTCGGCCCCAAGTCTACCAGGGGTGAACCGCCAAATTCTACAGTCAACCACAGTCCACTATGGTTCTCTAACCGTCCCATGACGGATATGAACCACCAAGCCTTGTCCCCAAACCTTCCTTCGGCCGTCGCCTCCACACCTTGTTTGGTGTCGCCCAAAATCGACATCAAGACTCATGAACACCAAATTGGTCCACGCCTCATCTTATTATTTTTAAACAGTAGGAAAAAACCCAAAAAAATCATTGTTATTAATATAAGGTTGATCTTATTAAAAGGTGTTTGGGGAAAGATTTTTGATAGTTTTGGGTATTTTAAAATTTTAATTATTTGTTTGAACTTTTAAGTTTTAATTTAGTTTTTACTGGGTTATATATATCCATATATATATTTACTTCAGGATTAAATATATCGGTGAACTTCACAAAAAAATTAATTATACTCAATATACTACGTGAACATGCACACATGAATTGCTACATTTTCAAGTTGAACTGTCATGTTAATACAGCAATGGTCAAAGATAAATTTCGTATGTCAAAGAGTTTATCTAATGCATTTTAAAAGTACATGTCATTTTAAATGTGTTTTTAAGGAGTCAAATTGATTTTTTTAAAGAAAAATCAGACCCTTAAGCTTATTATTTTAATTTAAGCTTCAATATTTATGTTTTAAATAAGATTGTTTATTGAATTAGAATAATTTCAGTAGCGGATTACGAGATTTTATTGATCTTCTCTATCTAATGAATGGAGAGTTTGCTTTGATCGTTCGCCTTGCACCCACCTGAGTATATGCTTCAATATGTATCACACACACAATGTAGATTGATACAATATAAACCTCTAGTAAAATGCCCCATAATTAGTAATGTGCAAAATAAATCGTAACCGTTAATTAGTAAAATTATTACAGTTTATAGTTTAACTTAATCATTAAACGGTATCGGTTAAACGAACCACTAAAAATGATGGCTAATGATTAACATATATGTACTTTTTCAACTAAGTATGGAATTTGTGTTTAAAATCAATCTATTTAAATATTTTTTCTAAAAAATTTAATATAATATTTATCGAAGAGATAATTCCATTATTCTCAAAATAGTAAACATGTAGAAAAAATATAATAGGCTATAAATTAACCTGTAATCGAACCGTTAGAAAACGGTTTAAAAATTTAACCATTTCTTAACGAATAAGTTACGGCTAATAACCATTATAAGAATTAATCAACTGTTTACCTTAAACCTTAAATAGTACGATCAACCAACCATGAACACCCATAACCCAATACACTATCCGTTTTTGGGATTGGTGACTCACCCACTCAACCCTGTCCTCACGCTCACCGCCCTGACCGGAAGTCAATTACAATTTAAGATAGGAATCAAGGACCCATCGAAAGATTGATTAGCTCGAGTGAGAAGTCCGAATACATAGAAATTTAGAATCATGTTAAATATAAAAGTACATCAGGCCCTGAATTCGATATTACACCATAAAAGGTCTAAAATGTGTAATTACCAAATTCAACCAAAAACACCTTAAGAATCAAGTTAGAGAGAACACAAAAATTCACCCCCCCCCCCCAAAGAACATAGAAAAGATTGCAAATATTAATTTTTGAATTTTAAAGTTATTTAATTGTTGAATGTAACATCTTAATTACATGACTCAACGGAATAAAACTGCAAAAATCACATTAATTCCATTTTTCAGGGTTAAAATTATAATCCTTCCTATTTTGACATGCTATTCAACCCAGTTTCCACATTCGCCTTTAGCCAACCAGAAAATAAAAGCTGCAATTCTCTTTCTCCTCCCTGCCTTCTGAACATATTTAACAAAATTAAGATGCTTCCAGCTTCTTCCACAAATAGAAAGCTCTTCTAATAATTGGATCAGCTGAGAATCCTTCTGCATATGCACTTATGGCATTCAAAAGGTTTGTGAATTTCTCGCCATTGTCCTGCGTAATTTACAGTTTGAGGTTTCTCCCATAATACAACATCATGCAAAGCAGATAGTCTAACCACATTCCTTTACTATGGGCATTTAGGTGTCTAGTCTAATCTTTACAAACATAGTATGCCAATCAAAACCCATCTTTTCACCAATCCAAGAGTGAACTTTGGCCAATCATGTATATATTTGAGCATGAGGGCATGTAATTCATTTGAAACTAAAATTAACCTCAGTCTACGAACGAACCTCGGGTTTATTAAATGTGAGATCTCCGGTCGAAAATGGTACCATGTAGAATGGAAGATCACATCTCAGCATTGCCTACAATAAACATCAAGTATCAGGATAGATACATAGAAAAACTTGTTGTCACTTCAAATTGTTGTTTGTCCACAGGAAGAAACGATAAAAGATTACCAAGTTCTTGCTTAAGACAGCTTGATCAACATTTGCTATTAAGGTCTGAAAAGCATAACAGATAACTCCGGTTCGTCAGTTCACCTGTATAATATAACAGAAAAGAGAGAGAGCTCCTAATTTGGCTAACAAGGAGACAAGCCCCACTAAAAATAAGTCACAAAATTCTAGTTTTGATTAACCTCAAATCCTGCAAAGAGAGGAAATTGGGGGAAAAAGTTGTAGGCAATAGATCAAAATGCAGATGAACTACCACAAGGAAAAATAGCTGTGCTCAGTTCAGAATATCCATTTTTGTAATATTTCATAATGCTTTCCTATTTACAAACTTCCAAGAAATTTATAACAAACTATTTGGAACCTGTTCTTTTGAAGGGGAAAAGTTTTTATATCAACTAACTCACCTATCAAAATGATTTCTTGCACCTTCAGCTTTAGGCTTTGCTTAGCATGAAGGACTTTAAGGAGCAAGGATGAAATTGTTAAGCTAATGGTTAACTACAAAGTAGGAGGTTATGGATCTTAATTATTTGATTAACAAATTTTCTATCCTTCATATGAAGCAGAGCTAGGGCAGTAATTGCTTCTAATATGGTTAAACCTGAACCCATAAGATCCATAATTAGTGTCATATTTAGGTTCAAAACTAGTAACAGATACCAAAATGTTATTCCATATAAAGAATCCTGAAAATGAAATGATTGAAAAAACAGAAACTATACATGAGGGCCGGTGCAAGTGAACCTAATTTGTAGGCCAGTTTATATAATTGCTAGGAATAAGGATGTCTGTTTATATATGTATACATATAATATATATTTAAATCACACCTAACCAAGTCTTTGACTTGTGCTTATGCAATTGGCCCCAGTCTCATTCTCAGTTCACCTATGTATAACATATATGACCACAGAGATTGTACATAAAACAATCTTTTAGTAGCATGCAAATATTCATGTTATGTTCATCTTAAGCTGATTCTACCTTCCTGATGTGGTCCACTTCAACTTGATCAACACACTTGAGTAAATTCTCCAATGTGCCTACACAGAGAAGGAAAAATAATAAACAAATATGACAAAACAGACAGACTTGGAGAAATGTAACAGCGGTGTAGAATATAAAAGTGCAACCCCAGCTAAAATTTAATGTACTTCCCATAATATATTAGTAGATTAAAGCATAATGAAGTCCGAAAAATAATTCTGGATAAAACACAACCGAAAAATAATTCTGAATAAAACACAAAAACATTCTTTTGAGAAATGGTACATATCACACGTTCCTTGATAATTTGGGGACGATAAATTGGAAATACTAATGTTATAGTCATATGGATTCCAATATCCACAAACATGCCTGACACAATCAGTATATGCATAACTTGAAATCTTCAACAGTATAAAAATGTATTAATAATATTACTTCTTAACCTTTCTAAGGGATTATTAACATTGAAATGGTAGCTTTTAAATCTGTACAATCTGAGCAAGTGCTGGAACCAACACTTCACTCAAGCTTGCTGTAATTTGAGAAAGGATTACTCTTAAAATGAAAACATATACTAATTGCAACTGTAATCCATTATTCAATAGCCATTCCATATCAGTATCTTACTCATTTCACATGTTGAAAAATCTCTAATTTAGCAGGGCATATATGTTTGCTATGTATATGCTACCTCAGATATATGACAATGGTGTGCATCTTTCAATACCAAAACATTTCAATGACGAGTAGTTGACTCCATTTTAGGTGACAAGACTCTTTAAGCACATTTATCAAGTTTTCACTTGCTACTCAGCCAACTTTTCTTTTTTCCTGTTATCTTTTCAATGGAACCAGGTAAAAGAATATTAAATTATTCGGGCAAGGATTTATCAGTTTCCACTGATATAGCCTAGCCTACTCTCGGTCAATTGGTAGCACAAGGTGTAGGATAATACGGCTTGTATATTATGTAAAAGACTTGTAAGTTATGTAAAAGACTAAGAGTTATCTGTTAGTAGGATAAAGACTAAGAGTTATCTGTTAGTAGATAAGAAGTCTTCTATTAATAGGATTCCTAGTTAAAGATAAATTCTTAAGGACACTATAAAAGAGTTCTATGTTGTAACCTATTCGATATTGAATAACAGAACACTCTCTCTTATGTTTTGACTACTTTCTACATGGTATCAGAGCCAGGTTTCGATCTTCTAAATAAAACCGTAGTCGATGGCCACCTCTTCTTCTTATAATTCCTCTACTGAAATCACTTCGTCACCAGAAATTATTTCTGGTTCTGATGATCTCAATGAAACTTCCAGCCTTGTTATTACTTGTCATGGATTGAATGGAAATAATTATTTCGAATGGTCTCAATCTGCCAAGACTTTTATCTTAGGGCGAGGCAAATTGGGCTATCTCACAGGGGAGGTTGACAAACTGCGCGCCACCACTATCGGGTTATGCCAAATGGATGCGGGAAAATAGCCGTGTGATGTCTTGGTTGCTCAATTCTATGGCTCCTAGTGTAGGCGAGAATTTTCTCCTTTACCAAACAATGGCTAAAAATGCTGGAGGGCTGTCCAAGAAACCTATTCCAAAGATAGATAATATCTCGGAGTTGTATGGGATTGAAGGTCGCTTTGGTTCTCAAACAAGAAGGAATGTCACCACCCTATACTACAATACCCTCAATGCCCTTTGGCGTGAGATAGACCTTTATGAGCGAGAATGAATGGGAGACACCAACAGATGTTTGCCTTGTACAGAAAAAATTACTGCACAACGCAGAATTTTCCAATTTCTTCATGGGTTGAATAAAGAGTTAGATGCAGTTCGTAGTAGGATTCTTGGCGGCTCCCTCTTCCTTCGATTAGAGAAGTTTTTTTCAGCGATTAAAAGGAGGAGAGCAGGCGCCTTTGTGATGCTTCCCGAATCTTCTTCCCATGAAGGATCCGCTTCTTCTCACTCAAACAACTTCTACTAAAAAGGTAGGCCCTGTGTGATCATTGCAAGAAACCAGTCATTCCAAGGATAAGTCTTTGGAAGCTTCATGGCAAACCAATCGATTGGAAGCCAAGGTCTTCTAGAGATGCACACCCCATTTAGCTTCTGTCTCGGTGTTACTACAAGTTTTACTAAACAAATTGAAGATCTTGAAATTGTTTGGGAAATTTGCATGCCCAGTGAGAGGCAATCGCCATGAAAGAAATCAAGGTACCTCCTTCCCTACACCCCTTTATATCGCACAACTTACTCCAACCTGGATCATCGACTCAAGGCGCGTCGACCATATGACTGTAAAAGGAATTGTTCCTTAAATACACAAAGATCTTCTTCTCGTAGATCTATTAAAATCACGATGGCTCCTTTCTCAAATTCAGGGCTGTGGTTCTATTAGTATTAATGAAAATTTGTTGCTCCATGATGTCTTATTTGTCCCCAATCTTGCCTGCAATCTTATATCTGTTAGCAAGCTTTCAACAGATTTAAAATGTTCCACAATTTTTAATGCTTCTGGTTGTGTTTTGCAGGCAATGGACTCGAAGACAATGATTGGCAATGCTAGTTTGCACAATGGCCTCTATGTTCTTCATGGCACTCCACCCTCTTCTATCTCTCAATCTCCTTGTTCATTTACAGCTTTAGGACAAAGTGATGATGTTTTATTGTGTCATTTTAGGTTAGGTCATCCTAGTTTTCAATATCTTGCAAAATTGTACCTTTCCTTATTCATCAATAAAAAGCCAAGCTTATTTAAATGCCATATCTGCCCTCTTGCTAAACAAACCAAAGCATCCTACTTGCCATCTACTTATAAACCATCTCACCCTTTTTCTTTGATCCATAGTGATATTTGGAGTCCTTCTAGAGTGAAGAATGCTGATGGTTGTAAATGGTTTATTACTTTTATTAATGATCATAGTAGGACTACTTGGACTTATTTGATGAAAGAAAAGTCTGAAACTGAAAGCATTTTTGAGAGATTTTACACCATGGTTCTTACCCAATTCCATACTAAAATCCAATTGTTTAAATCTGACAATGGCAGTGAATTTTTTGCTAGGTCTTTGGGTGATTCTTTTCGAAAAAAGGGAATAGTTCAGATTAGTTCCTGTGTTGATACTCCACAACAAAATGGAGTGGCAGAGAGAAAATACCGACACCTTCTTGAAGTCACTCGATCCCTTTTATTTACCAGTAATGTTCCTAAGTACTTGTGGGGAGAGGCTTTGTTAACTGCCACATATTTGATCAATCGCATGCCCAGTAAGGTTTTGAAATTTCAAACCCCTCAATCAATTTTCTTGGAAAAATATCCCCACTTTAAGCCTCTTTCTTGTACATTACCTCCTAAGATCTTTGGTTGTACAGTTTTTATTCATAATTCAGCTATTAATAGGTCCAAGTTAGATCCTAGATCTGTAAAGTGTGTGCTAGTAGGGTATTCTTCACTTAAGAAGGGCTATAAATGCTATCACCCTCCATCTCGAAATTTTTTTGTTACTATGGATCTTACCTTTTTTTGAACAGGACCTTAATTTACTAAGGCTGCAATTCAGGGGGAGACTTGGGATGATTTTCAGCCTTCTTACCAACATCAGGTAACTTCTCCTAGTTTTTCTATACCTCCAAACTTTTCATTCACTCACTCCACAAATTCATCCTTGTTGCCTACAACACCTTCAGATTTCTCACCTGTATCTTCTTTACCAATCCCTTCACAAACACCAGCAACTTCTCAAGATCCTTCCAAAACACCTACTCCTCCTAAACAACTTTTGACCTATACAAGGAGAAAGAAAACTATACCCGAGGCCATCTTGCAATCTGACACTTGCCGAGAATTGGATTTGAGTCCAATTGCCAATATGGAAGATGAAGGAAATTTGATCAGTGAGTCTACTACTCCTAATCTGGATGATTTTCCTATTGCTATTAGAAAAGGAGTTAGACAGTGCACTAAACATCCTATCCAGAAATTTGTTGCTTACAGTTCTTTGATGCCATCTTTTAAAGCTTTTACAGCAAGTTTAGATGAAAAAGAAATTCCTACAACTGTTGATGAGGCACTAAAGCATCCTAAGTGGAGAAGGGCTGTTGAAGAAGAGATCAGTGCACTTGAGAAAAATGGTACCTGGACAATAATGGATCTTCCCCAAGGTAAAAAACCTGTCGGTTGTAAATGGGTTTTTTCTGTGAAATATAACTCTGATGGCAGTTTGCAGAGATATAAAGCAAGGCTCGTGGCTAAAGGGTATACACAGACCTATGGGATTGATTATACTGAAACTTTTGCTCCAGTGGCAAAACTCAACACTGTTCGAGTTTTGTTAAGTCTTGCTGTCAACAATGATTGGAACCTGCACCAACTTGATGTCAAGAATGCATTTCTTAATGGGAAGTTAGAGGAGGAAGTTTATATGAAGATCCCACCTGGTCTGAAATCAGTTGAAGGAAATCAGAAAATTTGTAAGCTCAACAAGTCACTTTATGGTCTAAAGCAGTCCCCTCGAGCTTGGTTTGACAGGTTTACTAGAGTTATTCTAAAGAATGGATACAGGCAGTCACTAGCTGATCATACACTCTTTATTAAGGTAACTTCGAAAAATAAAAGGGTTATCTTGATTGTTTATGTGGATGATATAATCTTGACAGGGGATGATGATGAAGAAATTAGTTGCTTGAAGAATCTTCTGAATAGAGTTTGAAACAAAGGACTTAAGGAAGCTTAGATACTTTCTGGGCATGGAGGTTGCAAGATCAAGTAAGGGGTTGGTGATAAATCAGAGGAAGTATGTCCTTGATTTACTAAATGAAGCTGGAATGCTGGGGTGTAAACCAGTAGATACACCAATGGAAGCTGGCTTGAAATTTACTAATGAAACAGGCTCTTTAGTTAACAAAGACAGGTTTCAGAGATTAGTGGGAAAATTGATCTATCTATCACTAACCAGGCCAGACATTGCTTTTCCAGTAAACGTGATAAGTCAGCACATGATCAATCCCAATGAAGAACACATGGCAGCAGCAAAAAGAATTCTTAGGTACTTGAAGAAGACTCCTGGACATGGTTTATTGTTTAAAAAGACACAGGACAAATATGTGAAAGTATTCACCGACTCTAGTCAATGAGAACTCACCGAAAGAGATCAACCAGTTAGCTCTTGCACACTTTTGTTTGGGGAAATCTCGTGACTGGAGAAGTAAGAAGCAATCGATTGTCTCGAAGCGGTCTGAAAGCAAAATTCGAGCTTTGGCACTAGGAATGTGCGAAGGAATTTGGTTACTTAAGCTACTGAGGGAGTTAAACACAGACCAAGAAAATAAGTTTGAGGTTTTGTGTGATAACCAATCAGCAATTCAAAGTGCTAGGAATCCAGTTCAACATGATAGAACAAAACATGTTGAACTAGACAAGCATTTTATTTCAGAAAAGATTAACAATGGGATAGCTTCTTTGTCATACATCCCTACAGAAGGACAGCTAGCTGATGTACTTACAAAAGCCTTACCCAAATCAGTTTTTGATGAGTTCTTATCCAAGCTGGGACTATACAACGTATACTCTCCAGCTTGAGGGGGAGTGTAGGATAATACGACTTGTATATTATGTAAAAGACTTGTAAGTTATGTAAAAGACTAAGAGTTATCTGTTAGTGTAGAAAAGAGAGTTTGAATACTCTTCTTGTTGTTTCGATATACAAGAGAAGAAGTCTATTTATAGACTTTTACATAGGAGTTTTACACAGAGTAGTTAACCTATTAGGATTGAACTTTTATCCTTTACAAAAATAGAGTTAGATTATAACTAAACTACATAGTTATGATAGAGTTAGATTATAACTAAACTACATAGTTATGATAGAGTTAGATTACCTATCATACACGTATTAACTCACACTCCCCCTCAAACTGGAGTGTATATGTTGTGTACACCCAATTTGGATGAAAGCTCATCAAAAGTCGCTCTAGGAAGTGCTTTGGTGAAGATATCAGCAAGCTGATTCTTGGTAGGAACATAATGAAGCTTTATTACTCCATTATTGACCTTCTCATAGATAAAGTGCCCATCTATTTCAATATGTTTAGTCCGATCGTGCTGCACTGGATTCTTGGCAATGCTCATTGCTGATTGACTATCATTGTAAACCTCAAATTCTAATTTTCCATCCAACTCTAACTCAGTGAGGAGCTTTTTAATCCATATTTCTTCACATATTCCAAGAGCCATAGCTCTAAATTCTGCCTCTGCACTGCTCCTAGATACCACAACCTGCTTTTTACTTCTCCAAGTGACCAAATTTCCCCACACAAACGTACAGTAGCCACTTACAGATCTTCTATCTGTTAGTTCTCCTGCCCAGCTTGAGTATGTGTAGACTTTCACTGCTCTGTCTTAATGTTTTCTGAAAATAAGCCCAGACCCTGGTGTAAACTTCAGGTACCTCAAGATCCTATCGACTGCCTCCATGTGCTCTTGGAGGTTACTTAATGTTGACTCACTATACTCACCGAGTATGCAATGTCTCTGAGTAGAGGTTTAGTTTATTCAGCCTTTGGTAGGACTTTTATTCACCGGATTCCATTCCATCTTTACCAATTTCAAACCTGGTTCCATTGGAGAGCATTCCGGTTTCTGTAAGTAGATCTAGAATGTATTTTCTTTGGTTGATAACTAGTCCTTTTGATCTTGCAACTTCCATTCCCAAGAAGTACCTAAGGCTTCCTAAGTCCATAGTTTCGAACTCCTTTGCTAGAACAGTTTTCAGCTTCTCTATTCCTTCTATTTCATCCCCAGTAATAATCATATCATCAACATAGACAATTAGGAGAGTTATCTTACCACCCGGTGCAGCTTTTCTAAATAATGTATGGTTTACTTGACTTTGCTTGAAATCATTCTGAACCATAGCTCTGGCAAACCTATCAAACCATGCTCTAGGGGACTGCTTCAAGCCGTACAACGATCTATTTAGTTTGCATACTGTCTTTGTTGTGGTTTTCTCTTCTAAACCAGGTGAAACCTGCATGTACACTTCCTCCTCAAGTCTACCATTTAGAAATGCATTTTTGATGTACAACTGATGCAACTTCCAATCCTTGTTAATCGCCATCAAAGCAATATCCTGATGGTGTTTAACTTTGCTACAAAAGCAAAAGTTTCTTGATAGTCTACTCCATATGATTGAGTAAACCCTTTAGCCACCAACCTCGCCTTGTATCTCTCAACACTCTCATCTAAATGATACTTGACTGTAAAGACCCATTTACACCCCACAACCTTTTTTCCTTCTGGCAGATCTGTCAAGCTCCAGGTGTTGTTCTTTTGTAGTGCCTTAATTTCCTCTTCAACTGCTCTCCTCCATTCATTCTCGATTGTTAAAGGCCTCTTCCACTGCCTTGGGAATTCTTATGCTGTCAATGCTAGTCTGTAAAAGCTTTGAAACCAGCATTAATTTCCCATAGGCAATAAACTCATTAATAGGATGAGCATTACATTTCCTTACCCCTTTCTAATAGCAATAGGAAACTCATCTAAGTTAATGTAGTAGAATCTTGTGGAATAACATTACCTCCTGTCTCCAAAGCAAAGAAGACTCAAAGCTAGTTCTTGGCAAGTGTTAGGTGACTAACCGCCTCGGTCAAGTTTCTTTTTCTTCTTGTATAGACACCGAGTTGTCTTTCCGGTGGTTGTGAGTCAGAGAGTTTGGTGATGTATGTGGTATAATTTTAATCATTGGAGGAGGTGTTGTATAAGGGCTGGTAGTTTTAGACTGTGGAGAAGGTGTGTCTACAGATTAAGAGTAGTACTCACAATTTCATCAAGTAGGCTCGGAAGAAGTATTTTGTAGAGCAATGGTACTTTATCAAGAATAGGCAAGGAAATAATGGGTTGTGGATCATGCAAGGACTGAGATTCATTGTATCTCTCCCCCTGAATTTCAATTCCTGCAAAGTAAGGTTTATTTTCAAAGAAAGTAACATCAAAAGAGATATAGGTTTTCTTGGTAATGGGGCAGTAACACTTGTAACCCTTCTGACTCGATGAATACCCTATAAACACACAACGTAGTGCCCTAGGATCAAGTTTACTCCTATTATTGAGATGCACATGAACAAAAGATGTCCATCCAAAAACTCGAAGAGGAATAACAGAGGATAATGGCTTAAAATGTGGAAAATGTTGGAAAAGAGTTTCAGTGGATACTTTGAATCCTAGTGTCTTGCTTGACATCCTATTGATAAGATAGGTGGCAGTAAGAAGAGCTTCCCCCATAGATAATTAGGTGCATTGGTAGAAAATAATAGGGACCTAGTCACCTCTAGTAGTTGTCTATTTTTCCTTTCGGTTACTCCATTTTGTTGAGGGGTGCTGACACAAGTAAGATGAAAGATGCCTTTTTCTTTGAAAAAATACCCAAGAGATTTGATAAGATATTCACTCCCATTATCACTCCTCACTATTTTAATTTGTTTCTCAAATTGAGTTTTGATCATGTGATAAAAACTTTTAAAAATTGTCTCAACTTCAGATTTTTCTTTCATCAAAAAGGTCAAAGTTGTTCTAGAAAAATCATCAATAAACGACACAAACCATCTAGACCCAGAGATGTTTTTTACTTTAGAAGGGCCCCAAATGTCACTGTGTATAATAGAAAATGGTGAAGTAGGTTTAAAGGGAGAAGGAACATATGATTTTCTTGTATGTTTAGCCATTTGACATACTTCACAAGTAAAAGAAGAGGGATTTTTATTAATGAAGAAATTAAGAAACAACTTTTTAAGGTAGTAGAAACTTATGTCAATCAAGATGCAAAAGCATAATATCATTCAAGGGAAAAAAGAAAAACTGATGTTCTAAAGCAATTGGAAATAAAAGGATTCGATATAGGGTAGGCCATCAAGGATATATAAGCCGTTACACACCTAGCACCGCCAATCACCGTCTTTCGAGCCCCGTGCACAAAAAACAAACCAAAGAATCCCAAAGTTAACCTCACATTTAACATCCTCGAACCAATTTGCTAATGTATAATAAATTGCATGTGAGTTTGGGAACATAAAGAACATCGACAATATTATCTTGCTACTCAATCAAATGAACCACTTCCTTTCACTATTGTAAGGGAACCATCGGCTATCTTTATGGAGGAAGGAGACTTGTGGTTACTATAATTGTTGAAGAGTGTAGGATTTCTGTCATATGATCGGAGGCACCAGAATCGACTATCCAATTAAATGCACTAGTTGTTGCTAAGCAAGAAATACTACCTTCGATGAGTCATTAAGGCATTAGGAACAGGTTTAGATGATAGGTGAATAAAAATTTGTTGGAGTTCTTCGATCCGTTGTTTACTAAAGTCAGCTGGAGGAATTTTCGAAAGATGCAAGATGGGCTTCTTTCTCGAATCTGGATTTAGGAGGCTTCCAATCTGCTGGTTTTCCATGCAGCCTTCAACATTGGTCCATCACATGCCCACCTTTTTGCAAAGGTCACACCAAGGTCTCCCCCCCGTTGTTTACTACCCGAGTTGGAGTTTGTAAGAAGAGCGAAGCTTCGCTTGCCGGATCACTGCACCATCGTGGGAAAGTCCGCTTTCTTCCCTTCAATTTCAAAAAAAGCTTCTCGAACCAAAGGTAATGGTTTAGTGGCTAAAATCTTGCTTCGCTGCTCCATCAAATTCTCCATTCAATCTGAAAGAAACTGAACACCCTCCTCTCGATTTTTGAGCTTATTGTAGAAGCTAATGTCACGTGACACTTCCATTCATTAGCTTCATACAGATCTATTTGCTGCCGCATTTGGTTAGGACTCCAAAATATTGTGCCACTTTACCTCTCCCATTGTCCGAGATCTTTGATCTTATTCTCAACTCCAAAGAGTTCTTGTGTGTTGTCAACACTGAATAAGTATCTCTGCAAAGATTCCAAATTTCTCACTTTGTTTGATAAAGCATAAAATTTTCTCCATTTCGGGTACCATGGAATTAATTAACCACGACATTATCATGGTGTTTTCACTCAACCAATTAGAGTAGGTGGGTCGACTCATCCGGAACAAGCGTTGAGTCCGAGAGATAGGAAGCTTTCCTTCTTCCCCGTAATGTACACACCATCTTGATTGAGACCAAGGAAGGTAGTTGTTTCCATTTAGTTTATAGGATGTAATGGGAGAAAGAGAGACATCCGAGAGTTGGAAATCGATGAACGAGGGCTGTTTTGAGAGCTAATTTCTAATGTAGCAGGATCGGAATTAGTCATGGAGAGGTATAGATCTGATCGAAAAAGGGAAAGAAAAAAAAAGATTTTGAGGGGATAGTATTGACCTAACTTGATACCATGTAGAAAAGAGAGTTTGAATACTCTTCTTGTTGTTTCGATTTACAAGAGAATAAGTTATATTTATAGAGTTTTACATAGAGTAGTTAACCTATTAGGATTGAACTTTTATCCTTTACAATGATAGAGTTAGATTATAACTAAACTACTTAGTTATGATAGAGTTAAATTATAACTAAACTACATAGTTATGATAGAGTTAGATTAATCAATCATACAAAAATCAAATTAACTCACAATGAAAGTAGATAAATTATATCAGTCTTCTATTATTATCAGAACATGAAAATAAGCTAAAGATATTCTTCTCAAGGACTCTATAAAAGAGTATCTATGTTGTAAACATGCCAAGATATTGAATAACTCCACACTCCTTCATTTCTCTTCATGAATTTGTGGATTAGATATATTGCTTCATTCGAAGGTATTACATTTTCAAATCACGGTTTATATGATATCTTTTATGATAGATGTATCAATTCTCATTGATGTTGATATAGGTAAATATGATCTATTTTTTGAGATTGCTTAATAAATACAAATAAAATGAAAATACTTCTTGTTTTTATGACATAAAAAGTTTTGTACCTTTAAACTAAAAATCATGACATGAAGAAATCCACCTAACAATCAAAATTATCAAGGGAAGATTACTTCGGTGGCATCATCTCTTGGGGTGAAGCCAACCTCTATAAACAACTACATAAATAATTTTAACAAAGGAAATTTTAAATAGAACAAAAAAAAATCTTTATCCAACCTCTTTTGCTTTCCAGCCAGCAAGGATAAAAAACTAAATTTAATATTTTGTTTATCAATATTCACTCCATCACTAGCAAACTTCCTTATCTAAAACATCATCAAACCACATGGCGTAGTAACTACCTTTCATCTAATAGAAAAATTTATGATACAGCCTTTTTAGTTCTTAACAAAATAATCATTCATTAGTGATCAATTGAAAATATGAACGAACAAGGAAAAAAGCCTTCTAGAACATTAAAAACTGCACCATTAAAAATCATCTCGACGAAAAAATAAAAGGATGGAAGTCGGAAGTGGGAGCATCTTCAAGAAGGTTAATTAGGATGGAAAAATAGATAAAACATCTAAGGTAATAAATAGATATGCATGTTTATCATAATGTTAGAAAGTACAAAATCTTCAAATAAATCCAAGAAAAAAAAAAAAAAAAAAAAACCCAATGAAAAATAATAATTGAAATGCAAAATACACCTTCATCCAAAATGTACTTAATTAGGATGGAAATTCCAATGTTGTATCCAAGGTGATAAATAGACATGCATGCTTTTTAATGTTGATAAACCCAATTCAACAAGATAAAGTTGTTTTAGAAAAAATATGTGACCTTCATGAAAAATTATTCAAAGGTGTACTAGATGCATTTAACCATTCTTTTCAAAACATTGTTAGAAAAAGATAAGTCACGAGATAAACATAGCCAAGTGTGTACATGTTTCATCCGATATTGTAACAAAGCTTTTCAATTTCATAAATAACTAAAATAAGAAAACATCAACTCTTGCAATTAGTTTAGCATCCATAATCATCATTCTTTCAATTCAACAAAATGATTCCACCATTGCTTTTTTAAAACAAACTTAATTAATTTTTTTTCTCACTTTTCAAAATTCAACTTTTATATGCATTATATGTTGAAGAATCACCGATGAGTTGTGGATACAATATGGACTTCATTTATAAAATTGAAATAATATTTAACAAATCCCAAACGCAATACTCATGGACCTATCATGATGAAGACTTGAAATCATCATATAGAAAACAAACAAATTCAACTAAAATAAATCTACCTCAAATATACTAAATAAAATTAAGTAAAAATATCACAACTCAAGTTTTCAATATACAATTAATGTGAGAAACAACAGTTTTTTTCTCTGTTTTTCTTATTATTCATTAGTGAAAGAGAGTCTATTATATAGACTTTTACAAAGGTGTTTAACACCAAGTGGTTAACCTATAGGATAAGACTTTTATCCTTTACAAAGATCAAATTTAAAATTCAAACTACTAGTTAAGATAAAGAAAGATAACATACAACTCCTACTCTATCTAAAACTCTTTACAACACACGGTTATGCATACTAACTAACACTCCCCCTCAAACTGTGTATATGTTGTATATACCCGGTTTGGATGTGAACTCATCAAAAATAACTCTTGGAAGTGCCTTAGTAAAGATGTCACTATCCGCTTCGTAGGAATATAGTTTAGTGTGCAATACCACCATTTACTTTCTCATAGATAAAGTGCCTATCTATTTCAATGTGTTTGGTTCTCATGTGTTGCACCGATTCTTAGCAATACTCATTGCTGATTGGTGTCACTATAGATCTCGAACTCGTCTTTTCATCCAACTCTAGCTCTTTGAGAAGCCTCTTTATCCACATTCCTTTACATATTCCAAGAGCTAATGCTCTAAATTCTGCCTCAAAGACTACTCCTTGACACCACACCGCTTTTTGCTTCTCCAAGTAACCAAGTTGCCCCAAACATAAGCACAATATCTACTAACCGACCTTCTATCGCTGAGCTCTCCCGCCAGAATTTGAACTGTATACCTTCACTGCTCATGCGGAATTTTCTTGAAAATTAGCCCAAACACAGTGTGAATTTTAGGTACCTCGACTGCATTAATCGCCTCCAAATGTTCTTCTCGAGGATCACTCATGTGCTGGCTTATAACACTCACCGAG
This sequence comes from Hibiscus mutabilis, assembly GCA_019671005.1. Taxonomy (NCBI): domain Eukaryota; kingdom Viridiplantae; phylum Streptophyta; class Magnoliopsida; order Malvales; family Malvaceae; genus Hibiscus; species Hibiscus mutabilis. The sequence continues at coordinate 11,794,520 of CM033742.1, forward strand.
TAGGCAATGTTTGGCCTTGTTAGAGAAAGATAAATTAGTTTTCCAACTAACCGTTGATAGGATTCTTTGTCAACCGGATTACCAGCTTCCTCTTTGTTGAACTTCAACCACAGGTCCATGGGTGTCTCGGTGGCTTTGCATCCAAGCATTCCAATTTACGTAAGAAGATCTAGGATGTACTTCCTTTGATTGATGACTAAACCTTCTCTTGACCTTCCTACTTCCATACCCGAAAAATACCTTAGACTCCCAAGTCCTTTGTTTCAAATTCGTAGGCAAGAACAATCTTCAAATTCTCAATTTACGTACTATCATCCCCTGTAATAATTATGTCATCAACATACACAATTAATAAGGTTATTTTACCATTCTTGCAACCCTTTCTCAACAGTGTGTGATCAGCCCGACTTTGTTTGAATCCATTCTTTACCATAGCCTTTGCAAACCTCTCAAACCAGGCCCTTGGAGATTGTTTAAGTCCATACAAAGATTTGTTGAGTTTGCACACTGTATTTCTAGTTGTTTTACCTTCTAGACCAGTGGTATTTGCATATATACTTCCTCCTCGAGACTCCCATTGAGAAATGCATTTTTTGATGTCTAGTTGATGTAATTTCCAGTCCTTGTTTACAGCTATGGACAAGAAGATTCTAATAGTATTCAATTTAGCCACTGGTGCAAAGGTTTCTTGATAATCCACCCCATAGGATTGTGTAAAACCTTTAGCCACCAGCCTTGCCTTATACCTTTCAATGCTCCCATCCGAGTTGTACTTGATAGTGAAAACCCACTTGCATCCAACAGCCCCTCTTTCCCTCTCTGGTAGATCTGTCAAACACCATGTCTCATTTTTCTCAAGTGCCCTTGCTTCTTCCTCGACACTTTCTTCCATTTGGGATTCTTCAAGGCCTCCTCTCTTGCTTTTTAGGAATCTGCACATCGCTTTAGGTCAATCAGAAAGGCCTTAAAATTGGGCTGAAGTTTACCATAGGCAACAAATTTGTTAATTGGGTGCATAGTACATTTTCTTACTCCTTTCTAATAGCAATAGGAAAGTCATCAAGGTCACTAGAATCTTGAGGAGGAATGTTACCTTCAATCTCGACGATGGCGATTTAAGCTCGGTTCAAAGCAGCAAAGAGGACTTGAGTCCGGTTCTTGACAAGTGCTAGGCTGGTTATTTACTTCATTAGGGGCTCTTCTTCTCCTGGTATACACCTTAAATTGATGTCATGTCATTTGTGAATGCACAGTAGTAGGGGAATTTGTGCTACAGACCCTAGGTCTTTGGAAGAGGTGTTGTACAAGGACTTGGTGATTTGTTGGTATGAGGAGAGTGCATTTACATCGGCATAGTATTTTCTGTTTACGGTGGTTTTCAGGGATAGGATATGAAAGGAATGTCTGGTAGAGGAGAAATGATGGAAGGTGGAGGAACAAAAGGCTGAAATTCCTCATTTTTCTCCCCAAGTTCAGTCCACAAAAAAAATATGGTTTATCCTCAAAGAAAGTGACATCAAAAGAGACATAGGTCTTTTTAGAAATAGGAGAATAGCATTTGTAACCCTTTTGACTAGAGGAATATCCTATAAACACACACCTGATTGATTTAGGGTCCAACTTACTTCTATTTTTATCATGCACATGAACAAAAGTCATGCAGCCAAATACCCTAAGAGGAATAACAGATGAAAGTGGTTTAAAGTGAGGAAAATGTTTGAATAAGACTTACATTGGTACTTTGCAAAACCCAAGGTTTTATTGGGCATTCTGTTGATAAGGTAGGTGGCGATAAGTAAGGCTTCCCCCAAGATATTTAGGTGCTTTGGCTGAAAAAAGAGAGACCTCGTAACCTCTAGTAGATGTCTGTTTTTTTTTTTCGGCAACACCATTTTGTTGTGGAGTATTGACACAGAAGTAAGATGGAAAATGCCTTTTTCCCGAAAATAACACCCAAGAGATTGACTAAGGTATTCACTCCCATTATCACTCCTCACAACCTTAATACGTTTGTCAAACTGATTTTCAATCATTTGATAGAAAGTTTTGAAAATTGACGCAACTTCTGCCTTTTCCCTCATTAAGAAAGTCCAAGTAGTCCTAGAATAGTCATCAATAAAGGTAATAAACCACCTAGACCTGCACAAGCTTTTTACCTTAGATGGACCCCAAATATCACTTTGGATTATAGAAAAAGGAGATGTGGGTGTAAATGAGGAAGGAGCATATGTTTGCCTAGTATGTTTAGCAATTTGACATACTTCACAATTAAAAGAATGAGGCTTTTTATTGCTAAATAACTTGGGAAACAATTTTGAAAGATACACAAAATTTGGATGTCCTAGCCTAAGATGCCACAACATAATATCATCGTGGTTACTTAAAGAAGAAGATGAAGTCTTAAAACAACGTGAAATCAAGCAATCAAAGGTGGTAATTCATCAAGGATATAGAGACCATTGGATAGCCTAGCACTGCCAATCACCTTCTTCGAGCCCTGTTCCTGAAATACACACCCATTAATTCCAAAGTGAGCATCACATTTAGTATCTTGAACTAACTTACTAACTGATAACAAGTTGTAGGCAAGATTAGGAACATATAGCACATGAGGCAAAACCAGTTTATCACCCACTTGAATAGTGCCACTTCCTTGTACTTGGGACAGAGACCCATCTGCAACCTTGATGGAGGTTTTAAAGTTGCAATGGTTAAAGGTGCGAAATAGCTGAAGGAGAAGACGAGAGTTATTTTGGGGAAAGAGACCCATCTGCAACCTTGATGGAGGTTTTAAAGAGGCACCAGAATCTATAATCCAGGATAGAGGATTTGAAGTGGCCAAACAGGAAATTCTACCTTCACTAGCTGATAAGGCAGTTGTGGAAGATTTAGAGGTGAGATGGCCAAAAAACTGTTGAAGGTAATTGTTCCCATTTAGTTTGTAGGATGTGATTGGGGAAAGAGAGGCATCTGAGATCTGAAATTCAGATGCACGAGAGTTATTTTGGGAACTAATTTCTGATGTGGTGGTTTCGAAAAAGGCCATGGAAATTAAGCAAAGGAGAAGACGAGAGAGATAGGATCGGCTCCTAAACTGATACCATGTGAGAAACAGAGTTTTTCTCTGTGTTTTTCTTATTATTCATTAGTGAAAGAGAGTCTATTATATAGACTTTTACAGAGGTGTTTAACACCAAGTGATTAACCTATAGGATAAGACTTTTATCCTTTACAAAGATCAAATTTAAAATTCAAACTACTAGTTAAGATAAAGATAACATACAACTCCTACTCTATCTAAAACTCTTTACAACACACGGTTATGCATACTAACTAACACGAACCTATGCCACTTAACTTTTCTATTAAATGACCAAGAAGAAGGATTTAAGAGTATGAAAAAGGTCCATCCAATGTACAGAAAATACATATTTCTACAATCAGGTAAAGTCTTGATCTGTCAGATACAATTGGAGATGTGAATATGCTTTTTTTGTCAATTACATTAGCCAATTTACTCTTATTTCACAAGGTCTCTAGCAAATACCTCTATCTCATACAAGAAAACAGTTTAACCCCATGACAAGTGGAATGGTCACTCCTAAATTAATATCATGTTCTTGGACTGACATAAATTGACTTGGGTTCAATAAGTCATTCTGCACACGGCATCATCTCTTTGATTTGTTTTGTAATTACATACCAGCCAATAACCCTAAAATATAGTTCTCTTTAGTATAAAGCTAGATGAGTACCTCATGGTTTATAAAACCAAACTTAGGAAGTAAAAACTTCCCATAGCTCTCATGGGTTTCAGGCTCTGATTCCAGATCCTAGTTCTCGTTTCTCACTTCTCCCCAGTTATTTCCCAAGTGTAACATCCTATTCCCTACCCCATAGTTCCCACATCCCAGTCCTCAAGTCCAAGGTATGTCCCAATCCTCCTCTCCACCTCATATCACATATTCAGTTTTTGTACTTCCACACCCTTACATGATACATAGCTTAGCCAAGAGATGGTGCATTGACAAGAAACTTAAAACAGGAAATGCTTGATATCATAAATAGAAAATGTATAGCTTCTGCAGATGGTAAGATAAAAGAACTAAGTTGAAGTAATTTAAGGAAACAATAAAAACTACTCGAGAAAATATGGTGAATAAATTCTTTCTTATTTTACTGAGTATTTGAAACTAGTATTATGACAACCTGGAATATTATCACATCGGTCACCCACAAGAGAGACTAGATCAACCAACTGAGAAGGTTTCAGATCTCCATATCTTTTTGAGAAATCCTCCAGTCCAAACGAAACCATCCTGGTAAAGTGAAGCAATAAAATGAAAATCTCAGATCCTTGAGAACAAGGACGAATATCTAAAACATAACGGTAAAACAAACTTAGTTACTTAAGCAGAAGAAACCACCATAAGTAATATCTAAACGTTTCACAATTTTGAACATACCAGTAAATTCAAGTTCCACTTCTCAATAGGATTACTTACTAACCATCAAATCATAAATCGACACAACTGACAGAAATAACCAGTGTGAGATACAGAGAAGCCTACTCTATAATGAATACTGTGCAGGTGAAACAAGATGTACTCGGCAAATAAGATAGTGATGCACATCGAATTTTACTATTATAGACCCAAATAGCTTTGGTCTCAAATGAATTATCTTGATGTGGGTATCTAATTCCCAACTCTTTTTCAGCATTTAATTAACGAACCTAAACCACTTAAAAAAACTAACTTCTAATTTATTGTTTATTACTATAACATCATCATAACCTTACAATGAAAGTGAAAAAAAAATGACGAGACGATTATTTGGATATTAACTGTCCCAAATTGGAGCTTCCACTATATTTAGTAGTAAAATAGTCAAATGACAAGGGTAAGCCCAATATATCAACATCCATGAATTAAAATACTGCATTCAGAGTCGCAATTAATAAGGCTGTGCATACATAAAAAATTGACGGGCAACTTTGAAAATCTCCAGATGAAATATTTAGAAACCATATACTGGACCAAAAGTCATGGCTTTGGGATATTCAAACATATGGACAGTACAATTTTGTACAAAAGAAGCAGACACTCATCATACAGAGACACATTTGGAAAATGTGCATGCAGAGAAATAATCAAGTTGCCTACTATATGAAAAGCAAGGACATTATAACCTATTTTCAATTGAGGTTAAGAATGATAATGCGCCAAAGAATGTATACTAACTCATATCCACGTGGTGCAATTCGTAGTAGGCGTAATGAAGGACACAGGATCTGAAAGAAATCCTTGTCTGGGGAGACAACTCGAACCTGTCAGGAAAAACCACCTGATCAGAAAGGGAGAATGCTAAAAACAATTAGTATCCTAAATAGTTATACAAAATTGTTTGCATAATACATAGTCAAATCTTATGAGCAAACTTGGGTATAAACAATAAATCATAGAAATACTTAATAAAGTGATAGGTTGCATAATACATAGTCAAATCTTATGAGCAAACTTATCTACAAAAATTAAAGCCCATTGGCTTCGCCCCAGCTATCTATAAGATAATGCTTTCTTCCTATTCCATTGCAATATATAAGCTTTACCTCTTACACATAGATGGGCAAAGAATTTAGAGAAAAGAAAAATGTCATTGATATTGTCTCATTAATCATTTCAGCCATTTAAAAAAGCTATTGCTTGATCATCGTTAATTGTTTATATAACTTCAAGAGTTAGTTTGAAACTTAATTTTTTTAATTTACATCATGAATGTAATTCTATTTTTTTTACTGGACAAACTTTGATACCATGAATCATTGATGCATAAATCATCCGAGTAAAATCTGAGTTCCTATTTATTTCTTATTGTACCTACAAACAAAAGCTATTAGCAGAGGGACACTAACTATCAAGTAAACAGAAAGTCAAAAAGAGACAGGCCACTTCAAACTTTTAAAACAATAAACTCTCACATTGCTCCAACAGCAAGTAACTTTGTCTTCACCTGATTAGAATAAGAGAAGCATGTTCAATGAAATAGGTTGCTAATTTTGATATTGTAAGTTCTTTTTAATCACAAATGCTAATAGTAATAGTGAATTGTGATATCACCAAATAAATTGAGCTCTGAATTATCACATGTGAAAGGAAGTAACTTTGAACTAGTGAAATCTCTTTTGCTCCAAATAAAGCCAAAAGTCCAATAACCACATCAAAGGGCATATAAGTTATAAGTGTTTTCTCAATGGAATCTAAAGAAAATCACCTTAAACCCTGCATCAACACTCCTTGCAGCCAGTGTTCCAATAACGTCATCAGCTTCTACCCCAGGTACCTGCCTTAGATTAAATTCTTAATTACTAGCTAAATGGCACATTGATCAACCAAATCATAAGCATCTCTGGTGTCTGATGATTTACCTCAATCACCTTAATGGACATAGCTTTTATGGATGCCTTCAAAAATTGAAGTCCCTGCACTATGGTATCAGGTGTAGGAGAGCGGTTGCTCTTGTATGAAGGGAACATAGTATGACGGAAATTTAAGCCTTCAAAATATCAATAGTACATTTTTAGAGATTGACTCAGACAAAACATATATATTTCTGGCCAAAAAGTGACATAATACAATGTATGTTTCATTACTTGCAAATTCTAAAATTAATACTTAAAAGTGAAAACAGACTTAACAAGAGCAAAATGAATCGATGCAACGGGGAAAAAGGACCAAATTGCAGGCCACTCAAAAATGATACAAAGATAAAGCATTGAAGCCAACAACCAAATATGAAAACAATTGATATCAGTTAAAGCTTCTCATAAAAAATAAATCTATGTATAAAGCTAGCAATACAATTAGAAAAGGGCCTGCCCAGAACTACTTTAGGCCTAAAAGTTATTGACCAAGTAACGGTGGCTTAGAAAGGCAGATCAAGTGACTTAGTTTCGGGTATCTACAGAAGCTCATATATTCTCTATAGAAAATGCAATTGCACACAATCAAGATATCTACGGCTACGCCTAAACTTCATAAATGACCCCAATCCATCAATTACTAATGTAACAGTCACATGATTGGTTAAAATAGTCACTGCACTTTCCTCACTTTCACATAAATTTGATAATTAGAAGACATTTTTTTAGATATATGCATACTTTTATTTTATTCTTTATTAAACTAAGCAAGGATTGCAATCAAGAAATTCATACTTCTTGAAGTCTTTCTCCAAGTCAGTCATAGCAATCTTCAACTAAAAAATTCTAACTTCTGATGTGATGAAACCTCCTAAAGATAAAAGTCAAGGCCATTGTAGTATTGACCATAATGTGTTGCTTTCTGAATAACTAAAATTAAATGAACCACTAGTTTTTTGATGGATAAACAGGTAGAAAGGAACCTGTAAAAAGATAACAGCAAACTCATTGGAAAAAAGGTTTCCAATGAATGCTAGTGAAGCAGAAGCAGAAACATAGCAAAAGCAACTGACAGGACTTTTAACACATAAGATATCAAGAGAGTGAGAAGGTCACTAGAGTGGCATTATTGGCATTTATATTTGAAAATAAAAAGAAAAGTGGGGGTTATTATCCAGTATAGTCAAGAAAATTACAGGTGTTGGACAACTATAATTCATTCATATTTTTTGATGGAAGGGGTATGATACGCATATTGGGCTTCAAAAATTCTCACTTAAAACAAATAAGCACATGCAAACATCCTCTCAATCGGAAAGAAGTGAGGATTTTAAGATCTTCTCTTGTTTTTTATATGGAATATCTGGCCTTTAGTACCATCTATACACAACTGTAATATGTATGAGCGCTTGTGCATACACGTGTATACACAAACACACGTGACTTCAACTTAATCATCCAGGTTTACTAACTCATACTATTCCAAATTTTGTGATGATTTCCTAGAGATCAGTCTACTTCAGTTACTTGACCACGCAATAGAATAAATCTGCATCAAAAAGCATACCTTTCCCCATGACATTTTCTTTTGAAGAAATAGATGTATGACCAAATGGAATTCCTGAAAAGAAGAGGTCTTTTTATTAAAATTAATTGTTTGAAGGAAGAGCTTCAGAATCCATGGATCTCCATGCTACTGACCACAAAAGGGATCACCACACCAGATGACCGTATCCAGCACATAAAGTGCATAAATTGCCAAACATAAAACTAATTTAACTGCATAACAATCCACAATAGTTTCAAATAGTATCAAAAGGTTTCATTGAGACCATATGGGCAACACAGAGATGCTACAAAAGTTAGTAAAACTTCAATGAACAAGACTATTAGATTTCATCGATGTCCTCAAACAATATTTTGTGCCCAAACAGAAAACTCGTCTTAAATTTTTTTTTTTTACTTCTTTTATTAAATCAAAAGTTCAATTAATTTCAACATTTGCAAGTATTTCTCACGCAACGAAGCTACGATTGGAAAGAGTTTTAGATCTTGATACAAAGACTTTTTAAATTCAACTAAAGGACTTTCACACTACATATGAAATAAGCATCCAAAGGTTTATTTCGCATAAAAAGAGCTTATAGACACAAAAACCAGGTCAAAAAATGAATTGTCTTTGCTCAATAGAGAAAAGTAAAGAACTAATGGGAGCTTTCAAGCAAAGTGCGGGTGAATGACTTCCACATCCCTTGATATCAACATGCTAAATGGTGAGAGGGAGGGAGTGTGAGATAGAGAGATAAGATAACGTTTTTGAACTAGAAATATACTTTGTAACACCTTGCATCAATGACTTGGAACAAGCATGAGAACTTGTATACAAACCAGATCAACAATCACTAAAAACCACATTTGAAAACTAAATTTCTCCAAAGTATCAAATATTAGCCAGGGTTTCTAAACAGATCACATCTCCAACTAGCCCAGAATCTGAAATTGAGGACAAGCTGCATACCTATGTAGATGTGTGCATGAAAGTATGGTAGATACACGTAGAAAAATATATATATAGCTCAAGAAAATTAACAGCCCACAACGTTATTCAACATTGAGACTGATTTGAAGTTGATTTTCTATTACGAGAACCAATGTTTTTTGAGTACATCATAAGTCGTGGATAAAAAAAAGCAATGAACAAGCCTGTTGCACAACTAAAAGAAAAACGAATTGTTGAGGATTCTCCTAACCAAAATCTTCCAAGAGAGGCACTGCACTAGGCAATATATTTCTGTTAAACTATGAAAAATAATAATTTCAGAATCCCCATAGGAAATATAGGATTACATGGCATTATGGCAACATGAAGGGAAAAAATGTTCCATGGATAAATAAATGGTAATAAAGAAAGAATAACTGATACTTTATATATCTAAATGGATATTGATTTATAGCTAACCCTACAAAGCATGTGATATCACACTCAAAAAGGAAAGGAAAGAAAAAGAAGGTAAAGTTAATAGCAGGCATAAGTACATATCAGAGTGTTTGCCATATATGATTGTAATAAAGATTATCAACAGGATTGCTTAGGGCACTGAACACATCTTATGGTAAAGTAATAACGAATATAATGTCGTCCGATAGCTCAACGGAACACACAATTTAGATTGTTTAAATTTGGATTCCTCAATGAAGGGAAGAAATGGGGCAAGTGTAACAGAAACAAAATATTTAAGGTTGGATAGGTCACATAAAGCTATTTGATTCTTCTCTACTCCATTTGATTTAGTTATGTTATTAAAACATGGTTGTTGACCTGAATGAAACTCAAATCACAATATTTTGTCACAAGCTTTTTGGTATAAATTATGAAATAGAACAATGAACGCTTTATCATAATATTGGAATTTTCAAGAACAGTGGTAATTGAACCAATTTTCACTCTTTTGGTTGGGTTTCTAGGTATCATGATTAACTCAGTCCAATTTGAATAGTCCAGTTTAGGTTTCTCCCCATGACCTTAACACGAACACTCCTATCATCAACGGGAGTGTATATGAAACAAAAGTGGAATATGGAAAATATTCCCTAGGGCACCAGGGGCATCACTAATTAAAATCAGTTTTGTTTAGAATCCATTTCCAAAAGCTTAAAGATTTATTTAAATAGTAACAACACATAAGGATTATAAATTAACATAGGGAAAATTAATATTACTGAAATCTAAATCTCACCATCATGGCCAAACGCTACCTGCGTGAGAAAGGGTGAACATGTGTAAGAAACAGTGTAACTGGAAAATTATACAGCTATAAAAAAATGGACAATGTTTATAGCTAAAAGAATCTATACAATGGCGAAATAAACAAACAAGCATATCTAAAAGTGTTATTGAGAAAGACCAAAAGAAAACTAAAAACAAAAATAAAAAAAGCATACATACCGCTACATGAGAGGGAACAAATTCCAGAACATCAATTATCTGCAAGACAAAAATAATCAGAAATGCCTTAACCAATACACACACACACACACATATATATATATAAATTGAAAATATCTTTAAAGGTTGAGAACAAGTATATAGAAATTTCAAGATTTGTTGCTTTCCAAACAACAGGAGTCATGCCACTTCTATTAGTTTATCAAAAATCAAGTATTTTCATTATGAAAAGAATGCATACATTAGCAGTTACATAATTCCACTACGTAATCTGTTACCAACGATAAGCAAAAATTGATTGCAGCCAACAATTAGACTAATATCAAATGAATGCTATCAGCATAAATACAATAGAAAGAGTAGCAAAGTAATTCCCTTAATTATATTTAGATACTTACAAGTGATAAAGCTGTAAATACAGTTAAAACCCAGTCGGCATTGCCATCAGCATGCGATAGGTACCCATGGTGCAGTTTCGCTACTCCCAACCATACATGAAAACATGGGAAAAAGAAGTAACATCAGTGTCACTAACATATGATTATGACACACATGATAAATAACCTGTATAAGTAATTTATAGAACCCAGTTTTACGCACATAGAAGCATAACTATGTTGGAAGGTAGCTACTATGACTAATACACATTTAGGAAACAAATTCTATGTCTAAGCCTTTTGTTTTGTTCCGTTTAATTTAAAAAACAATTTACTCATTGACACCAAAAACAAAAAGCAGGCAGCAACAGAGAAACCCATAAACCTATCAGAAGAAAAAGAAGAAGGAACAACACTTTCAATATGATGAAGATAAAAACCCTTTTCCATAAAACAAAAAACATGATCGACATCAGTTACCTAGAAGCTTGTAGTATGCCCTATAAATGACTGATGTGCCATCAATAAGCATTACTCTAACATTTGAGGGATTAGCGTTCAACACAGTTTCTCGAAGGTTGGCTCCGCCTAGAGCTGCCTCTTGGTGAAATATTTGTTCCTTTTTTGTAGAAATCACTGCATTCCCATGGGGAGTTGCATGAAGATCACCAGGTAAAGTAGAATTTAAGTTACCAGATAAACTACAGTACCCCTGTCAAAGAAGAAGTAAATTAATAATATCAGGCAATACTAATCTCCATATGATATTACAAAGAATATGCAAACTATCTTACAACATAAAAACAGGAGTGCAAAAGCTAAAAAGCCAATTGCCATCCATCAGTCATAAGTGATGCATGCTATTAACTGAATCATTTTTTATGTTCCCAGGCAATCTATTCATCCTCATTTTCATGTATATATGTTATATTTAAGTTTCAAAGGCCAAGTTCAAAAAATATAAATCTATAGCTGCAACAAGTTTGTGCAGGTGTTTGTTTATTGACCTTCGAAATGATATTTTGCAGCTTCAAAGGCCAACCTAAAATTTTGTAATCTATAGTAACAACAGCGTCCGTACAAGTATGTATTAGTTGGTTCGAAACCAAAATTTGCTCAAGGGACACAGTCAAACACTGAAGATACAATAATTGGCTTTGTATGTTAAATAATAATAATAATAATGTTTCAATTATAATTCAAACCATTGACATAGTTTTCCAATCAAGAACAAGGAGCCTGACACCTGCGACCATATGCAGCCAATAAACAAGAAAAAGGCCTCTTCTAAGGTTCTTATTCTCTTTGTCCTACAAAAACATTGTTTAGAACTACCTTAATGGTTTGAAACGGTGAAGGGAAGATCACATAGAATCTCTTACAACTCGACAGTTTATTTCCATCCCTCAGATTCATTGAGAAGTTCCTTCGAACGCAATGAAGACTCGTCCATGAGGAAGGAGTGCGAAGATACGCCATTAATTCATAGCAACATTCCTTTTCTCTTATTATGATATATATATATATATTAGGGGAAAACCTTCAAATATGGATTTAACCAGAAAGATGACTGATTTCAATTATCCTGCTGTCCTGCAATGGAAATGGGGAAAAAGGAATTTTCAGCCTGCGATTATATAAGCTTTTTCCCAAAGTTTATTCATTTTTTCGATTTTCCATTCAAATAAATAAAAGGCTTTACATTGAACCTCCGCCAATGGCAGAAGAGAATAAGAATTTAAACATAGATGCTCGTAACTAAAACGTATTTGCATCTGCAATCACTATCCAAGGGTTTAACTAAGACATAGATGCTTTTAACCAAAAACACATAATTAAAATAAAATTTCTTATTTAGGCTTTTCCTTTCGAAAATGTTCGTATTCTACTTCAAAAAAAAATTGGAAAAGCAGTCCACTTCAAGTATGCAAACCTAACACATAATTAAGCAATAACATAATATAGTGAGGGAAATTAATTTCTTTTACAGGAAAATATTTTTGTTTTTTGCTTTCTCCATACCTGGAAATCGGGTGAGAGTGGAGAGTGGGGAGTGTTGCAGAGTTTTACCAATTGCCCGTCAAAGTCCAAAAAAATTGATTCTTTTATAGGAGCACTTCGTTTTGGGGCTCCGTTGATTTTTCATATATAACGATACTCATTTTTATTCTAGTGATATTTTTTCTCAAATTTTAAAAAAATATTTTAATTTTAAAGTACGGGTAAAACTTTGATACACAGGTTATATTTTTACACAAGCCTGTGTATTTACACTATAAAAACTCAAATTCTAAATTTCTAACCTTAATCCTAAAAGACTAAAGCCCACACTTTAAACCCTAAACCCTAAATTCTAAACACTAACCTTAAATTCTAAACCCTATAATCTAAACCCCTAAATTTTAAACCCTGAACTAAAACCCTAACTCCTAAACTAAAAGGCACGTGTAAACTAAAGTTTACTCGGCATGTATCAAAGTTTTTTCCTTAAAGTATAATGTCCCCCTTAATGTTTAAATTTATATTTTTTTATCAAATTAAACCAATTGAATAAAAGATAATAGATTTTTGATAGTTTTATATTTTTTTCACAATTGAAATATATTTTTATATACATCTTTACAATTTTTAAATTTTTTATAATTTTAAAATATTTTAAAATATTTTTGAATTTTTTGTTCAAAATGAAAATAACTAACTTAACATTAACAAAAGTACAAAATAATTGACATCATTTTTAAGAAGTTCGATGTTTATGTTATTTTTTTGAAAAAAATGCTTAATATGATACATGAACTATTATTTCGTATATTATTGTGGTATTTCAGTTAACATCGTTAGTAAGTGTCATATCTCAACAATCATTTCATTAATTATTATAGTCTCTGGATTAATAGTATAACTAAGTGTCAAATTGGTCAACAAAGACCCACACGTACTATAATAATACACATAATGATTAATCAAGTACCAAATTAGATATTTTATTAACATTAGACATTTTAAAAGTGCAAACACTACGTAAATATTTTGTCAAAATAAAAGTACTACACATAATACTTAAAAAGGCGGATGCGATCTTGGACATTTTTACAAAATACAAGTATTAATTGTGACATAGACATTAAATACAAAAACTAAGAAAAATAAAGTGTTAGAGTAGTGTAACAGCGTGGTGAATCAAAAAAAAAAATTGAAGTAGAGATGAACCGAAAACGTCTAGCAATTGCTAGACTTGAAATACGGAGGTCCCCTTATATATCTAGATATTAGACATTGAATGGAAAGTGGGATATTATCTTAAGCGATTCAATCGTAATGCTAGGAAGACGCTAGCCTGGCCAAGTAGTCGGCCGGTCGATTTGCATCACGAGGAATTTAAAGGAACTCGATCATCCACCGTCTTCGTCTAAGGAGATCAATGACACGGACCAGCGAGAAGGGACTGTTGATAGCATCAGGGACATTGAGTAATGCCACAACTTAAAAACAATCCGATTGGATTTGAAAAAACTCAAATCCTTGGGTCCAGGCGAGACATAAGCCGTCATGAATGGCCCAAAGTACGCTTGTGATGCCGATTGAACGATTGACGCCAGTGATCCAATTACCTTCACTGTCACGAAAGATGCCATCAATGGAACCATGGCCAGTGGCAAAAGACACAACACTGTCCAGCCATGAGGCCGCCACCACCATTGAACAGAGAGCGGTTGTTGCACAGGAGAGCTGGCTCGAGGAAGCAGGCCATTGGCGAAATTATGTGCCCAAATGATACTATGATGGAGGACAACAACATCAGGTTGGGGAGACGCTTCAAAGACAGCCATTACGGCTTTTTCAAATATACCAGAGCAAGGAAGAAAAAAATCAGATTCCATGGGATACCATCAACATTTGAAAGCACATGAGAAGCTAGATTGGACATAATATATTCCCGGATACCAAGGTTGTAGAAGTTGGGGAATGTAACAATCGGCACAATGCTTCACCAAAGGTTCCTAGCGTTAGGACAATCCCGAAGGACATGAAGAGTCGATTCTTGAGATGCTCTGCATATTTAACATGAGGGATCATTTGTCAAGGAGCGTCTATTCCTCTCTAAATTCGTCATTATTTTTTTGCTTGAAAGCTACTCAAACGAAGAGATGGATCCTTGGGGTCCCAACGACTTTCAATGAGAGCCATATAGGCGGAACCAACATCAAACCGATGGTGAGGTCCCCATCGCCAGCAACAAGCATCCGCGTCCGCAGGGTCTGAACATTTTATACTAAGAATGTGCGGGATGGCTTCCGGAATAAGGATAATCATCATTTAGTAGGAAAAGAAAATGTCAACTAAACAGAAATTTAGGAGGCACGACCTCGAGATAAAAGGAAGGGGATGCGGATGCTGGAATTCAAACACGAGACTTGTTAAATGCCATGGAATGACTGCATGAACCAATTTGATTAAACCGAGGTTTGTAGATTTAGCTTCCCCTTTCCACATAAATGATGCATGCGCTTGATTTACTCTCTTGTTCAATTTTAGCATCACCCGAATGTCAAACAAGTTTTGCATGCTGGCAATCATATAGATAAAGGACTACATAAACTGTGATGAATCTGAATCCAATCTTTTCAATCGAATTATGGCTACCAAACTTTGAAAAATAAATAAGGATCAAATAGCTGATGTAAATTGAGATCCATTAATTGGCCGAGTGGTCAAGGCTGCTCATATTGTTCAATCTTTTATGGGTTTGAATCCCGGCGTTTGCTAAATCACTCTCAATTCATAACATAGTTATTGATAGTCTCCCATTTTAGGCAAAAATACAGAAACTTTTCGATCACGAAGCAGTTCATCGGAGTCATAATCAGATACCGAGACAGTCCGAGTCTTGGAATTCAATCTCGAACAAAGGCTCATTGTTCTTTGGCAGAGGTAGAGTAGATGCTAGGCGCTCATTGTTCATTGGGGGAGGTACAATAGATCTTAGCCAAGATGCTGAGAAAGGTACATCAGCTTCAACACACTCCTGAAACTACAATATCATTTCAACCCTTTCCACGACATCCGCCATTGTGTTCGAGACACTCTGGTGCAACCTTGTCCTTCATGCAAGGATCAATGATTTCACCAAGCCTATGACTATCATCTTCCACGCAGAGTCTCCACCATTGCGTTGTGTTTATCCCTCCCTCCTCCGGTATGGTTCTTTCCATGGATTTTCTGGCGGATAGCAGCTCAAACAAAACAACCCCGAAGTTATAAACATCAGGTTTCACAGTGAGAGGGCCAGACGATATATTCAGGGTCTATGAACCCCCACAGTGCCACATAGGCCGGTGCTGACATGACCATCCAAATCTGACAAGCTTGTTGGCACCAATTTGGGAATCTCAAAGTCCAAAATCCTTGGAAACCAGTTATTGTCTATAAGTTGATCACATCTATAAGTAAACAACTAAATATGGCATTTACTTGGCTTGATCAAAATAATCGATCCATTCAAATTCAAACTCAAATTTGACCATTTAGTGATCATTGAGTAAAGAGCAACTCCTGGTTGAGCTCAAATACCACTTTTAAAACTTGAACAAAACATCTAATATACAAATTGATTACTAATTATATCAGTTTCATTCATACAAGTGCAGTAGTGATGACTAAATTAAATTGTTGAAAACTTAAATGAAGCACGCAAGTATCTGCAACTAAGCATTATCAATTCACGACACAAGTGTACGAGACAAAGTATCATCAACTAAATGCTCGAGCTAGACTCGATAATGAATGAGTAGCTCTACTAAAAAACATGATCACTTGATATAAATAGGTTGGGATAAACATAGTGTCAAGGCAGTAGTGATAAACTTGAAAAGCATGTCCTTTGGACGTGAGGGGAGTAAGCATTGCCTAGACAAGATAAGCATTTCAAACCCTTTCGGGCGAGACACGTTTGATCAGGTACATATCTAAAAAGGCCTGAACACTAAACTCGCCAAGAGTTAAGGTGTCTTGTGCCCTTGACAATAACACAGACAGACTACTCTTTCGGAGAGTTTACCATACATCTTAAACTTTATATAAGGGTTCTAGGGCCTACAGTGTGCACAGCCAACTCTGCTAGAAGCTTGACACTAAATTTGACATGAGCGAATGCGATTTCTAATGCTCAAATTTAGTAAATTCAAGTTTATTAAAATGCTACCAAACAACTTGAGTCGGATATTAAAATACTAGAAATTAACTCTATCGCTCGAGCTAAGCTTGATCGAGCCGAGTTCAAGTTTATTCTGAATCGAATCCAAACAGTTTATGAGTACTTAAGAGGGTAACAGGAAGCAGGTTTCTGGTATGAACATATGCTAAAATTTCAGAATAAGAAAGCAAATGTGGTTTCTTCATTCTCGAGTGATTTTTCACATTGAGAGAGCTTAACTCTTCCATCAATAACTCAGAGCAACAAATCAATAAGAATATCATAATTCTTATACTCCAATTCAATTATTGGATTATTTTCTACTTTTCTGCATAGAGATTTCAATATAGCAGTATATATGGGAATGAGATGGTTTCTGTTATTAAGGAGAAATCCCATACACAAGTACATGAAAACTAAAAAAAGGGCTTCGGTTTCAATTCATAACTGAAAAGTGTCACATTGTAAGAATTGAAAGTTGGATCAAAGGGGAATAGCCGTTAGGGTTTATGCAATACAAAGGGGAATTTTTCATTAGGAAACATGAAAAAAACAGAAAAATAAACAACTTCCGCAGAAGTTTCAATGTTCAAGCTACACACACAAACTGTACTAGCCTACGAGGGAGATAAAGATAACTAGAAACGCAGAAATGGTGCAAATTCCTACTTCTTTACACATGAAAATAGATGGATATCACGAATCCAGTCATTAGATCGTTCAAAAAAAACAAAACACTGATATTTTAGTTTCCAGAATCAAAAGATTCCCGGGGTTTGTTACCCTCATAGGTGAAAAGCAGACAGTAGAATCTTATGGTAGCAGTAGAAAGCACGTGAAAAAGTTAGGGAGAAAGATGTACGAGAGAACCAAGAGAACTAGAACCATGGTGATTGAGGAGAAGAGCGTGCAAGATCTAGCAACGGTGGAGTCATCATCGATAACTATTGCAGACAATGCAGTGATGAACGTGAAGACAATTGCTATTACAATGATACGAAACTCAATCACTTTATCAGCGAAGATTACCGGAATGATAGCTTTTGGCGGAGAAGCAGGATGCAACAAAACCGAGGCTGTAAGAGACATGAAAATTAAGTTTTGCAACATGGAGATGACGACGGCGTGAGACGAACTTTGCCATTTCCGAAAACCTACAGGCTACAGCAACGGGGAATATGAGATAATCAAAGGCTCAAAACAATTGATTAGTATTCTATTATATTATAAAAGCAAGGTCCACAAAAATGCAAAACTACTGAAGCCGTCGCAAAATTTCCACAAGCATTGCTCCATTTTCCTTTTCTAGAAGGGATAGAAAAAGAAATGGTAATAGGTCATTTCTTGTGTTTATTACACCTCTAATCGAAAAAAGGAACTTCTTTGAAGAAAAATTAGGGTTTTCCTGCTTTCCCTCTCTAGTCTGTGAATCAAACAACCATGGCTTGGGTCGATGGATATAACGAATGGAAAAGACGGTCAATTCTTGTTACAGGTGTGCTGTTTCATTTTCCTCTTTATGGTGCGGTTTGTGTCTACTCTAAATTTGTACTAGTATTCCCCCAAGAAAATAAATTTGTACTAGTATTATTTTGAATTTTGATCGACATGTATGCCATTTTATTCTCTTCTAATTATGGTAAATTTATGTATGCATCGACTTTTGCTATTAACTATAATTTTTTTTTAATTTAAATTTGCTACTTCATATTGATTTTTAGATGATTTGAATATGAAAATTTAATAAAAAAATTATTCCAAAACAAAAAAAGAAGTAATAAAATTTGCTTAATATTGTGCGTATCTATGTATTATACAAGCATATACAGTTCAGTGGCGCCAATTGTTTATTTCCTCATTTCGTGTTTCCTCTGGATGAGATTATTGATGATGTTGAATGTGTTTATCCCTAGAGATTCCAACGAGACGTCTTGCCAACTTGACTGCAGAGATTGATGATCCGGTCATCCGTGCTTGCCTTGATGAATTGATTGCAACGGTTGACGAGATTTATGCTGCATGTAATACTAATAAAATGAACTCTGCCTTTGTGTGTCGGTGTGTTAGTCACCTCCCTCAACTTCTTGATCGATTGAGTGCAGATATAAGACGAATTGAGTCTTCATCTCAGTTACTGGTTTCTCCGGCTCACTGTCATTGTCTTTGTACATTGACAAAAAAGATTAATCTTTTTGCTACTTCGAGTGCACTTAAGTTATTGGCCTCAAAGTGCCATCATTTCCGGCGTCCCTGTCATGTTTTTATGCCTTTTCCATTTAACTTTGATGAGAGGAAAATGATTTGGTCTCCTGTGGTTCAGAGCACCAGCACTAGTGGTACTGATTCTTATTTTCCAAGATTGTAGCCATCAAAAGGTATGCTACTTCAGCCTGCCATGGATAAGAGCATTTGTCAAACCCCGTTGATGCTAAACATTCTCAATTTTTTGGCTTCAAACAAGTTCTCATCATTAAAAAAAATTAAAAACATTCTCAATTTTTTTCTACTATTTTCATTGATTTTTTTTACAGTACTTCAGCTTGCCATGGTTAATAGCCATTGTTAACATGAGCAACTCCCATTGATGCTACTCACTGTTTTACCAATTTTTAGCTTTAACCTTTTTCACTATTGATGTTTTGGTTTCAAACAAACAAGTTTTGATCAATGAAATAGTTAAAAGTTCTTTTTATTCTTAAAGTATTCCTTTGTAGAAGGTTCTGGTTCGAGTATCTCTTCTGTAGGATCTCGTCGAAATCCTGATGGCCGTGGCAGAACAGTCAATGATCTGAGCAACAGTTGTTTAGTTATGATATTGGTACTTTATCTAGTGCTGGTATGGCATTGCCTGGAATTCACCTAACTCTCAAAGGGAATTCATTGATGAGAGCAACCACCATCCTAATTATAATAACTGTACTCTTTCTCAGGGGTCGGCTGCACCTGGGCCCTATCACGATAGTGTATCCATCTATGTCAGCAACTCTGCTGAGTCTTACCCTTATATGTCTGTAGCATCTCGTCAAAATCAAGCTGGCCATGTTGGGGCAGTCCAAGATCGCACTGTATCTAGTACTCGTATGGCATTCCCTGGAAATTCACCTGACCCTCAAAGGGAATTCATTGAAGAGAACAACCTGCCTTCCTAATTATGCTGCCAGGTCTCAGACTCAAAGGCCAACGGCATCTCTGAATAATCAACCTGACCTTGATGTAGCCAATAGAGATGATGAAACAGCAATACATTCAAAATTGTTTGAGATACTATTTCCAGCTAGTTTAACCATTGCTTTAGAAGCTGTCAAGATTTTGCCGCTGATCCTCCGCAGTGCCGACCAACCAGTTTTCACTACAATCTTCAGAATCCTTGCTGTAGGTTTTGCATGTGTTGCAGTCCATTCTTCATTAGCAGGACTTTGTCTGAGCAACTTCTGGCCACTGCATATTGTGGCAGTTCATACCACTGCTTATGCATTTATAGGGACCATGTTCCATGAGCTCCTTCAAGATGACCCGTTGTTAACGTGGATGGTATCAGGCCTTACTTCTGCGTTATTCATGGCCCTAATGAATTTTATTGGCTGGAGAAGATGAGGTAAGGGTGCATTGCATTGCATACAGATTGTCACCCGGCTATTGAGCAAGCTATTTAAGGCTCCTCTTTTGGTGATGTCATTTTCTAAAATTATGAAATCTTTGTTAGATTTGAACTTGTACAGAACCATCTATTCCATGCCCTGTTAATTAGGTGGTGGCTATCATTTTTATAGAACTATGACTTGACAAGCCATTCTGGTTGCTCTGTGATGGTAGCTTTCTCTGCTTTATAATGGTCAAAAGTTTCCTTACCTTTTTTGAATTAGGTACGTGTTGAAAATTTGAGGACGAATTTTCTTAAGGGGGAGAGAATTGTAATATCTCAATTTTTGGCTAGTGACCAAAATGTAAATTTTGAAAGTTTTGTGGCTAAAGTATGAACTTTGGAAAAGTTTAGGGATTAAAGTGTAATTTTAAAAAGTTATGTATTTTAACCCTGTAAATGAATAGTTTACCCCCAAAAATGACGTTTCCATGTTACCCAAATTTTCGTATGGAGTTTGTATTAATGGCTATAAAACGATAAAGTTCGAAAAAATATTTGAATAATCGGATCAAGCTAAAATTTCAGAGATAGTTCTATGGACCTTAGAAGAGTCATAAAATATCAATTATGGATATTTGAATGTTAAAAAGACCGGGAAAAATTTAAATTGATCGAAATGACATGGAATGACAATTTTGTGAGTAAGTTGATCAGTAAAGGGCATTTTGGTCATTTTGCCCAAAAGGGACATGTAGGGAATTTTGAGATTTTTTTATGGATTAATAGTGGCTGATTAGAATCCAACTAAGTCTAGTTGGAATGTTACAAATGGCAAATTAGAAATATAAATCTAATTGGAGGTACTTTTGGAAAGTGGAATTTATTGAATTAAAAATTCATTTTAATGATACAATTTTCTTAAATATATGAAATATGAAGGAATTATCAACAAAAATACTCTACAAAATGTTGGTGAAGAGAAAAAGAAGAGAAAAATTTTACAAGTTCGATTTAAGCCCTAAATCTCGGTTTTCAGGTAATCTTTTGAACTACAAAGTTGTTCTACTCTTCGAGCTCTATCTTTTGATGTAAATAATTCATAGAATACTTGTTTGGTTGATGATATTTGATATGAGGAAGAAATTAGGGTATATGAACAAGTTGGAGCTTTTATGATTTTATGAATCCACGGTTGATTTTAAATTAGAATCATGCTTGTATGATGTTAGAATCATGTTATTGAGTTGAGATTTAAAACCTACATATTTCGGATTTTATAGAGAAGACTAGGGTTTATGGATTCAAGTCTAACTTAGGGTTTGTGATGTTGGATTAATGATCTAGTAAACTTGATTTGTTGTTTGGAAGCAAAACCCTAAGTTAAATACATTGGGACCATTTCGACAAGCTTCAAAAATTAAGGGACCAAATCTAATTTTTATGAATTTGATGTGTATTTATATTATTTATGATGTTAGAGACATGAAAATGAGGTTATAATGCTAATCCGACGATTAATTACATTAGTGACCATTTTGACAAATTGTCAAACTTGAATGGTCTATTCGGCAAAGAGGATATGTAGAAGGAGTAAATCTGATTTTTAGTTAAAATGATGGAATTAAGGTAGTAATGTTGATTTGAGGATTAATTTCCAAAGTTAAGAAGCTTGAATCCTTATATTTGAAATTTGGTAACCATCTCAACAAAACACGAGAAGTTAGAGAAGTAAAGATTTAAGCTTATTTTGATGGATGTAAAGAGAACATATGAATACAAGCTTTATTCTAGTCATTTTAAGTAAAGTGATGGGACTAAATTAACAGGTAGAGAAATAAGGAGAAGTTGGTGTAAATTAGAAGTTATTTATGGAAAGTTATGTTGGAATTTGAATTATGGCAGTAAGTTTAAAAATTCGCCATAAATTCTACAAAAATGGTTAGATGATGAATTTTATACCGTTGCAAATATTTGTTAGTCTAGTTTCGTTTCCAGCAAACAGAAACTGATTTCGAGTTCCGAGTTAAAAGATATAAATTTTTAATCGAATGAAGGTAAAAAAAATTACAAAGCATTTTCTGTCTGGACAACTCTGTGACGTGAATGTAAGGAATTTTCATAATTTTTGTAGATTTTATTAATTTATGTGGTTTATACTGTTAGAACCATTATCGAATCTAGTTTCTCCAGTATAAAGGAAATTAAGATCCAGTATGTATTATGCCCTGTATGAGTAAATCTTTGAAGGTAGTGCAAGCTATCAGAAACTGGAATTTAAAACATTTTGTATTTAAATGTTAGTTAGCAATCTCGAAAGAGAATTATTGGAAGTTCAAATTGGTCACTAAGGACCATAATGAGTTTTTGAATAGTACAAGGAAAAAAGGAAAAATATTTCGAAATTTTATATTCGAATGATTATATTAGACAACACTGTTTAAGGTATTGTTAGATTTGAATCTAACAAATATTTTATTGTATTCATGTGATTAATGAAGTCAAGCCGGAATCAAAGAATGTTCGAGGTACTATGAAAGTGTAACACCCCGATCCCACCCCGAATCCAGAGCATCACATTCGGGTCGCCCAAAACTGACCCATCAAAATTTCTCATTTAAAACCACAAGTTGGCAATTCTCAAAACGACCCGTTCCATAAAATCCACGTAGATAAAGAAATTAAAAGAGTTTACAAAATATAAGTTCCAAATAAAATACACCTTTTGACCAAATAACAATAATTCAAAATAAGATACAGACTCAACTGTGGTAAGGTCCTATGAATACAATCAGTACGAACTAAACATCAAGTATTGTACACTAAAACTGGCTCGGTGCTGGGAAATCCTAATCGATGTGCTCCTCCAAAAGCAACTTGTCAATCTACGCACGGAAGAAACCACAATTCCGTACGCTGAGCTAACAAAGCTCAATGGTACATTTCTACTCTACCGTAATTCATGAATATCATAAAACAAGCATGCATGATAATATAATCAAGAGTGCACAAAAAGGCTTCTCAACATCTAAGGATCGTCTTCTAGCCTATCCTAGCTAGAGCTTACAACTGTCTCAAGATACCACTATTATATAAGAAGACCACTAAGCCATCCCAGGCTTACCATACGCGAGGTCTCATCGACCATTGAGTTACGTCCCATACCCAGATCACATAGCCCAAGGGTTATCTAGCCCATAATCGAGATCACACAGCCCATCGAGTTACTCGAGCTCACACAGCCCGTCGAGTAACAACCCATCCCTGATCACATAGCCCAAGGGTAAAATAGCCAATATCTATCATCCATACAACAACGTAAATAACATACATTCCCTAATGGCCAACGAAGCCCTGCTATTTTTCCCGTGCTCACACAGTCGTCGGGTTACCCGTGATCACATAGTCATCGGGTTAGGATCATATTCAGATCACTATAGCCACAGATACGTCCTAGACATACTTGGATCACAATTGCCACAAGCAGTCTTTTCCTAAGGTCAATTAGCCATCAGGTTACTCGAGATCACATAGCCCAAGGATAGGTTTCAAACCGCATCCAGATCACATAGCCCGTAGATACGTCGGATGTACTCGATCACATAGCCCGGAGTACCCATCCCTTTATTTAAGTGCCCTTGCACTGACTCTAGGACATTCGGATTCCTAACCAAGACACATACGTCAACACATGCTCCCTCGAGCATTAAAATATCTCACCGAGAGATAAAAGGCATCATGCCAACCATTACCATTGCCCCAAGGCATGACTCGTTTGATACAATAATTAATATTTGTCTTTTAAGCTCATACCCGACTTTCTCAATAGATTATTTCATTAATTGCGGCAACCAGCCTATATGGGCATCCCTTCAGCACACAACAAGGACCCTAAGCTACCACGTAGCATTAACTGATCCACCACGGATCCCTATGGATTACTAGTCCAAGCAACTTACCCAACTATTACCAAGCCATTAGCCATTAATCCACATATGGGTTACTAACCTCAATTTCTCAGTTTTAGAGTTTGTTTTATACCTTTAGGGACCCACCAGACCCTTTACCTCGAATTATAGAACCCTTGAACGTGAACTCAACTTTCTTGGGTAGACTGCCCAGCGAGTATCGATACTCCAAGGTGAGTATCAGTACTGCCCTTTGGGTATCGATACTCCTCCATGAGTACCGATATGCTAATTAGGTTCGAAAGAATTGAACCCTAAGCCGTACCGATACGCTAATTAAGTTCGAAAGAATTGAACCTCAAGCCGTACCGATACGCTTTGTGTAGTACCGATACGCATCATCGGTACTAGAATTACCCCGTACCGATCTACCCTCATACCGGTACTCCTACATACGCGTATCGGTACGTTAAGCCTCTTCCAGGCAATGCAACAGTGCGTACCGATACGCCCCTCGCATACCGGTACACGATACGCGATAGCGCCACTGAAATTCTTAACTTGCAAGGGGTACCGGTACACGGGGAGGCATACTGGTAGACCCCTCACAACCTTTCCCCCTATTTCACTCAGGCGTACCAATACGCTACCACCCCGTATCAGTACGCGAGCCCATATTTTAAAACCCGAAGCTCGAGATTTCACTAATCCAACCCTTAACCTACATGGTTAAGTCTCAAATAGATCATACAAGTTATTGAGAGTATAATAGTGGTTTCCTACCAATTTTACCCATTATCAACACCCAAGATGTGATTTACCATTATAGGGGTTTAAGGTTCTAAAACCTCAACTATACAACCCAAAACTATAAAACCACACCAAGCAATCATCTTATGAGACTCATGAAATGAAGGAGTCAGAGATGTACTAACCTTTAGCAAAGATTCACGAACTAAGGCAACAACCAAGTTTCTTCCACCTATTTTCCATTGCTCCAAGCTTCAAATCCAACTCCCACCAATGTGGGAGATACGTTGCTCGAAATGGATATCCTTTGATGCTGATAAACTCTTCCTTAATGATCAATCTGTGATTTCCACTCTAAAATAGCAAGTTTCCATCTTTTTCTATTGGTTTGGGTGGGTGTTTTTGGGGAGGGATGATAAAGATGAAACAGGACTAAGGATGACTTCATCCTCCCTACACTATGTAGAGAAATTAAAGATGCATCAGCCCTCTTGTCCCCCATAAGTAATTTACCTTATTTCCCTTCATGACATTCGCTTCATTCAACCATTTATCCATCACCCAGGCCCAATAACACATGAAGGCCCACAAAGCCCAGCAACCAGGCCCAACATACCCGACGTGTTAGTTTAAGACCCAGGTCAACGCCCATTGTTGACTCGAGAAATTTGGGTCGTTACAGAAAGAAAGGATCGAACTAGGACTTAGTGAGGCATTGTGTTAAGTGGCTAAGGTTAGTGAATTTTTTTACCTATTTTATGTATATGATATGAGGAAGACTTGCGATAAGTCAACCTTGATATTAATGAAAATGTATGTTGATCAAAGTTATGCAAATGACATGAAATATTAAATGGAATATGTGATACATTGATATGGCATAATGATTTATGTAAGATAAATCAGATTTTAGATATTGGGTATGAACTGCCTAATATCGACTTATATGATATTTATTGATGCTTTGAACATGGAATGTTGATTATAATGTAAATTTTGCCCAAGTACTATTGTGAAGTCTTTGGTATAATTGGATATCCATAGAGTCCTAGCAGCTGCGTCATAGCACTATGGTACGAGATAGACTCTTCGGGGCTGAGATAGACTCTTCGGGGTCGAGTTAGACTCTACGGAGTCAATTCAAACACTACGGTGTTACATAGCACAAAATGTGCGAGTATGAGGAGCAAAGGGCGTCCTCGAGTACGCACTCATCATTAGACGCCACTGTGTTGTAGACACTACGGTGTCGGTTATAATGACTCGTGTACCAAAGTATCACATTATATTGTACTTCGGGCTATAATACATGAAATGCATTTATGTAGGAAATTAAGTTAAGAAAAGCTTAATGTATATTAGATTAATAAAATAAAGGTTTGATGATATGATATAAACTGCAACTGGGACTCGCTTGCCATTTTGCAGGAACTGTATTGCACTGTTACATGACAAAGGAATAAAAGTTAGTTTTATACAATTCTATATTTTTATATAATATACACAATAATTTATTTATTAATGTTATTTCTATACATTGAAATGCTTTACTTTAATTTATAGTTGCCTCACTAAGTGAGTACTTAGAGTGTGCTATTTCACACGTAGGTTATTGGGAACTTACCAGAATAGAAGTCAAGCATGTTGATCAAGCTACAATCTGACAAACATCAGTAAGACATCTAATTTATGATATTCTCTAGTGGGCATGTATCAATTTATTCGTTAGTTGTTTTAAAGTTATAAGTTTGATTAATAGTGAGATAAATATAAATTATTTGTATGGTTAAATAATTATTAGTAATGATATTTAATCGGATAAAATTTTATTTTTCGTTTATCATGTAACGATTTCAAATTTAAGAAAGGGCCTAGGCAGTGTATCTAGTTTTCACCCTGCGTTACATACTTGTTTTAATAACTGACTAACATGTTTTATAAACCAATTTAGGGTCAAAACTAGCAATCTACAAATAGGCTACGAATACTTCAAAAGTCGAGAAATGGTTATTTTATAAACTAGATTTATGTCAGATGTTTTTAAAAAAATTTACAAGTCTAGAACTCAGTTAAATAATATTGTGACATCCTTAATGTGTATTCGTACTACGAGTATACGTTAAATGTGTTCCATTTAGTGGTATCAAAGCTACGTGTTTAGTCGATTTTAGATGCTAAACCGAGTTTGTTATAAGTTTGTCAACAAATACATGCCCCTAGAATGTCATATTACTGATGTGTTGATTGTATGACTTGAAGCTGCTCCTCAATAGCATAAGATAGAATAAGATTATAGTAAGGAAATTAAGACGATACCAGATTTCGTCAATCGACGAATCTCAGAGGTCAAGAAAAGACTCATTGCAAGTACAATGAAGTGAAATAAGTATTGTAATCAACTTTAGTTTGAGTTGAGTTACCTGCATTGAAGGAGCTGATGCAGTAATTATAAGATGTTAGTCCTTAACATCTATATATGCACTTATGATTATAACAACAAAGGTTACAAGGAAATTTAGATAGTAATGGCTCACATTTCAAGATAAAAAGGCAGTTGTAAAACTGTAAGTTTGTGATTAAATGATATTAAAATATTCAGATATGAAGAAGTAAGAAGAATAAGTATCTTTACTTGGGAAATATATATGCTTGAGGGTCGAATATGACACTCTATAAGAGAACATTGATTAAGTTATGAGAAAGAAAGCTGGAAAACTTAGTAGTAGGAAATTATTAGATGGGAATTATACTGAACCCGGTAAAGAAAAAATGTTTGATGAAAAGTAAATTTTATTTGAATGGATAGCAAACTTGGTTAATAGAGACCAAGAATTAAGAAATCTGAAGATTTCATTAATAGTGTTTTTCTCAAGGAATTGTAAGATAAAAGAAGTTATTAGAAGGATCAAGGCAAAATTTAAGAAGTAGTAACAAGGTTAGACATTAACCACTTTTCGCTCAATATGATGTTAAAGTGTTGGTAAAGTTGGAAATGCCTAGTTAAACCGAGGTTTATTTTTTCGAACACTGGATATGATTTTAGAGAAAATTCAATCCTAAGTTCCTTAGACTTTTATTACTAGAGAGTTGGGAAGCCTTGAAGTGTTGGACTTCAGGTAGGACATTGAAGGAAAACCAATGTTGATAGACTATTGGTTTAACAAATATAAAGATGATGATAGAAGAGCTTCGTTGTGATGATCGGGAAAAAGCTCAATATGATGGTAACTTATCTCTTTGGACATAGCACAAGGGGGCATGAATTGGTTATATTCCTACCATGCCATTGTGGATTGTCGCTTAAAGCAATTAATATTGAGGAACTCGAAAGGCATAGAGATAATAGTAGTTGGTGAAAGGGTAAATCCCTTATCCAATGCAATTTTAGCTATTTCTGCCAAGAAACTGTTGCTACAAGGCTGCCAAGCTTTCTTAGCAAATATAGTGGATACTGAGTTCCTGAGATTAAATTAGAAGATATTTCGACTGTCCGAGAGTATCTAGATGTATTCCCAGATGAGTTATCGGGATTCCCTCTAGATTGAGAGGTGGAATTCAAAATAGAGGTGTTACCAGGTAGTGCGCCCATATCGATGGCCCCATATAAAATGGCTCTAACCTAGCTTCAGGAGTTAAAGGTACAATTGCAAGAATTGTTAGATCGAGGTTTTATAAGGCCAAGTATGTCACGTTGGGGCGCACCAGTGTTATTTGTGAAAAAGAAAGATGGATTCATGCGATTATGTATAGATTACCCTCAGATAAATAAGGTGACAACAAAGAATAAGTATACTCTTCCAAATATTGATGACCTTTTTTATCAATTAAACGGCACAACTGTATTTTCTAAGATTGATCTCCAATCGGGGTATCATTAGTTAAAGATCAAGGAAGAAGATATTCCAAAGATAGCTTTCTAAACTTAGTATGGACACTATAAGTTGTAGTGATGCTGTTTGGATTGAAAAATGCTCTAGCGACATTCATAGATCTGATGAACCGAGTATTTCAACCTTACTTGGATCAATTTTTGGTGGTATTCATCAATGATATTTTAGTTTATTTAAAGACAAAGGAAGAACATGATGCCCAACTTCGCATTGTTCTTCATGCCCTTCAAGAAATGAAGTTGTATGCTAAGCTGCCAAAGTGTGAATTTTGGTTGTCGGAAGTTGCTTTTCTTGGCCATATGGTTTTGACAAAAGTGGATAAGAGTAGATCCCAAGAAAGTACAAGCTATAGTTGAATGAAAAACTCTGAAGAATGTTTCTGAGGTTCAAAGTTTCATGGGACTTGCTGGTTATTATCGAAGGTTTGTAAATAAATTCTCGATAATTGCCTCCCCACTGGCCAAGCTATTGAGGAAGAATGTACCATTTATTTGGACAGATAAGTGCCAAGAAAGTTTTGAGAGATTAAAAATGATCTTAACAGAAGCCTGGTGCTAGTACAACCAGATTCAGGCAGATATTATGTGGTTTATAGCGATGCTTCTCATAATGGTTTGGTATGAGTACTTATGCAAGAAGGAAAAATGGTGGCCTATGCTTCAAGGCAACTTAAGACGCATGAGAGGAATTATCCTACTCATGATTTAGAGTTAGTAGTAGTTGTATTTGCTTAAAAGATATGGCGTCATTATCTATATGGTGAACGATGCTACATTTACACAGATCATAAAAGTTTAAAGTATCTGCTAACTGAAAAGGAGTTGAACATGAGGCAAAGAAGGTGTATCGAACTTCTTAAGGATTATGATGTTGTGATTGACTACTATCTTGAAAAAAAGCCAATATAATAACCAATGCACTTAGTTGGTAGATATTCTTTACTTTAAGAGCAATGAATGTGCAACTGTATTGGAAAAAAATTGATATGTTAATTACAAAACTTTAGTTTAGACTTATTCATTTAGGTCGGATTAAAGATTTTCAGTTGAAAGATGAAAAATGTTGCCAAGGTTAGAACAAACTGAAAATGGTGAAAATAAAGTCTTCAAAGTTAGGTATGTTGGATGTCTGAGAAAAATATTATGTTTTTGACGATGCATCTAGAAAAGAATAAGAGGTATCTGAAGAGCAAATATTGATGTCCAAAAATAAAAAGGACAATAACTGAATTTATGGCTACATGCTTGACATGCTAACAACTAGAAGTGAAACATCAAGTACCTTCAGAAATGTGGTAACATATTTCCATTCCCCTAGTGGAAGTGGAAAAGAATTATTATGGATTTCATAATTAGGTTACCAATGATATTGATTAAAGATGATTCGATTTAGGTATTTATGGACATATTGAATCAATCTGTAATGAATAAATATCTTGAGCGATAAATCTGAAGTACTGTAAAGTGACGTGATAAACCTATTTTCATTGTGTGTGATTAAGATTCAAGATTATCTATAGATTTTGGAGTTCCTTGCATAATACATTGGAGACTTGACATAATTTCAACACTATTTTGCATCCATAGAAGGACGAACAATCTAAAATATTAATTCATATTTTAAATGATATATATAGTTTCTATTTGATTGAGTTTGAAGTCTTTTGGGAAAGGTATGTGCCACTAGATGAAATTTCTTACAGTAACAGCTATCAATCAAGTATAAAGATGACTTTATCAAAAGTGTAGTATGAAAGAAGATTGTGATAAACATTTATGAATAGTGCTACAAGCCTTGTGGGAAAAGTAGTTTTATGCAAAGTTACTCAAATGTGACTTTATCATAAAGTATTGATCAGATCCTTTACATGTCATTACCTTGGAGGAAATAGAAATTCATGCCGAATTTGATTTATGAGAAAGAACCGATAAAGATTCTAGCACACAGAGTCAAATAACTAAAGAATAAGTCGATTCCGCTTGTTAAAGCTCTTTGGCGAAATTATAAAATTGAGGAAACGACTTGGGAAAGAAAAGAAGATATGAGAAAGCAATTTCCTTACCTTTTTTGAACTAGGTACGTGTTGCAAATTCGAGTACGAATTTTCTTAAGGGGGAGAGAATTGTAATATCCCAATTTTTGGCTAGTGACCAAAATATAAAATTTGAAAGTTTTGTGGCTAAAGTATAAACTTTGGAAAAGTTTAGGGATTAAAGTGTAATTTTCAAAAGTTATGTATTTTAACCTCGTAAATGAATAGTTTACCACAAGAATGACGTTTCCATGTTACCCAGATTTTCGTATGGAATTTGTATTAATGGCTATAAAACGATAAAGTTCAAAAAAATATTAAAATAATCGGATCAAGCTAAAATTTCAAAGATAGTTCTATGGATCTTAGAAGAGTCATAAAATATCAATTATGAATATTTGGATGTTAAAAAGATCGAGAAAAATTTAAATCGATCGAAATGACATGGAATGACAATTTTGTGAGTAAGTTTATGTGTAAAGGGCATTTTGGTCATTTTGCCCAAAAGGGACATGGAGAAAATTTTGAGATTTATTTTATGGATGAATAGTGGATGATTAGAATCCAACTAAGTCTAGTTGGAATGTTACAAAATGGCAAATTAGAAATATAAATCTAGTTACTGGGTACTTTTGGAAAGTAGAATTTATTGAATTAAAAATTCATTTTTAATGATACAAGTGTCTTAAATATATAAAATATGAAGGAATTATCAGAACAAATACTCTCCAAAATGTTGGTGAAGATAAAAAGAAGAGAAAAATTTTACAAGCTCGATTTAAGCCCCGAATCTCGGTTTTTAGGTAATTGTTCGAACTACAAAGTTGTTCTACTCTTCGAGCTCTATCTTTTGATGTAAATAATTCATAGAATAATTGCTTGGTTGATTATATTTGAAATGAGGAAGAAATTAGGGTTTATGAACAAATTGGGGCTTTTATGATTTTATGAATCCATGGTTGATTTTAAGTTAAAATTATGCTTGTATGATGTTAGAATCATGTTATTGAGTTGGGATTTAAAACCTACATATTTCAAATTGTATAGAGAAGATTAGGGTTTATGGATTCAAGTCTAACTTAGGGTTTGTGATGTTGGATTAATGATCTAGTAAGCTTGATTTGTTGTTTGGAAGCAAAACCCTAAGTTAAATACGTAGGGAGTATTTCGGCAAGCTTCAAAAATTAAGGGATTAGATCTGATTTTTATGAATTTGAAGTGTATTTATATTAATTATGATGTTAGAGACATGAAAATGAGGTTAGAATGCTAAACCGATGATTAATTACATTAGTGACCATTTTGACAAATTGTCAAACTTGAATGGTCTATTCGGAAAAGAGGATATGTAGAAGGAGTAAATCTGATTTTTAGTTAAAATGATGGAATTAAGGTAGTAATGTTGATTTGGGGACTAATTTTCAGAGTTAAGAAGCTTGAATCCTTATATTTGAAATTTGGTGACCACCTCGACAAAACAAAAGAAGTTAGAGAAGTAAATGTTTAAGCTTATTTTGTTGAAGGATGTAAAGAGAACATATGAATACAAACTTTATTCTAGTCATTTGAAGTAAAGTGATGGGACTAAATTGACAAGTAGAGAAATAAGGAGAAGTTGGTGTAAATTAGAAGTTATTTATGGAAAGTTATGTTGGAATTTGAATTATGACGTAAGTTTAAAAATTCGCCATAAATTCTACAAAAATGGTTAGAAAGTGAATTTTATACCGTTGCAAAGATTTGTTAGTCTAGTTTCGTTTCCAACAAACATAAACTGATTTCGAGTTCCGAGTTAAAAGATATGAATTTTTAATCGAATGAAGGTCAAAAAAATTACAGAGCAGTTTCTGCCTGGACAACTCTGTGACATGAATGTAAGGAATTTTCATATTTTTTGTAGATTTTATTATTTTATGAGGTTTATACCGTTAGAACCGTTATCGTATATAGTTTCGCCAGTATAAAGGAAATTAAGATCCAATATGTATTATGCCCTGTATAAGTAAATCTTTAAAGGTAGCGCAAGCTATCAAAAACTGGAATTTGAAACATTTTTGTATTTAAATGTTAGTTAGCAAGCTTGAAAGAAAATTATTGGAAGTTCAAATTGGTCACTAAGGACCATAATGAGTTTTTGAATAGTACAAGGAAGAAAGGAAAAATATTTGGAAATTTTATATTCGAATGATTATATTAGACAGCATGTTTAAGTTATTATTAGATTTGAATCTAACAAATATTTTATTGTATTCATGTGATTAATGAAGTCAAGAACGAATCAAAGAAGGTTCGAGGTACTACGAAAGAAAGGATCGAACTAGGACTTAGTGAAGCTTTGTGTTAAGTGGCCAAGGTGAGTGTATTTTTTTACCTATTTTATGTATATGATATGAGGAAGACTTGCGATAAGTCGACCTTGATATTAATGAAAATGTATGTTGATAAAAGTTATGCAAATGTCATGAAATATTAAATGGAATATGTGATACATTGATATGGCATAATGATTCATGTAAGATAAATCGGATTTTAGATATTGGATATGAACTGCCTAATATCGATTTATATGATTTATATTGATGCTTTGAACATGGAATGTTGATTATAATGTTGATTTTGCCCAAGTACTATTGTGATGTCTTTGGTATAATTGGATATCCATAGAGTCCTAGCAGTTGCTTCATAGCACTACGGTGCGAGATAGACTCTTCGGGGTCGAGTTAGACTCTACAGAGTCGGTTCAAACACTACGGTATTACAAAACACAAAATGTGCGAGTATGAGGAGCAAAGGGCGTCCTCGAGTATGTACTCATCATTAGACGCTACGACGTTGTAGGCACTACGATGTCGGTTATGATGTCTCGTGTACGAAAGTATCACATTATATTGTACTTCGGGCTATAATACATGAAATGCATTTATGCAGGCAGTTAAGTTAAAAAGCTTAACGTATATTTGATTAATAAAATAAAGGTTTGATGATATGATATAAACTGCAATTGGGACTCATTTGCCATTTTACAGGAACTGTATTGCACTGTTACATGATAGAGGAATAACTTTGATAAGTCAGTTTCATACGATTCTATATTTTTATATAATATACACAATAACTTGTTTATTTATGTTATTTCTATACATTGAAATGCTTTACTTTAATTTATAGTTGCCTCACTAAGTGAATACTTAGTGTGTGCTATTTCACACGTAGGTTATTGGGAACTTACTAGAATAGAAGTCAAGCATGTTGATCAAGCTGCAATCTGGCAAACATCAGTAAGACATTCTAATTTATGATATTCTCTAGTGGGCATGTATCAATTTATTCGTTAGTTGTTTTAAAGTTATAAGTTTGATTAATAGTAAGATAAATATAAATTATTCGTGTGGTTAAGGAATTACTGGTAATGATATTTAATTAGGTAAAATTTTATTTATCCTTTATCGCATAATGATTTTAAATTTAAGAAAGAGCCTAGGCAGTGTATCTAGTTTTCACCCTAAGTTACATTCTTGTTTTAATAACTGACTAGCATGTTTTATAAACCAATTCAGGGTCAAAACTAGCAATATGCAAATAGGCTACGAATACTTCAAAAGTCAAGAAATGGTTATTTTATAAACTAGTTTTATGTCAGATGTTTTAAAAAAAATTACAAGTTTAGAACTCAGTTAAATAATATTGTAACATCTTTAATGTGTATTCGTACTACTAGTATACGTGAAGGGTGTTACAATTCTTCTCTTAGATAAGTGAACGAATCTTGAACTTTTTAAGATTAGGCTACCAACTTCCGAATCAGAAACGTTCTCGACGGCTGTAAATGGCCAAACAAGTGTAGAAATTAATGTACTCCAAGGTGAAAGAGAGTTTGTTAGGAATAACAAATCTCTTGGCAGCTTCCGTCTTGATGGTATCCCACCAGCACCGCGTGGGGTTCCCCAGATTGAAGTCAAATTTGACCTTGATGCCAATGGTATCCTACCTGTTAATGCGGTTAGTAAGGGGTCTAGGAAGAAGCAAGATATTACTATTACTGATGCAGGTACTTGCCAATTGATGAGGTATGTATTTAATTTTGGGTTGTAATTGTGTTCAGATGGATTACTTTTCAAGTCTTAAGTCATTCCATAAATTATTTACTTTTGTTAGGCTATATAGTTTTTACATTTGCATTGGATTCGGATGCTGGAAATCCAATCTTCGATAAATCATTTCATTACAATATTACAATGAGCTACATTCATTGCTAAAATTCCAAGATAATGTCTTGTTGTCTATTCGTTAATATATTATAGTGCATGAGGTTGGTGATGGAGTATTTGAGGTGCTCTCAACATCCGAAGACAAACATTTGGGTGGTGATGACTTTGACATGGTAGGTTTTTGGACTAACGTTCTCTCTGTGTTAGTTGTATCTTTTTAATACTGAAGGATGTCATATGTATTGTGTTTTATGTGCAAAGAATTGTTGATTGGCTTGCAAAAAAAACTTTAAGAGAGATGAAGGCATAGATCTTTTGAAAGACAAACAAGCTCTTCAGCGGTTAACTAAAACGGACGAGAAAGCTAAAATGGAGTTATAAAACAAAATGATTCTTGCAGATAATTAGCTTCTCAACCTGCCAACGCACCTGAAACATCAAAAGTACCGCCTGTAAGATCAAACACAAGGATGGTTTCATTGTTCTTTTCAAACCCATAAGCCAGAGAGGTAGCAGTAGGCTCATTGATTATCCGAATAACTTCTAACCCAGCAATTCGACCAACATCCTTCGATGCTGTCCTTTGGAAATCATTGAAGTAAGTAGGGACAATAACAACCGCTTTCGCCACCTTATCATTCAAAAACTTTTATGCGTCATCAACAAGCTTTCTCAAAACCTATATCCAAAAGAGAAATAATCCAATAGCCATAGAAAGACTGAAAAAACTGCTAAACAACTAGACTTTGCTTATAGATGCCATTATGAAGCTCTTGTTGAATTTCATAATTTGAACCTTTATGATTAGATGTGACTCTTCATGAACCTTTT
The DNA here is from genome assembly GCA_019671005.1 of Hibiscus mutabilis. Classification (NCBI taxonomy): domain Eukaryota; kingdom Viridiplantae; phylum Streptophyta; class Magnoliopsida; order Malvales; family Malvaceae; genus Hibiscus; species Hibiscus mutabilis. The sequence goes on from CM033742.1 coordinate 11,830,656, forward strand.
AGTGATTAGATGCAACTCTTTTAGAAACCTAGATTAATGAATGGATATAACTATTCATCATTAATAGATGAGCTTTTGCATGATGAATAGATGTAAATAAAGAGATGTGATTGTTCCAATAGTCACCTACAATCACTATATAAATGATTGTAAGTGATGAAGCAAAGCAATTGTATTCCAAGAAATTTCCAAGTTTTATTTGAAGTTCTTTAATATACTTTTCTCCCTCTTTAAAAGATTGTGTTATTTTACTTCCATATTCCAACAAAGTGGTATCAGAGCTAGGTTCAATAGTAAAAGAAGATGGCCAACAATGGTATGTTTCCATTTCAATTTCCTCGTCTTATAAAAGACAATTATGAAAATTAGTGTGTACAAATGAAAGCTTTACTTGGGGCACAAGATACTTGGGAGATCACTCACAAGGGTTATGAGTCTCCTCAAGATGAGGCGTCATTGTCACGACAAGAAAATGAGGCTTTGACGAAAACAAGGATAAAGGATCAACAAGCTTTCACCACCATCCACCAATTTCTGGATGATTCGATGTTTGTAAAAGTGGCAAATGCCAACACCGCATTGGAAGCATGGGAGATTTTGCAAAATTCTCTCCAAAGAATTGACAAAGTGAAGAAGGTTCGACTCCAAGTATTACGAGGTGAGTTTGAAACCTTGCGGATGAAGGAATCCGAGTTGATTTCGGATTATTACTCAAGGGTGATGGCTATTGTTAATCAAATGAAGAGATACAGAGAAATTTTAGAAGATGTTCGTGTGATTGAAAAGATCTTTCGTTCTTTGACTCCAAAGTTTGACTATGTGGTTTATGTCATTGAGTCAAAAGATTTAGACTCTATGACTATTGAAAAAGTTATGTGTGATTTGCAAGCTCAATAAGATAGATTCAATAGAAGACAAGATGAGTCCATTGAACAAGCCCTCAAAGCCAAGGTGTTTTTGAAAAACAATCGAGAAGAAAATAACCAAAAGGGACGAGGACGTGGACGAGGTCGAGTTTATGGCCAACAGGGATATGGAAGAAGTGATCGTAAAAATTGTACAAACAATGGTATAAGCTCATTATCAAGAAGCCGAGGAAGATCAAGATTTAATTATCAATGATCGAATGAAAAGAGGTATGAAAAGTCCAATGTTGAAAGTTATAATTGTCAGAAATTTGGTTATTTTTCTTGGGAATGCCAAAATGAAAGCAGAAATGAGGAGATGGTCAATCTTATTAAAGATCAACAAGATATTGAAGAGCAAGCATTATTGCTAACACTCAAGACTGAAGAGAACAATTACGCAAGCACATCATATATTGACAATGAAACAAGCAATCATATGTGTGAAGAACAAAAAACCTTGGGAGATGCAAGGAGAAAAGTGAAAGAACTTGAACATGAAATGAAAGAATTGAGGAAAGAACTTGAGACTAAGCAGGTGACCTGAGAAGAAGCATATGCTAAAGTTGATGGACTTGAGTTTGAAATAAATGCAGCAATGCGAGATATTGATTACGAAAGAATGAAGCTACAAGATGTTAGGGAAAGAATTATGCTTCGAGAAACACAACTAGAAACATTTTATTCTACAACTAAAAGAATCTTCGTTATGTTTGCAAAGCAACAGGAAAAAGTAAAGGGGAAAGATGATGAGATTCAAAGAACGAGGAAACTAAATTGAATTCTTCAAGAAATGGTTAAAAACCTTTTTTTTGAGAACCAATTATGGTGGGATTTGGCGTAGATGAATGAAGCCACGAAAAATTCTCTACAGACCAATTTAGAACAAGTATTGGTGAATGTCGACGGGGAACACCACACGAATGATGGGGGCATGATGGATATGGTTGATAACATAGAGTTTGACTGTAAAAGCAGTAATGAAGGATGGCGTAAGACAGTAAATTCACCACAAGAGCATGCAAATAATGAAAAGCATGGGGATGGAAGATACAAAGACAAGTATCAAGAAAACGTGACATGTGAAGACAAATGGCAAGGTGGGAAATTGAAAGATGATCGATTAGCAAGTGAACATACTAATTGTAAGTCTAGTGAGGACCATTTAATGGACAAAAAAAAGATGTAAAAGTTTGGCGGAAGAAGTCCAAGACTCAAGATTGTGATAAAGACCGCGAGCGTAAACGTTACAAGGAGCACAAACAAGAGCATGAACATTATCATGACCATGATTATGATTATGATTATTATTCTCAATGCAATCGACACAAAGAATGTGATCGTTGTTATAGTGATCGAGACAATAATAGAGATTATAACTATGATGAGTTACATGGCAAATGGAGGAGAGCTAGATCAGAGATAGTAAAGAAAGAAAACGATCTCTTGATAATCAAGATGATGATACTGATGAAAAATTTAGAAGTACCAAAGTACACTATTCTAACGTGGAAATCTGAGCATGACGAAGAAATGTTCAAATTAAGAGGGAGTGTTGAATTTCATAATTTGAACCTTTATGATTAGATGTGACTCTTCATGAACCTTTTAGTGATTAAGTGCAACTCTTTTAGAAACCTAGATTAATGAATGGATGTAACTATTCATCATGAATAAATGGGCTTTTGCATGATGAATAGATGTAAATGAAGAGATGTGATTGTTCCAATAGTCACCTACAATCACTATATAAAGGATTGTAAGTGATGAAGCAAAGCAATTATATTCCAAGAAATTTCCAAATTTTATTTGAAGTTCATTAATATACTTTTCTTCCTCTCCAAAAGATTGTGTTATTTTACTTTCATATTCCAACAGCTCTCCCGAGTCCATTATGCATTTAACCAATAATTTAAAACAATGGAGTTTTATCTAAACCTTAAACATTTCATTAGCAATGAATTTAGAGTTAATAAAATAAAAGTTATATGCCTTTTGCTTTCAGAAACACATAACAAAGAGCAACCCAAGTCATTGCTAAATATATACCTGAGCTGAAATCTCCTCGGCGGCGAATCGTTTAACAGTGGCTGGACACTCAAGCTTAACATTCCCATTCTCATGTCTACTAACCTTGTAAGAAATATGATTGGATTCCTCACCCACTTCTAACATTTTCATTCCTATAAATCTCTTACAGAGAAAAACGTATTCTTGGGGTTCACAATGGCTTACCGTTTTGCAACCAAGCGATCCCCACTCTTGGTGTACGCCACCACGGATGGCATCGTTCTCTACCCTTCTACGTCCATAATAATCATCGACTGCCCTCATTCCATGGCTGCTATGGCCATGTTCGTAAACCCCAAATCGATTCCCACAACTTTCTCGTTCACCACTCTCAACGGACCAAACCGCTTACCGTTGTTGGTTTTAGTACGCCGTAAGAAGGGGACGTTCAACGACGACGGTTTTCCCAATCTTTGACCAAATAAAATTGTTCTAGGTGATTGGTGGTTGGGTGTTTTCGATGAAGGAAAGCCGATACCAGCAAGAACGTTGATTTGAGTAGCGGAGGAAGCCATTTTTGATGTAGAAGTAATAAAAACACCAACAAGTACAAGAACAATGGCTAAAGAAGTTTTTAGGATTCAAAAACTTTGGAAAAGAGAAAAACCAAAGTGTCGGAAGGGAAGGGGCGTAAACGAGGCAAGTCGAGCTCGAGTAGTGTTGAGCTTCACTTAACTCATTAAGAATTTGAGTCGAGTTCGAGTTTGAGTAATTTTTAACGAGCCTGAATAATTTGAGCTCGACTCGGCTTATTAAGAACTCGAGTCGAGTTCGAGCTTGAGTTGAGCTCAATCGAATAGAGTGTTGAGAGTCGGACTCGAGTAGCTCGTAATATTTCTCGTCTCATTTAAAGCCCTATGAATAGGAAAAAAAACTTTAATACACAAGTTTAGTTTACACAAGCTTGTTAATTTTAGGATTTAGGGTGTTAGTTTAGAGTTTAGATGTTTAGGTTATTGGGTTTAGAATTTAGGACTTAGATTTTAGGGTTTAAGGTTTATGTTTTAGGGTTTTAGGTTTAGGAATTTAGATTTTAAATTTAAAAATTTAGTATATTATATTTTCGAGTAGCTTGCGAACTTTTCGAGTTGGGTATCGAATAGCTCGACTTGTCTCGTTAAGAACTCAAACCGAGTTCGAGTTCGAGCTCGAATCGAGTCCAACCAAATTGAGTGTTGATCGAACTTTGATTGAATCAAACTCGAGTAGTTTATGATCTGTCTCGTCTCATTTACAGCTCTAGGTATGAGTATGAGTTTAGGAAAGGGAAAGATGAACTTTGTGGAATTTTAATTTAGTAATATTTATTAACTGAAAATATTTTTAAAAATTATATTTATTAAACAATATAATTAATATTAATTTTAAACAAAATATTAAAAATAGTGATCGAGTTTCTTTAGGTTTTGAATCTCTCCTACTTAAACGTCACAATATCTTTTTTATCTTTGTTTGATCGGTGATTATACTAATTTTATATTGGTCGTAGACTGTCAGTAATTTTTTTGTCTTTATTTTATTATATCTTTATTTTTACTTTTCTTTGTTTTTTTTAATTTTTAATAAGAATAACTCTGACTGATCATGATGACTATTATTTAGTTATTTTGTTGATCTTTCCTACTTTAAAAATTCACGCTGGATTTGACTACGCGCTCACAATCACTGTCGCTTGTTCACGGTTTAATTATGGTAATGAGCACTTTGTCAACATGCCTTCATTGTCATATGCATTTTTATGTTTATGATACTTTTACGATTTATAAATCTAATTGTTTTGGATATTTCCTATTTTTTAATAAAACTATAAAAAAGTTAAACAAAATACTAAACATGTTATGAATATATATCTATGTGGATGTCTATTTATGTGAGTATCTATCATGATAAAAACTTTATCAAGGAAATTTGATTTACTTTATCATTATGAATATTATCTTCATTAATTAAAGTTTAATGTATTATGTACTTCTTATGCCTATAAATAGATGATTTGACGAAGGCATTATACATAAGTCTATATTGAGAATAATACAAATCTTTCTCTTTCTCTCATCTCTTTGTTCTTTTATTCTTGTTCGTTATTCTTTGTTATTTTATTCACAACAAAACAGACTTAATTTGTTATTTATTACTATTTATTCATTTATCATCTCTCATTTGTCATTAGACTTTTATTTGTACTTTGAATTTTGTAATTGGGATACTATTTTAAATTATCAAAACATTTAATATATTTTTATTAGAGTATTGTTTTATGAGTTATATTTTGATATAAATTATGTGTAAAAAATTAAATTAACTTGTCTTATTTAAACTATTAGTTTTAAATTCTAAATTCAGAACCTAAAGTTTATACAAATTTGTGTATTAATTTTTTTTCTCTTATTTAATATAATGATGTGAAGTTTTTTTTTCACAAATAACTTTAATTCATCACCACTTACATTTTTTATTTAGGGTAAACTACATAGATGATTCCTCGACTATGACTCGATTCTTTGTTGAGTTCTTTGACTATCAAAAGTTACAAACTAATCCCCGACTCAAAAAAGTAACAAATTGGTCCAATGTCGTTAACAATTTAGCGGCCGATGATGTGGCAGTTAACAAAAATATCATAATAACATATTTAGTCCTCAATTTTACACTTTGTTTATTTTTGGTCCTAATTCTATAAAATTATCCCCCAACATTTTAATCTTCCTCCATATTTGCTCGTCCTCTCTTCCTCACTCCAGGGATTACAGTGAATCAAAACCTGTAAAATTTCAGCATAATAGAGGAACTAAAACCACGATTACTCCGTAACAAAACAAGAAACAAGATTCGAAGCATTGAGATATTCATCTTATCAGCAACGAAGCGGGATTTAAGAAAAACAATTTAAAAAAATAAAAGATTTAAAAACCCAAAACGTACCAGATCTGTTACCTCTTTGTGCTTGTGACCATTGGTTGTGTGGGTTATTTTCATCGGCATCCCCTTCATTCTCCTGTTAAAGTGTCACTCCCACAGTCCCACTCAACAAACAAACCAAGGAAAACAAAACCCATCTCTCTCACAGCATGGATGTAAGTGAATTGAGTTTCGTGTTTCTTTTCTTTTGGTTTTGCAGTGATGAGATAATGATTCTGTTTTCTGGGTTTTTAGGATTAGTGTACAAGGAACCATTTTTCGACATTTGGCAGCTCTGATTGGAACAACGACCTCCCTTTTGCCCAGTGTTTTGAATCAGCTCGACAAACTAGGTTGCTTCGTTACATCTACTCTCGGGATCGGGATTTACACGTCGCCAATGATCTTTATGAAGACGACGTCCTTACCCCTGCCATGATTGTGGTTCCTCGTTCAAGGGTAACCGCTAACAAGTTTAGACTTGTTCAATTCCATCTGATTGCTGGGTTTTTTGTTTGTTTGTTAGTCTGTTTGCACGTACATTTGAGATTCTTTTCTGATTTTCATAATTAATTTTGGTGGTGCTGATGCATTGAATTGTTCATGAAAAACAATTCATGCTCTGTCATTTCTAAAGTCAATTTAATGCGAGCAGAGTCCATTTCTTATTCCAAAAACTCAGACATATGAAATTGTGATACAATGACGATGAGTTGATAAACATATAGTCAAATTGGGATTTTTGTGCTTGTAATAATGAATGGAAATCTTGCAGGCCAGAGTAAGAAAACCGCACATCAAACAAGATAAAAAGCAAAGCTGGGAAAAACCAGCAAGCCAGACGGCTCCCATGGCGAGGCCAACGTCCCAACCCGTTGATGAAGACCTGTATAGAATCTCACCAGACCTCCTTTACGCTAAACGCAAAAAGGTAGCATCCACTCCCCCCATTACTATGAATTCAAAACTTTACAGTGTCAAGTTGGTTTTATAGAATTAGGACCAAATTAAAACAAAGTTTAAAATTTGAAGACTAAATGTGTTACAATAAAGAATCGGGCCATAGTCAGATGACCATTTATATAGTTTACCCTTTTATTTATTTAAAGTTTTATTTAAGGTCATATGGCGTTGGATCAAGGCAATTGAAGAAAAAAAAATTCAATATCAATGTATCAAATTATGATGTTTAAATTATATTTTAAAGGGTAAATTACATAGATCATTAGTGAACTGTGCGCCATGGCCTATTTTGGTCACTGAACTTTCAAAACGATCAATTTACTCATTGAACTTTACTTTCTAACCTATTTTAACCACTCTAAATTATTTAATTAATATTTTGGTATGATTTTACATATCTTATTATTATTAAATATAAAAAATAATTTAAAATAAAAATAAATTATATTTTATTATTATTAAATAAAAACAATTTAAAATAAAACCCCAAACCACTCTCACCCTTACCAGCGTCACCTATCCATTCACCGGCGTCACCCACACCTTCACCAACGTCACTCACCCATTAGCCGGCATGAAGGGTAAAGTGAATTGGACTAAGTATGTTTACGATACACTTATTGAGGCAATAAACTGTTTACAACAGACGAGAAGGCACATTTACCTAAAAGGGTGCATTGCAATCTTAGAGGTAAAGTTAAATTACAATTAGTTATGAAAAATTAGTGGAACTGAGTTTTGTCATATTAATGTTATGTTGTGAATGATATGGAATTAAGGTTCGGCTGTATGATTGTTGGTCTGGATTTGATAGCACAGCCAGTGCAGCTTCTAATGATAGTGTTCCTCGCATTCTTTACTGGGTGATGTCAGGGGACACGTCTGTTTATTCCCGCTTGAAGAGCAAGCGAGCGAGCTTCTAATAGGTCAAAGGTATCTACTGGATTATTATCCATCAAGTATGTCAATTTCAATCATGGTTAATTATATATTTTTACTCTGAAGATTATTTCCTGGAAGTATCCATTACCTGAAACTGTTGAAGTACCTAAAGTCAAGGAATCGCCGGAAGACATGGAAGCACCCAAAGGAAGAAAGCTTCGAAGAGACGTAAGGTAATACTTTCTGAGTCATTGTATTAATCATTTATTATGTGGAAGGCGAATCTTTAATATTTATTTAATTTGGAACGTTGCTTCCGCAGAGTATGATGTTGCGAAATGCAACGATGGTGATGCAACGAGGCAAATAATGTCGGAGATGCTTCAACAAGTAATGTTTTAGGTGAATGGGATAAAAGAGGTTGTCAATACGAGAATTGAGAAGCAAATTAAACTTGAGGAGAAATTGAACATTATGAGGGGGTTGATGATAAGATGTTGGGAGAGAAATTTAGTATTTTTTCTAAAGACGCTGCAAAAGTGCGGGCCGACATGATCTGCTTGAAGAGTTTGGAAGAGAAGATGAACAATTTTGATGTCAAAATGAACGGTTTTGAAGTCAAAATAAACGATTTTGAAGTTAAAATGAAAGATTTTAAAGTTAAAATCGACGGTGTTTATGAGGACGTCAAAGCAATGCGGAATGAAATAAAATATACTTTGCAGAAGATCTCAAGGAAAATATAGGACGATGGGTCTAATCTCATAAATGAAATTAGTAGGCTTGTTTCTCATAACATGAGGGATATATCACCCCTGAGAGATAATATTGGGAGCCTTTATCCTACAGACACCGTTACTCATTCTTCCAAATTCAAAGCACACGAAAGTGGAAGCTAAGAGCATAGATATAGATACAAACTCTTCTAGAAACAATGAAGGCAAAGGTAAAAACTAACTTTATTTAAGGATCATTTTCATTTTTTTCATGTACCTATGGGCTTGACTAGTGTAATGTTCCATTGTAGGATAACTCTGATTATCTTTCTTGTGAAAGGTTAGAGAGTCGATCAAAGTTTCGTATGTTGTAATACTTGATGGGATTGATGAAAGAGAACAAGTTTACTGTGATTTTTTATAGAATACCCCATTTTTGCAAAAGTAACCCTTCAACTGTATAACTTTAATTTAGAACCTATTTTTCTATGGGGTCATTATTGTTTTTTAAATTGGCAAGATTATTGATATGATGTCCTTGTTCGAGACTCGTAAGAAGGTGGGAGAAAAATTAAAAGTCTGGAATTTTTGCCTTGTTATGTTCATATATATTTTTTGTTACCATCTTATATTGTATTTATGTCATATTTCTTTGTTGATAAATTGTTTTCGATTGTAAATAACAACCATTATTAACTGTAGAATACGTTCATAAGAATGGAAATTGTCACAGAGTCAGGGCTTGCTAGCTTTTGTAAGGGAGCATTGTAGTTTTATGGGAACATAAGTGGCCTTGATATTGTAAGACGAAATCTGTTAAAGGAAAAATGTTAATTTATTTCAGGATATGCTAAATTTTTATTAGTTGACGACACAATATTTGCAGATATTTATCCCCATGAATGATAGAAATTTGCACTGGTACTTGTGTGTCATTCATATGGCACGCCGAGAAGTTTGGATACTAGATAGCTTATCGGGTAGTATGGCGAGTCAGCATAGGGAGAAAGCAGTTAAGACAATGGTGAGAACACATGTGTCGAAACCATTTTTTGATTGATAAAATAGCTTGGACGATTAATCTTTGAAATTAAGGATTTTCGTTTAAATTCGATTTTGAAAGATTTGAAGTCGTCACCGGTCACTTTGGTAGACCAAACACCATAAAAAAACAACCAGAGGTTAGTTCTTTTAAAATTAGGGTTTGGGAGTCTGTAACACCCCTAATTGTTTTAAATAAAAAATTATAATAGTAATAATACTTAAGGAAGCTATGCAATAAAAAAAGAAAATGCTATTAAAGGGGTTTGAACCCTTGACCTCTAGAGTAATAAGCCTAGGTCTTAACCATTTAAGCCAATGCTAATTTTGGTTAAGAAATACCTCAGCTTTCCTTTAAGCTTGTTCGGTTTGGTTACCACCAAACATTAATTAAAAGTCAACCAACCTTTCCATCTACCGTATTATTTTTTCTGAACCACTTTGAATCTAAAGGATAATCTCTCACCAACACCCCTCTTGGTCACCCTTTGATCTCCCCTATCGCTGCATCGTGCCTGTCACCGCCGGCGTCATCTTGTTCGCCGTTGCACCCTGATCACGTCCCTAGCCTTCACTCACGTATTTGCACTACCATTCGCCGAGGGTGTAGTTCATGGGGGACTGCATTTCGATGTTCGGTTAGAGGGTAGCTAGGTTTTAAATGAAAACTTTGGTTGCCCTTATAGCATGACTTACTAAAATGATTTATACATATTTGAAATGTTTAAATGTTTTAATCTGCACTTTTTGGAACACACTGAGATCCCTAGCTCACACCCCAAAATCTTTTCCCTTTCAGATACTTTTGGATAGGCTACCCTTGGACTTGGCACTTGGAGGATCGACATATTCAGTTCACATATTTTGACGTAATATTTTTATCTTCCAGACTGTCTATATCAAGGTGACACGAGTCTATATTTTGATAATGCATACTTTACTAATTTGCCCGATCTGGCATTATTTTGTAACTAAAATTCTGATATGGTTTTAGAATAAACACTTGGTATTATATTTGATGGTATATAATTATTATCCATTTTGAGACTTTAATTTGTAATTTTTTATTGGAAGTTTTGGGTATGAGTTGTAACCTCCTAGAATTAGCTGTAACGCATAGGCAGGTTTAGGGGGTTACACTTAGATGATATTAGAGCTTTTGGTTTTATAAACCTCAGACTGTGGTTGGGTCTTAAACAAATATTTTTATAAAACGTTTAAAAACATTTTTCAAGAAAGGCCATGTCACTAAGTTTTATATGTTTAACTATGTAAGGTACTCCAATACCAGTTATGACCCTAGGTTTTACCTTTTTGTAGAGAGCCGAGGTCATCTGATGAGCATCAGATGGGGTCATCGACCTATGTTAACTCTTCAAAAGTACTAATTTTCATATATATTTTACCATGCTTTTGCTTAACTTTGAGTACATATTCATGCATTTAATTAGTAGAATCATGCATTTGCATTAAGGAGTTAAGGAACGTTTCTTTTGCCAGAGTAAATGTGTGTTTTCCTTACTGTGGCAGGTCAGGACAGGTTTGGCAGAGCAGAACATGAGCAATTGGCAGAGAAGAGCGAATGACCAGAAGAGAAATATCAAGCACCTTTGGCAATAAGTTGCCAGGAGAGTTTTACCAAGAACCTTTCGCAATACCAACCAGAGAAAATAGGACCAGATCAGACTATGAGAAAATAGCATTGGATCAAACTCTAAAAAAATAGTATCATATAAAATGTCGAGAAAAGAATGCCAAGCTTAGTTGGCAAAATAATGCCAAGCTCGGTTGGCAAAAGAATGCCAAGCTCGTTGGCAAAAGATCGACTGCGGATGACGTCAGCCCTAGTCAAAACCTGATTAGCTTAAATTCAAAGCTGGATAAGATGATCATGCGCTCTATCCCTGCGCAATCGAATTTCAAACTCAAAGGCTTATTCTAGGGTTTCCACGCATGCCTATTTAAAGGAAGAGAAGAGATCAATCAAGAACAACTTCGAAAATCAGAAAAGGCTGCACCTAGAAGCAACGTGGTTCGACCAACTTGACCGGAAGCTTGGAGTCTTTGAAGGGCTGCATCGACGAACCCCTTTCTTGCCCATTCTCTTTGCATTATTTATTTTTATTTTTCATGATGACGTGTTTAAGATACGTGTTTAAATGCTATTTTCATGTTTAGTTTTTAATAATTAAAAATGCCTTGGCATTGTTTTCCCTATCTGGCATGTTTTACAGTTTTCTAAATTCTATGCCAAGCGACCGCTGGCATAATATGCTTATTGCACCTTAATATCTTAACATACTTAGGGGGCAACGATTAGTTGCTAGATACTAAGGTGAGATGCTTCGACGGAAGATGTTCAAGTAGATGAACTTACTTCAGGAGTGAGTCTACCCCTTTGGAGTATATATTGGGACTTAATCAAATTAATTTATGAAAAACTTTATTATAGCGATATAAAGGGTTTTTACATGGTTAATTTCGGGCATTGCCATTGACAGAAGCAATGCCAACTTTGAATCTGCTCGGTAAATAATATCAAGGCAGAAAATTATTAAAAGACTGGCATGAAAAGCGTGAAAAACAAGCATCCCTTGCCAACGCTCATCACTCACTTGAAAACTCCTCGTGCCAACGTTGTTTTCCTTTTATTTATTTAAATCACTTTCAAAACCAATTTCAACTTAAACAACATTTTTCCTTGACAAGTAACAATCAAAGCAGTCAAATTCCTGGTCAATCCCTGTGGGATCGATACTCAGCTTACTGCTGTATTACTTGCTGACCATGTATACTTGCATGCAAAAGACTTAGTCTTGGCACTATTTTCATACATTTCCAATACCCTTTTGCCAAGCACTCACACAGTCGAACAAATTTTGGGCACTGCTGCTAGGGATTGCAACAGAATTGATTGTTTTGATTTTTACTTTTTTTTTAGTTATTTTTACTAATTTTAGCTTAAACCCTACGCAGGCTAAGAGTGAACGTCAAAAGATGACACCGAATGAGAATGTGGAATTAGGCGATAACCGAACCATCAGAGAACACCTAGTATCCACCATAGATAATTTGAAGCCAGGATTGATTGATCCAAAGGTAAATTTGGCTAACTTTACACTGAAACCAATAATGATTCAAGTGCTAATGAATGTAGGTCAATTTGATGGATCACTTACTGGAGACCCAAGGTAACATTTGAAGCAATTCATGGAAGTTTGCCAACTTTTTCAACAACCTAGTGTGATCGAAGAGACAATAAAGCTGAGGCTATTCTCATTTTCTTTAGGAGATAGAGCAAAATTGTGGCTAAATTCTTTGCCACCTGGTTCAGTCACTTCGTGGGCAAAATTATGCCAGAAGTTCCTTCTTAGATTTTGACCACCTAAATTAAATGCTAAGCTGAGGAGTGAAATCATTACCTTTCAGCAAGCTGATGATGAGACCTTGTATGATGCCTGAGAGCGATTCAAGGACATGTTGAGAAGTTGTCCCATGCATGGATTCCCTACATGGACCCAAATGGAGACTTTTTATGCTGGTCTCAATTCTCATGCCAGGACCATTGTAGATGCCGCGACAAATGGTTCGTTGCTGGATAGAACTTATAATGATGCATATAGCATCTTAGAAAGTATTGCCACCAATGACTTCCAATATCATACCACCAGATTGGGAGCCGAGACAAGAGTAGTTGGAAAGTTGGAACTTGATGCATTGGCCTCTATCAATGCTCAAATTGACAACCTCACCAATATAGTGAAGACAATGCGAAAGCCAGCTGAAGCCCGAGAAGTGACAACATTAGAACTGTTTTGCATTATTTGTGTTGACAACCATAATATGGAAAAATGCCCAGCAAACTCAAAATCGGTATTTTTTGTTGGCAATTACAACTGCAATAATAACTCACACTCCAATTCTTACATTACAGGTTGGAAGCATCACCCAAATTTTGCTTGGGAAAATCAAGGCGGTAACCAATTCACTGGTCAGCTGCAGAACAACAATGCATTGCCAGGATTCAACTAGAATGCCATGCTATACAGCGCCCAGAAAAATTTCCAACAAGTGAAAAGATTTTATGATGAGAACACCCTTAAGGATTATATGGAGAAAAACGATGCAACAGTCTAGAGTCTAGCTACATCTATGAGGAACTTGGAAGCTCAGATAGGATAGATTGCCAACGCACTTAATGCCAAACCTCCAGAAACTCTACCATGTGATATGGATGATGCTCGGCAAAAAGGGAGAGAACAAAGCAAAGCTATCACTCTCCTAAGTGGCAACCAAGTCGAGATTATAATGTATGAAGAAAAGCCAGTTGTTTTCCATACGAATAAATCAGTGCCAACAGAAGAAACCAAAGAAAACGAGAAAAGGGAAGCAAGCACCAACAATGCTAGATCTCAATCTGATGCCAACACCACCTCAGCAAAACCAGTAGAGCCAGTATTTGCCAACTTTACCTTGCAGAATACCATGCAGTTGAGCTAATGGAATCCATTTTGCATGAGAACCTGGCATTGAATTTCTATGGAATGGAAGTTGATGCCATAGAACAAGAGTGCGATGGTAAAACAATTGAGTGGCATAGAAGGTCGATTCTGATCATGAAAGATAACGTTAACTGAGGTGTACTCAAATGGCTAGTTACATGGAGGAAAAATGGATGCCAAATGATTGAGAATGAAGAACTGAAGCAAAAAATTTTGCCACAACGAAACTGACAGAGATACTGCAGCTAGAGGCTGAAGTTGTAATGAAGATTGCTACAATAATTCTGGAACAGGATGAGGATGACTACCTCAACATCAAAGAGATTATTCGGTTTTCTACGATGGTTGTTCAAAGCCACCATGGTAAAACATTCTCTTTCATTTTGCAATCAAGAGTTTAGCATACTCAAAGGAAATCAATTCTTTGGATTTCTATGTTTGTTATTCAAACAAAAGATTGCCACAGACTGAAGCACTACCGAGAAGGAAATCAGAATAATGCCAAAGAGACCATTCTCTTGCGAGAATTCAGTAACTCTTTGCCAACTCAGTTTAATCATTGTGAATAATTTAGGAGAGTTATTTTCTTTTCAGTACTTAGGATATCTCAGTTTAATTTGAGTTTTTCATTTTATTTCTTTTTCTATTTTGGAAGGTATTTGATTCTTAGCATAGGAAATTTTGCCAAGAGACCATAACTAGTTCTGATGCCAAGACTGGAGTCAGACAACACTCAAAGATGCAAAGGAACCATCACCCCAGCACTATGGAAGCAAATAATTGCCAGAGAGGCCAAGGAGAATGGCAAAGGAAAGGTTGTTGAGCTAGTGTCTGATGTCAAGACGGCCAAAGCGAAACCTATGGCACCAATGCCAGAAACAAAGCCAAAAATAATTCTAGCTGAATCTTTGGCATTACGTTCCCAGATTTATCAGCGACAAGAACTTATTCTCCAAAAAACTAGAGAAAGTTGAGGAGTAGAATTTAATGATCTGGCAATACATTGGTTTTAGGGACCAAGCCCTCAAGACAACTCTGGAAGGCATTGCCACTAATCAATTGCCAAAGTTTCCAGAATTTCAAGCTGAGTTTGCTGTCCAAGAAGGTATGCCATTAAGGGCCCAATTTGTTCATACTCTAACGTAACAATCTGATGCCATCTTTCTAGTTTTGCTTGTTAAAGCCGAGTATGCCAAAACTGACACCTTTGAAGAGTCTGATGGCGATGTTCATGCCAAGACTGAGGTTCCCCCCTGTTGCTCTAGAATCTTGTGTCACGCCAGCATCATCTGATGCGCCTGCCACCTCGAAGCCAATAAAGATTTTCAAGAGAAAGACACGTGTCACACGCCAAGAAAACTCTAAAGGGGAGCCCCCTTTCTCCTTTCAAAAATCCTTGCATTCATTTTTATTTTATATTTTCATGCATTTTACTTAATTAGTTTATATATGTCTACATGCATTGAGGGTAATGCACACCTTGGGTTTGAAGGCGTGTGCTGCCTCTATTTCCATGCCATGCATTCATGTTTATATTTTTGTTTGCATCTTGTTGCATGCCATGTAGATTAGGTTATTGCCATGCATTCAAAACCACTAATTTTTTTTGCCTCGGTTAATTTTTGAAAGAATGTTGACATGTTGCTAGTCTAGTATAATTTTTTCTAAAATACTCTGTCTTGTGATGAAATTTGGAATCCTTAGTTTGCCTATGTCAGCAGAATAGTAATGCCTAGTCTGCTTGTTAATTGATATTTAGCTTAGGGAGTTGACTTTCACTTAACATGTAGTATGCATCTAGTTCCTAAGCAAACTTAGAAATTTTGAAACTAAGTTTTGAAAAAAGATTATGCAGGGTAAAAGAAATTAATAAGGCAACAGTGTTTTGCCATGGCAAGAAAAAATGGAACACTCCTCTGCCTTAGAGATAATAGGTAGCTTGGGGCTTGGTGGAACTCCCTCGTTAGTGATCAGGTAAAAAACTTTAAGGGTATGAGTGTAATGGGTTAGCTTAGTGATGTAGTCTAGACTAACATGAGGATTCGTGGTATGCTCCCTCTTATTACTCACACCAAACAGTGCCATGACGCGAACCCTAATTTAATGCCAGTTGAAAAAAAAGAAGAACCCCTTGGCAGGAATAAAAGAAAAATTCTGAGTTTAGGTAGTAAATTTGACTAAGGGAGTAAACAGATTCTTGATGTATATTGCCTACACTTTGTGCACTTGTCATACCCTAGACTAGAGTTATACTGTTGCACTTGAATTTTCTTATCTGCTTGGCATTACTTCACTGAGATATATGAGGACAGAACTAGGGCTAGATTATGCTTGCCAGCACTTGTTGGCATTTTGACTAAATTTTTGCCAAGGTACTATTTTTATATTTTTGTTTCACTTGCATTACTTGAGGACAAGCAATGAGCTAGGTTTGGGGATGTGTTAACTCCTAAAAATTATTGATTTTCATATATATTTTACTATGCTTTTGCTTAACTTTGAGTACATATTCATGCATTTAGTTAGTAGAATCATGCATTTACATTAAGGAGTTAAGGAATGTTTCCTTTGCCAGAGTAAAGGTGTGTTTTCCTTATTGTGGCATGTCACGACAAGTTTGGCAGAGCAGAACATGAGCAGTTGGCAGAGCAGAGCGAATGACCAGAAGAGAAATGCCAAGCACCTTTGGCAATAAGTTTCCAGAAGAATTTTACCAAGAACCTTTGGCAATACCAGCCCGAGAAAATAGGACCAAATCAGACTGCGAGAAAATAACATTAGATTAAACTCTGAAAAATAGTATCAGATAAGATGGCGGGAAAAGAATACCATGCTTGGTTGGAAAAATAATGCCAAGCTCAGTTGGAAAAAGAATGCCAAGCTCGTTGGCAATAGATCAATGACTGATGATGTCAGCCCTAGTCAAAACCTGACCAGCTCAAATTCAAATATGGATAAGATGATCACGCACTTTATCCTTTTGCGCAATCAAATTTCAAACTCAAAGGCTTATCCTAGGGTTTCCACGCATGCCTATTTAGAGGAAGAGAAGAGATTGATCAAGAACAACTTGGAAAATTAGAAAAGGCTGTACCGAGGAGCAACATGGTTTGACCAACTTGACTGAGAGCTTCGAGTCTTTGAAGGGCTGCATCGATGGACCCTATTTTTTGTCCATTCTCTTTGCGTTATTTATTTTTATTTTTCATGATGATATGCTTAAGATACGATGAAAGTTTTTGTTTGGAAACATCCACCATGAACTAATTTTACAATTGGTGGGGGATGTTTGCTTTTAAACGTTGTTTTCATGTTTAGTTTTTAATAATAAAAAATGCCTTGGCATTATTTTCCCTATCTGGCATGTTTTTACAGTTTTCTAAATTCTGTGCCAAGCGACCACATGCACAATATGCTTATTTCACCTTAATATCTTAACAGACTTAGAGGGCAACGATTAGTTGCTAGATACTAAGGTGAAATGTTTTGACGAAAGATGTTCAAGTAGATGAACTTACTTCGGGAGTGAGTCTACCTCTTAGGAGTATAGATTGGGACTTAATCAAATTAATTTATGAATAACTTCATTATAGAGATATAAGGGTTTTTACATGGTTAATTTTGGGCATTGCCATCGGCAGAGGCAATGCCAACTTTGAATCTGCTCAGCAAATAATATCAAGGCAGAAAATTATTAAAGACTGGCATAAAAAGCGTAAAAAATAGACATCCCTTGCCAACTCTCATCACCCACTTGAAAACTCCTCGTGCCAAAGCTGTTTTCCTTTTATTTCTTTAAATCACTTTCAAAACAAATTTCAACTCAAACTACATTTTTCCCTTGACAAGTAACAATCAAAGTAGTCAAATTCTTGGTCAATCCCTGTGGGATCGATACTCAGCTTACTACTGTATTACTTGCTGATCATGTATACTTGCATACAAAAGACTTAGTCTCAGCACTGTTTTTATACATTTCCAATACACTTTTCCACCCTTTTGCCAAGCACTCACATAGTCGAACAACTTGCTCATGGACGAGGTTAATCTACTAGTTTTTTTGATTCGATAGATGATTTGGCTTGTGATCCTCCGGCCCTTGTAGATCCCTAAGCCCTTGTGGATCCTCCCGCCCCTAGAGGTCCTACAACTCCATTATATCCACTACCTTCCTCTGGTATAGATATGGCGACTTTGGTTAGAGGAGCACTTGCGACTAGTATTGAGCCAACGACGGTAGTGATCAATGAGACTCTCAACAAACAATTCTTATAGTTGATCCAGTGTGTAACCAGAGTAGCTGGTATTGTACCTGAGGTCTCTATTTCTCAGACCCTAATCACTAATGGGGTAAGATATTCGAAGGCCTAACTGGTGGAGCCCCGACTGAAGTAGATGAGTGGCTTCATGATATTGAGAGATGTATGGATGAGTTGAGTTTTGAGCCACCCAAGAGATATTTAGGATTCGTTTTTATGCTTTATGGGAATGCATGCACTTAGTGGGATTTCGTAGTGTGAGGCATCCCTGCCACTCGTCTAACCTGGGATTTCTTTAAGGAACACTTTAGGAGCAGTTTCATTAGAGAGCGTTATCTGAGACAGATGTGGGAGCAGTTTAGGACTCTAACACATGAGAATATGGTCAAATCAGAATATGAGATAGTGTTCTTGGATTTGTTGAGATTTGGAACTAGTCTAGTACCCACTAAGATGGAAAAGTGTCGTAAGTTTGCACTTGGTACAAGATATGAGCTGCGTGTATGGGTTATTGGCCACCTTGATGAAGATTTTGATAAGGTGATGGAAAAGGGCAAAAAATTTAGAGGAGGTTGAGCTATTCGCCTCCGATGGTGACAGAGTAGATCGAGACCAATCCAAAAGGCATTCTAGCATTGAGTCTTCTTTACGTGCTGGTAAGAAGGCTCGTACTATTTCTCCTCAAAGGAGCAATATCGGTTCTAGGACTACCATCCCTCTACCCTCTATAGCTAGTTGAGGTGGGTCGTCATATTTTTCATAGATGCCATTATGTGAGCATTATGGTAAATGGCATCAAGGGGAGTGTAAGAAGATGGCTGGTACTTGTTTTCATTGTAGATCTGAAGATTATTTCTTAAAGAGTTGCCCACTTCCACCTTTTACATCTCGGGCATCCTTTTAGACTCCTGCACGTTCATAGACTTCTATTCAGACTCTAGCTAGGGGACGTAATTATCAGTGTAAACCTTCTGGATCTACTCCTAGAACTAGCAGTAGAGCCCAATCACATCAGAGTAGGAGACTAGTTTTATCTAACGCTAGATAGCCAGTTCTTGTGTATGCTACCAGACGCTAGGATGACAGAGATGAGCTAAATTTTAGGCATATTTACCATTTATTCTATTTCATACTTTGCGTTACTTGATATCAGTTCCACTCACTCCTATATTTTGATATCCATATCCCGAGACCTTCAGATTCCAATTGAAGCCACATAGAGTGTTGTTACAGTTATGAGCCAGTGGGTCCGTCAGTGACCGTGGATAAGGTGTTCAGACGATGTTCTCTTGAGGTTCAAGGGGAAATCTTTTTGGTTGACCTTATAAAAATTTTGTTAGAGTAGTTTGATCTGATTTTAGGTATGGACCGGTTGTCAAAATATCGTGGTAGTCTAGATTGTGAGACAAAGAGGACAACCATAAAGATTTCTGATGAACGATCAATGGTATTAGTTGGTGACTGTCGAGGTTACCTGTCCAATGTGGTGTCTACTCTGATTGCTAACATGATGATCTGAAAGGGATATGGGACCTTTATTGCTTGCTTCTTAAATACAAAGGGTTCTCTATATAAGATTAAGGAAATTTAAACAGTTAACGAGTTTCTTGATGTCTTTCATAAGGAGTTGTCTAGGTTACCTCCAGATAGAGATATTAGGTTTGAGATTGAGACTTATCCGGGGTCTACAACTGTATTCATGGCGCCTTATCGTATGGCTCCTAAGGAGCTTAAGGAGTTGAAAGTTCAATTGCAAGAGCTGCTTGATCAAGGCTTTATTCGACCCAACTCTTCACCTTGAGGAGCTCTAGTTCTCTTTGTTAAGAAGAATGATGGTTCACTTCGGTTATGCATTGATTATAAGAAGTTGAACAAGTTAACCGTAAAGAATAAATATCCGTTACCCATGATTGATGACTTGTTTGATCAATTTTAGGGAGCCATAGTTTTCTCAAAGATTGATCTTCGATTTGGGTACTATCAGTTGAAGATAAAAGGTTTTAATGTTGCCAAGATTGCTATTCGTACCAGATACGGGCATTACGAGTTCCTAGTAATGCCTTTTGGTCTGACCAATGCACCTGCTACCTTTATGGACATGATAAACTGTGCGTTCCAGCCCTACATAGATCAGTTTGTGGTGGTGTTCATTTATGATATCTTGGTCTATTCTTAAATAGAGGCAGAGCATGTTGAGCATTTGAGGATTATTTTGCAGACCTTGAGAGAGCATCATCTGTATGCTAAGTTGAGCAGGTGTGAATTTTGGCTCAGGGAAGTGACATTTCTAGGGCATGTTGTGTATGCAAATGGTATCCAGGTTTATCCAAGTAAGATAGAGGCCATTACTAGTTGGAAGCAACCTAAGAATATATCTGAGATCTATAGTTTCTTGGGTTTAGCTGGGTATTACTGACGCTTTGTCGAGGGTTTCTCCATTATTGCTGCCCCTTTGACAAAGCTGTTGAGGAAGAATGTTCCTTTTGTCTAGACTGATGCACAACAGGCGAGCTTTGAGAGACTAAAGACAGCCTTAACTTAAGCTTCAGTTTTGACACAACCAAAGTCTGGGAATGATTTGTCAGTCTATAGCGATGTTTTGCACTCCAGACTTGGTTGTGTTTTAATGCAGGATGAGAAGGTAGTCGCTTATGCATCACGTTAGTTGAGACTGCATAAGTGTAATTATCCTACCCACGAACTTGAGTTAGTTGCAGTGGTCTTTTCTTTGAAGATTTAGAGGCACTATCTCTACAGAGAGAAGTTCAGTATCTATATAGATCACAAGAGCTTAAAGTATCTCCTTACCCAGAATGAGTTAAATCCGAGGCAGCGTCGTTGGCTTGAGCTTCTTAAGGACTATGGTTGTGAGATTGAGTATCACCCAAGGAAAACCAACATTATTGCCGATACTTTGAGCTGCAAGGCCATTTCAGACTTGATATCTTTGT
This sequence comes from Hibiscus mutabilis, assembly GCA_019671005.1. Lineage (NCBI taxonomy): Eukaryota > Viridiplantae > Streptophyta > Magnoliopsida > Malvales > Malvaceae > Hibiscus > Hibiscus mutabilis. The sequence continues at coordinate 11,851,843 of CM033742.1, forward strand.
TTGCCAGGATGAGTATTTATGATGATGGCAGTTTACTGGTAGAGCTGCAAGTTAAGCTGACTTTGGCCAATGAGATAAAGGCCAAACAGCTTCTAGATAGTTTCTTACTTTCTGTCATACAGCTAGTTGAACAGGGATCAACATTTGTTTATACTTTTGATCAGGATAGAGTTTTGTACTTTAAGGGTCGTTACTGTTTCCTGATGACGCCAACTTTAAATGAGCCATTCTTAGTAAGGCTCATAATAGTCTTCATGCTATACCAGAACTTGAGACAGAGGTACCGTTGGGTTGGCATGAAGAAGAATATCTCTGATTATGTGTCTAGGTGTCTAACTTGCCAACAGGTTAAGGTAGAACATCAACATCCGTCTGGTCTATTGTAGCCCATTAAGATTCCTGAGTGGAAATAAAAGCGTATCACGATGGACTTTGTTATCAGATTGCCTGTGACTCTTTCTAAAAAGGATTCTATCTAGGTGATTATTGACCAACTCACCGAGTCAACTCACTTCATTCATGTTTGGGTTAATTATTCTATCAATAAGTTAGCTAGGTTGTATATCTCTAAGATTATCAAACTGCATGGTGTGCCTTTGTCTATCATCTTCGATCGAGATTCGAGGTTTACTTCTTGATTTTGGCAGGCTTTATAGGAGACATTGGGTACACATTTGAATTTTAGTACATTTTTTATCCGTAGACTGATGGTCAGTTAGAGAGGGTGATCCAGATTCTGGAAGATATATTGTGGGATGTGTGATCGACTTTCATGGTAGTTGGGAAGACTTCTTGCCTTTGGCAGAGTTTGTTTATAATAACAGCTGCCATAATAGTATCCGCATGGCACTATGTGAGGCTCTATATGTGCATAAGTTTCGTACCCCTATCTGTTGGACTGAGTTATATGATAAGAAAAATTTGGGCCCAGAGTTGGTCCAAGAGACTGAGTAGACAAACAGATTGATCTGTGACCATCTGAGGGAGGCCTTTGAAAAATAGAAATCCTATACTGATCGCATGAGGAAAGATATTGAATTCGAGGTCGGTGATTAAGTTTTTCTAAAGGTATTCCCATGGAAGAAAGTTCTGAGATTTGGACGTAAAGGTAAATTGAGTCAGAGATTTATTGGGTCGTATCTTATTGTGAAGATAGCTGGACTAGTTACCTATAGGCTTGAGTTGCCTCCTCAGCTTAGCCGTATTCATGATGTTTTTCATGTCTCTATTTTAAGGCAATACCATTCGATTTTGAGACATTATTTAGGTTCAGAATATAGAGTTGAGCCAGACCTGTCTTATGAGGAGGAGCCGATACAGATATTAGATTTAAACGAGAGAGTTATGAGGAACAGACATATCCCGATGGTTAAAGTTCAGTGGAGCAATCATAGCCCCGCAGAAGTTACTTGGGAGACTGAGAAATCAATGAGGGAGCAGTTTCCGCATCTGTTTAAATTAGGTAAATTTCAAGGCTAAATTTTTTTAGGGGGAGATATTATAACACCCCTAATTGTTTTAAATAAAATATATAATAATAATGCTTAAGGAAGCTATGGAGTAAAAAAAAGGGAAATGCTATCAATGGGGTTTAAACCCTTGACGTCTGGAGTAGTAAGCCCAGCTCTTAACCATTTGAGCCAAGGCTAATTTTGGTTAAGAAATACCCCAACTTTCCGTTAAGCTTGTTCGATTTGGTTACCACCAAACATTAATTAAAAGTCAGCCAACCTTTCCATTCACCGTATTAATTTTTCTGAACCACTTTTGAATATGAAGGATAATCTCTCACCAACTCCCCTCTCGGTCACCCTTTGATCTCTCCCACCGCCGTATTGTGCCTGTCACATCCAGTGTTGTCTTATTCACCGTTGCACCCCGATCATTTCCTTAGCCTCCACTCGCACATTTGCACTACAATTGGCCGGAGAGGATCGTCAAAAATTTTGGCGAGAAAAACCAACCGTTCCTTTTATTTTTCCTGACGATTGTACCGCCGTCTATTGTCTGTTTGCTGCTCTACCACCATTAGAGGGTTCCTCGCTTCTAGGCAAACAAAATCCTGCCCTTCAATCGTCCGTTCATCGATGTTTCAAACGTCATTGGAGCTACGAGAAAACTTTTTGTTTTTCTTTGTTTCCGGCCAGTTTCAAATGTTTTTCGCTGTGGTACTCGAGACTTGCCTGACCGTTCATCTTATCAGCCTAGCTTCTCCTATTTTGCTCATTAGCTCGTACCCATATTTACTCAATCTAGCACCATTGTAGAGTATAAAGAGGCAGGTGCCCAATAGACCTTTCTAACCAGCTTTTTGATGTGTGTCCGTGTGTTCTATATTATTGTTTTACACGAACTATTGAAATGATTTCTCTAAATATATTATGGAATATTATTTGATTTGGGCATGACTACTTTTCTATTTTAAAATCATATCTACTTTATATGTTTGACACTGCATATTTCCCAACAGGTCAACCAAGCTGACCAAATTAGGATAAATTTGAATGATGTCCAGAACAAATTGTAAACAAAACCACCTCCCAAAAGACTACACAACAAACTGCAGAAGTCAAAACAGCCAAATTTACGGTCCGAGACTTGAAACATCGACTCTCGATCCACCCTTTTATGCCCAATCTGCTTAAGTCCTCACGAAAGGGAGTATCTGACATGCTCAATCAATTTGGTAAAAACATCACCACAGGTTTTAAATGACCTACGTTCTTGATTAGTCACCTATGACACCACAATGACCGAATCGGATTCAATTAAGAACCCTAACGCATGTTTAAAATATATTAACGTGTCACCCATCAAGAAAACAAAGATGCATCAATGAAACAGCACCAAAGATCAGTTTGGCTCATTTGCGTTGCTGCTGCGATCTAGAGTCTATGGTTCGCAAGAAATGAAAAAGTCTTTCGTGAAAAAAAATACAAACTTCAGAACTTGTGTTTCTAACAAAGATGAGGGCACTTATGTGGTGCAAGACGATTAAATAGGACTACTTGCTGAATGAAAAATGATTGGCTCATGGCAAACAACTTGTAGTCTATGTCCCAATCCAGTAGACACATGATAATTACTTCGGAAAGCATGTCTTCAGTATGAGAAGAATCAAGTGTGAAGAAATTAAGAGTCTTCTTTTGTAGTTTCCACTCATCATCAACATAATGTGCTGTCAGGCATATGTATTTAGAATTCTCAGGTGACGACCACATCTCAACGGCGAGGTTAATTCTGCCTTGCAATTTACTTAACATATCATAAATCCTTTGCTTCTCCATATAAATTTCCACACAAGACTGCTGAATGGGTGTCGAATCGGTCAAAAATAAAATACTTACATGTTCTTAAGGATTTGTAGTAGTGGCAAGTAAGGTTGATCCCACAGAGAGCGAGCAAAGGGGTATAAGTTACTAATCTAGGTTAATTGTGCGAGTGAAAAGTAAAAAGGATTTGGATTTGAGTTGTTTTCAGAAGAGAAAGAAATAACTAAGGTTGGATTGTGTGAATGGTTTGGTGATGTCTAGCCAAGTTGTTCGCGGTGTTTTAATCCAAGTATTAGATCACAGACTTCAAAAGATAACCTGCATAATTACTCAATAGCTTAGTTCTTAAGTTAAATGATAGTCCACAAACAACTTAAGAATTCTCTTCTTTTAATTAGCTAACAACCTAATAGTTCATATGTTGTTAACACTTATTATCTAGGTTAAATCTTTAGATAGTCCACTTTAGATAAAACCTATCAAATAGCATTAAGTGATTAAGACACCAAAGCACATATATTCAAAAAGCGATAATCCACACAAGTTAAATATACGATTTCATACCTTCAAAAACCATAGCTCAGGTTTTCTTACCGCTTGTATCAATAATCCATGATCGGTTGATTGTGCACGTATAATCAAACACAGACAATTGAATGAGCCCGAAAGATATAAAAATACTTTGAATTATGAAGAATATTTAAGAACAAGAAGTCTCACTAATAAATATATTGAAAACCTAGAAACAAACTTGACCTCTTTTTATTCATGGAATATTATTTAGCCGTTAAAACACCCTGAAAGCCAAATAGGAACCAAAACAAGGACTTATAGATAGGTTAGTGTGCTAAAACATATAGAATTATATAAGAAATACATGCAAATATACGACTTATCATATACCCCCACACTTAGATTTTTGCTTGTCCTCAAGCAAATTGAAGCTTCGAAACCTAGAGTCCATTCGGTAAATGGAAAGGATAAGAATAGTAATAAGTCATGATTGCAATTTAGCACAAGGAAATAATCATCCATTTAATTTCATGAATTCAAGTATAGAACATAATCAAACACACTCGTATAGGATTCACTCTCGTTCGCTTAATGGGTTTAAGGGACAACAACACTCAAGTCAAAGCTTGTAAAAGATTTTTACCATAGGATCGTAAATATATCACATCTCTACCACTGTTCGGATCGATTCACAAGATCAAAAAGGTCTTTGATCAGGTTGTAACGGGGCTTAGGACAAGTATGGTGAGAAAGACTTTTGGGCTTTTGGAATTTGAAAAACTTTATACTTCATTTTTTCTTTTCTTATGTATCAAACGTTTGCATAATTAATCTTTAGGAGAACAAGAATTCATATCTGTTCACACAACTTTTCTTTTTTTTTTTTCATTTTTTTAATAAGACAAGATTTTTTTTATTTTTCCTTGTTTTTTTTATTTTCTCTTTTTCTTTTTTTGCTTGTTCTTTCTTTATTTTTAGGAAGATATATAGTTCTCAAATTTGGGTGCAAATTGGGGAAATCAACAAAAAATATTTCAACTTGTAATGTGGTTAATTTCCAAATAAAATGCTTAGGCTCAAAAGTGGTTCTCTAAGGGTCAAATATAGCAGGGTAGGCTTTTTGGCTCGTGGTTCATACCTAAGTGTCTTAATCATCTCAAGTAATTCAATCTTGTGTGGCCTCAACAAGTATAACAATGCAAGTTCTAGAAGAAAGTAATCGTGCTTGACAAACACTTAATGAAAGAAAAATATGAAGCATAAAAGATGTATTCTTATTAAGGCTCAAGTCTCACAAAAAGGGTTTATGTTGTGTACAATTCTATCCATCAGACTATCAAATCAATTAATAAAAAAGATTTGCAAGGCTAAAAATTTATCAATTCTAGTTTACTACCCATATGAGTCTCAATTTTACGTTAGGATCTCAAGTTTCAAAAATTTCAGCATATTGGCTCAAAACAAAAATTCCATGAAAAAGTAGGTCTAAGTCATTAATAAGCGTGAAATTCTTATATCAGACCCTATATCTAGCATTCACATATACCCTCCTCCACATTTAAATAGAAGAGTGTCCTCAATGTTCCTACACATGCGAACAAAAATATACAATTAAAAGTTTAGGGAAGAAGAGTACTCCCTCGTTCGCAAGGTGGCTATGTAAGGTGCAAATGGTTTGGGCGTGGAGTCCTATTCTAGATGCTGCGAACGATTCTCGTGCGAAGATTCAAGTTACCTCCCCCACACTTGGATTCTATCATGGTCTGCGAGGGGAAATGTGCGAACCATTACAGTCTTATTCGACACACCAGTATGTCGTACGGAAAGATTACTTAGGCAAACAGTCTGGGTACGTCTGTCTGATGATGCAAACGTGATATTGTGAATGTTTTCCTGCAAAGGCCTAGTTCGCAAAGCCTTTATTGCTGCAGATACTCATGTGTCCGCGGTGCAAGGCTACGTCCGCTAGTTCTAACCCCTGTTTCCTAAAACAAACAAAGTAAAACATAAAAGCTCATAAAAGAAATTAAATTATTATGAAATTGTAAATAAACATAAAATTAAATCATGGGTTACCTCTCATGCAACACTTTTTTTTAACATCTTTGGCTCGACGTGACTCCTTTATTCATGTTATAACGAGGAGGTATTTGTCAGACGGTTTTTCCTTGATTGATTTGAACACTTTCTTCTACCATGATAGTTGCATTGAAAGTTTATAGGAAGGTTCGGTATTGATTGGTTGGATCCCTGGATCCAGTTGATGTTCACCACTATGGCTGGATCAGCTCCTATCTTCAATAGGTATGGGTCATCCCATAGGTACGACTTTGTATTATATGTGATCTTATCTTTCTCAATTTTCGATGTGTATGTTGGGAATGTCTTTGTCATAAGATTGTTTGTGTCATTCGCGTACCATGGTACGATGTCTTTGTATGTAGGGTGTTATCATGATCTGATATCCTGTTCGGCAGGTTTCTTGATGATTAGCTCAACATTGTGAACTGTTTCAAGAATTTTTTGTTCTTGCCCATCCTTTTTGGTTTGTGCGAACCTTTGAGGAAAAGGTGGTTAAACCACAATGATGGGATAACACTCTTTTCACCAGTTTCATTCTTTGCAGGCTCTAGATTTTTAGGGTTGTTATCTTTGTCAGAAAAAGGTGTGAGCTAAAAATTAAAAGGTTTGATGGCCTTCGTACTTTCCTGCTCGCCATGCGCATTTGGTAGATTCTCCTTTGCAGTCTCTTGTGCATCATTCACGAAAAGCTCATTAACCTTCGCTTGCTCACTATCAGCATCAAGCTGGCTTGCATTTGTGTACTGGGTTTTCTCCTGTTCAGTGTCCGCATCATCCTCATCCTTATACGGCTTGTTTTCCTCAGGATGACTTTCTTTCCTAGATTTCTATGTCTCACTCGCAGAGGTCTTATTATCCTTCACATCTTTCTGGTCATCGTCCGCTGTAGGTTTGCTTGTTTTTGCATTCTCCTGTTCATTCTTCTTGGTTTGTGTGAACCGTTGAGGGAAGGGTGGTGGAATCACAATAGGGCAGACATTTTTCTTTTTATTGGTTTTACCCTTCATAGGTTTAGCATCCTCAGAAGGTTGATTAGTTTTTGCACCATTTTGTTTAATTGTTCGCTGCACATTTGTTCGCACTTTCTCTGTAACACCCCAAAATTGAGCCTAGTCAGGATTTAATTCTGACCATCAAAAATCAAAAATTTTAGTGTTAAATTTTAGGAAAGTTAGATCTTAGTGTTTAAACTCGATTATCCATAGTAAAACCATGTTTAATTTCAAGTTTAAGAATCAAGGAAAACCTAGAAACTCTCTAGGGATATCATACCTTATTTGTTATCACTTTCATAGCTATTAAGTTGCTATGAATTTATTATCGACGTTGAAATCCTTCTTTTTTTTGTTGCTCAATAAAATCAAGGTTAAGAATCACCAAATCCTTCAAATCCTACCAAGCTCAAGAATAAAGGGGTTGTCATCAAGAAAATCAAGGTGAAGAATCCTTGAAAGCCTACCAAGCTCAAGAATAAAGTGTTGTCATCAAAAGGATTGGCTAGGGGATTTGCTCTTTTTCTTGAATTCATTGATATTGAATTATTGCATCATCATCATTGATTAAGGTATGAATATAAGAGAACTTTGTTAAAGGTGCCATTGGTAAGCTTTGGTAAGCTTATTACATTGTCAAGTTAATTGTTGAAGCATTGCATTGCTATTGATATCATTGAAATATGAGAAAGATTATATTGATCATGCTATATAGTATTGCCATTGCTACCGTTATTGATATTGTTACCGTTATTGATATTGTTATTATTATTATTGTTATTGATATTGGTAAGTATTAAATCCTTGAATACGAATGGACATGGGATACAAATGGACATGGGATACAATTGGCATGCCATAGAATTCATGAGCTCATTGGAATGGAGTAGACTATGGTCCTTGAGCTAAGGCTCTATTTGGCGATGTTAGCGGGATGTGTTGATATTGGACTTATTGGCGATGTTGGAGGATATTGACCATTTATTGTTGCGATGTTGGTTGGGAATTCGCGTATCCACATTACATGTCGATCCGAGGAAAATAAATAAGAATTTGCTAGTATTGTTAAACTTGACTTGAGATGCATCATATTGTTATACATGTCATTGTTATCATTGATATTCATATTGTTGATATTGACTACCTCACTAGACTAAGTAAGCCTAATGCATCTCATTTCCATGCATTTTCAGGTTAAAGATTAGTCGTATCGAGGATCGGAGCAAGGGGATTTTTGAAGCAAGTCACCAAGTTACATGTAATGTAACCTTTGTCCTTAAACTCCTAGAAAGGTGGCATAGGGTCTAGACAAGTTAGTTTAGCCCCAATTTGTATGTACATATGGCCTATTATGTTATATGAGTCAAAAATTGATATATGGTATGTTAATGTTTTGATAAATAGAGTTTAAGGGCCTAAGATGCACCAATGAGGAAAAACATGGTAACTGGATTCGTTTTGGTGTAAAATTTGACATACATGTAGATTTATGGGGTATAAAATTGTTGGTAAAGTTTCAGAGAATTTAGATATGGTTTGATTGGTCAAAACGATAATAAACCAGATAAAATTGACATTACAGGTCCTACCGTATCGATACAGATTATGGCGTATCGATACAGGCTTATGTTTCTGGAAATGGTTTAGAGGGCATACCGATAGGGTGATTGCATATCGGTACTGTGCCTCGACGCTGGAATTTTGGGTTTAACTCCGTATCAATACGGTTTGGGTGCGTATCGATACACATTCTTTTATCTGCAAATAAAATCAGTCGTGTATCGATATGGTTTGGTCACGTATCAATACGGGTTCATGGATTATAACAATATTAATGGTCATTTCTTAGGTTCATGGATTATAACAATATTAACGGTCATTGCTAGGCATACCGATGTGCCTTAAAAAATTATTAATCACCTTGGTAAGGGTCCTTAACACCCTAAGTTTATTTTTTTAGTATTACTTTAGTCATATGCGTTAAAATTCGATAAAATTCGGTTTTGATAAGTTATTAAATCGATACCCTTTCAAAAAAAATTGATAATCACCTTGGTAAGTCATCGTAAGTTTAATACTTAAGACCCTAAGTTTATAAAAAGGTTTAATTTAGTCCGATTTGTGGACATATAATGGTTTGAGAGGGCAACTTTAATGTTTTGTTTGGTCATAAAATTCCTCAAATTTTGTATAAGTTATTAAAAGAGGGCAACCTCCCACATCCATCATCTTTCGCTCAATGGGTAACAAGCAATCGTAAAAGTTTAGGACGAGTAATGATTCAGATATTCCATGCTGCGGACAATTTGTACATAGTTGCTTGAACCGTTCCTAGTATGCATATAGCATCTCACAATCTCTTTGTTGTTTCTTGCAAATTTCTTTGTGAGTGTGGTGAACTATTGAAGCGGGAAAGTACTTTTCAAGAAACGCTTTGCCATGTCTGTCCATGTTTCAATTGAGTTGGACGGTATGTGTTAAAACTAGTCTTTTGAATAGTCTACGAGCGAGAATGGGAAGGCTCGCAGCTTGAGTTGATCAAGTGTGACATTGTGAGGCTTCATGTTTGAGCACACCAAATGGAATTATTTTAAGTGCTTGTACAAATTCTCATTCTATAGGCCCCTGAAAGTAGGAAGAAGATGTATTAGGCCATATTTCAATGCGAATGATGCTTCAAGGTCTTGATAATTAATACACATAGGTTGCGGTGCAAATTTTGGGGTGTAAAGTTGGCGAGTAGTTTGCTCTGTCATGTTGCGAATATATGGTTGTTTGCTAGAGACGTTCGCAGGGTATTCCTGTGCTTAGGCATTCGTTTGGGTATGTTTGTAGACTCATTCAGTAGTGTTTGTCTCGGATGATTGTTTGCCCTTCTTTTCTTCTCGCTTTAGTCTTCGTAGAGTACGTTCAATCTCCGGATCAAATAATAAATCTGTATCTGTACTCTTGGAAGATCGGAGGATAAAACAAAAAAAGAAAAATAAAATAAACAAAAACTAAAATAAAATAAATAAAATTAACTTAACCTTTTTGGCACCACTCCCAGGCAACGACGCTAATTTTTTAATGGGTGTCGAATCCATTGAAAATAAAATACCTACTTGTTCTTAAGGATTTGTAGTAGTGGCAAGTAGGGTCGTACCCACAGAGAGTGGTCAAAAGGTATAAGTTACTAGCCTAGGTTAATTGTACGAATGAAAAGTAAAAACTGGATTTGTTTTGTTGTGTAGTTTTTCGAAGAGAAAGCAATAACTAAGGTTGGGTTGTGCGAATGGTTTGCTGATGTCTAGCCAAGTCGTTCACGGTGTTTCAATCCAAGTATTAGATCAAAGACTTCAAAAGATAACATGCATAATTGTTAAGTTCTTAAGTTAGATGATAATCCACAAATAACCTAAGAGTTCTCTCCTTTTAATAGCTAACAACCTAATAGTCCATAAGTCGTTAACACTTATTATCTAGGTTAAATCCTTAGATAGTCCACTTTAGGTAAAACCTATCAAATAGCATTAAGTGATTAAGAGACCAAAGCACATATATTCAAAAAAGCGATAATCCACACAAGTTAAATATACAATTTCTACCTTCAAAAACCATAGTCTATGTTTTCTTACCGTTTGTATCAATAATCCATGATCGGTTTATTGTGCACATATAATCCAACACACACAATTGAATGAGCCCGAAAGATATATAAATACTTTGAATTATGAATAATATTTAAGAACAAGAAGTCTCACTAATAAATGTATTGAAAACCTAGAAACAAACTTGACTAGAACTAAGGGTTTAGCTACTCATAGAGTAGATGAAAACAATAAGGGTTTTCTAGGGTAACTCTCTCTTCTCCTCTCTTCCCCTATGATCCTATTTATAGATGAGGAATTATACATCAAGTAGGAGAATGAGTTACAATAAAGTACAAAACCTTAATACTACATTAAATGTAATTTAATATAAAGGGAAAGTCTAATTAATGTACGATTTCTTTTCTTCCAAGCAACCACGATAGCATAGGATTTCTGCGTTTTTTGTCTCTAGTGTCCGTATGGCTTATACGTTAGCATTTGTGTTCCAAGGCTCGTTTGCATGACTCTCATTAGCGCTCCGAGGTTCGCAACTGATCTTCATCATTGCATTCTGGTCTGTCCGCGATCTTCTTTTCACGTAAGTGTTTGTATATATTGGTTCGTAACTCTGCTTCCTTATCTGTTAGCATAGCCTTAGTTAGTCTGCTCGAACTTGAATGTTCGCATCTCTGCATTACTTCTGGATGTTCACAACCCTTGTTCACAGGTCATTCTCCAAAGTGTAAATATTATGCTAATATCATCTTTTATGCATGGAATATTATTTAGTCGTTAAAACTCCTAAAAGCCAAATAGGAACCAAAACAAGGACTTTTAGATAGATTAGTGTGCTAAAACACAGGGAATTATATAAGAAATACATGCAAATATACGACTTATCACGTGGCATATTGACATTTTGAGAATAACAATTCGAATTTAATTTAATAATTAATAATTAATTGGGTTTATGTTTCAAATGGAAATATTCTTTTTATAAGGAAATATATTTCTGTTTCAAATATAAGATTGGAAGCACTCCTATACGTTCAGGGCACCTCTATTTATATTCCAAAAATATATTTCCCATATAAAAGGTTTTTATGCATGATTAATTATGGACTAGTTCATTTTAAGTGCTAATCTAAAAAGGCTCTAATTTAAATTTGTGTTATTTAATCTATGAATATTATTTAACTCCAAAGTTTGCATGAGATAACACTCAATTACTTTTGAGCATCATCCATATTAAACTCCAAAGTTATAGATAATATTCTCCTATTAATTAATTAAACTAATTAAAGTTCTAGTCCTATTTAAAGCTCTAATTAATTAATCTATATTATTTATTAATTTCTAGGGTTTTAATGAATATTGAATATTCTATTTAAGAGCTCATGTTGAACAACACCCCATTACATTGGGACACCATTCAAATTTGAAACTCCAAAGTTTCTCATTCAATAACCATTAATTTTCTATAATTGTCTACTTAATCAAATTATTAAAGCCTAAAAAGAACTTAAACTAAGGCTCTATATGTCATTTAAATATAAATATTTAAGTCACCTAAATGATGCTATATGATGCAATTAAATCAAATAATTTAAGCAATTAATTAAACAAATGTATACATTTAATTAAACATTAAAACAAGACCAAATTGCAAAGAAATAAAGCTGCATTTTCTGATTTTATTGAACAGAAGGACTAAATTGATTACAAAGGAAATTGGAGGGAAATTTTAAAATGACCAAGAAAGAGGCACGCGAGTCGCATATCCGACCCGCATAAAGATGCACGGGTCATCCAACCCGGCACCAAAACAGTGCCGTTTAGATAAGTCTATAAAAGACCATTTTAAGCCAAAATCCTCATTTGGATATAACCCTTCCCTCTTCTTTCTTTCTCTCTCTGTCTAAACACTCTACATACAAACACGTTTTTTCCCAAAAAAATCATCATTTAAGATCAAACCCACCTATTCTTCATAGATTCAACCCATGTTCTTCTTTTTTCCCTTGTTTAATCTAAAAAAACTCCAAACTTCACCAATTTCCTGTTTTCGAAGATCAAACACCAAAATTTATTTGGTGTTCATCTTCGTTTACAAAAAACAAACCCCTTTGATCCATTTAGGCCCGATTCTGATCAAGCTCTGCCGTTATCCAGTCACTGGGAGTCGACTCTTGGTTTTCGCAGGTAACACCAGCCACTACCATGTAATATCCCAAAATTTTGGTTAGTGACCAAAGTGTAAATTTTGAAAGTTTAGGGGTTAAAGTGTAAACTTTGGAAAAGTTTAGGGACCAAAGTGTAATTTTTAAAAGTTATGTATTTTAACCCCGTAAATAAATATTTTACCCCAAGAATGACGTTTTCATGTTACCCAGATTTTTCGTACGGAGTTTGTATTATTGGCTATAAAACGATAAAGTTCGGAAGAATATTCGGATAATCGGATCGAATCGAATATCTAGGATATTTTTGAAGGATGATAAGCCAAGGTTGAATTTTTCATTTTACATGTCTAAGATATTTTCTTTGTGTTGGAAGAATATGAACCCTTGGATTTAAGTTGATTTTCCATTCTAAATATGAGCCGTTGGATGAAAAACGGCAAGATCGTAATTTTTGGAAAATCACAAGGGCAAAGTTGGTAAAGTAATAATTCAAGATTAAATTTAGGTCATTGGATGAAGGATGATGATATGAGGAATATTATGGAAATATAGAATTTTCGGAATAGATCTGATAGCTCGGTAAAGGTAAAATCGTGGTAGAAGTATTTTGTGAATATCGGAAAATCGGATTGAATTAAAATTTCATAGACTGTTCCATAATCCATGGAAAATCATAAAATGATATTTATGGAATGGTGGCCAGTTGAGGAGGAACGAATTTAGTTAGATTTTAATGGAATGGTAGTTTTGAAACAAACTAGTAAATAAAGACTAGTTGGAGGGAAAATTGGTCATTTGGCAGGGATGACAATTTTGAAATTATTTAAAGTTACAAGGGATATTTTTGGAAGAATAAATTTGAAGTTTAAATCTTTGCCCTTGATTGATGATAAAATCAATCTCAACCGTTGGATAAAAATGGCACTTTTGTAATTTCCCTAATTGAATGAATTTAAAATTCATTTATAAAATACAAGTGGCATAATTGAAGGGATTGAAAAGTAAAAGGACAAAAAGATGAAGCTTTCTTTATCTTTCATTTTTGAAAATTAAGGGAAAATGGGAGAAAATTTCCAAGCTCGATTCAAGCCCCGAACCTCAATTTTCAGGTAATATTTCGAACTGCAAAGTTGTTCTACTCTTCAAGCTCTATATTTTGATGTAATTAATTCATGGAATACATGCTTGATTGATGAAAATTTTATATGAGAATGAAATTAGGGTTTATGAACAAAATTGGGGCTTTTGAGATTTTATGATTCCATGGTTGAATTTAAGTTGGAATCAAGATTATATGATGTTAAAATCATGTTATTGAGTTAGGATTTAAACCCTACATATTTTGGTTTGTATGGAGAAGATTAGGGTTTATGGATTTAAGTCTAACTTAGGGTTTGTGATGCTGGATTAATGATCTAGTAAGCTTGATTTGTTGATTGGAAACAAAACCCTAAGTTAAAAATATATAGGGACCAATTCGGCAAGCTTCAAATTTAAGGGCTGACTCTAAATTTTATTAATTTGGAGTGTATTTATGTAATTAATGAAGTTGGAGATGTGAAATTGATGTTAGAATGCTAAACCGATGTTGAATCGAATTAGGGACCATTTTGACAAATTGTCAAAATCAAGTGACCAAATAGGAAATGAATTCTTGGATGGGGATTAAATCTTATTTTTAGTTAAAATGATAGAATTATGGTAGAAATGCCGATTTGAGGACTAAATTGCAAAGTTACTAAGTTTGAATCCTTACCTTTTGCATTTTAGTGACTATTTTAGACAAAGAAAGAAAATTAGAAGAAATTATTTTGAATAATTATTTGATGAAGAAGATGATGAATTGGTGGTTTGAAGCAAGTGACGAGACTAAATTGATAAGTAGAAAAATAAGAAGAAGTCAGTAGAAATTAGAAGTTTATTATGGAAAGCTATATAGAAGATTGAATTTTGGCAGCGACTTCGAAAATTCACCATAAATTCTACAAAAAATGGTTATATGATGAATTTTATACCGTTTTAAATATGTGTTCGTCTAGTTTCGTTTCCAACAAACGGAAATTGATTTCGAGTTCTAAGTTAAAAGATATGAATTTTTAATCAAATGAAGGTCAGAAAATTTATAGAGCAGATTATGTAAGGACAATACTGTGACGGGAGTTTGAAGAATTTTCATATTTTTTTTGTAGATTTTATTAATTTATGTGGCTTATACCATTAGAACCTTTATCGGATCTAGTTTTTCCATTATAAAGGAAATTAAAATCTGGTATGTATTCTGCCCGGTATAAGCAAATCTTTGAAGGCAAGCTGTCAGAAAATGGAATTTGAAACATTTTGTATTTAAATTTGAGTTAGCAAGCTCGGAAAAATTATTGGAAGTTCAAATTAGTCAATAGGGACCATAATGAGTTTTTGAACAATACAAGGAAGAAAGGAAAAAATTTTGGAAATTTTATATTCGAATGATTACATTAGACATCATGTTTAAGGTATTGTTAGATTTGAATCTAACAAATATTTTTATCTTATTCATGTGATTAATGAAGTCAAATCCGAATCAAAGAAGGTTCGAGGTTCCATAAAGGAAAGGATCGAGTAGAATTTAGTGAGGCATGCTAATAAATGGCCCAGGTAAGTGCAATGCATACATAACATGATACATGAATGTTTTATACATCACTGGTAGGACTTGCGATAAGTCTACCTGGTTTATATATTGGCATGATATTTATGTCATTGATCATATATTTGACATATTTTAAATATGCCAAAGGTTGAAAACAAGTGCATTGATCACTAGTTATTGATGATGGTATGCTATGAATGTTATTTCAGGCATGAACTGCCGAATGTTAAATTATATTGATATACATTGCCATGGATGAAATAAATACGGAAATTATGCCCAAATAAGTCATTGAGGGACATGATATAGTTGGCATGCCATAGAGTCTAGCAGCACGCTGCATAATCGGGAATTCGGGATAGCACTATTGTGTACCTAAAGGTCACTTAGTGTATGGTTAGCACAACCTTATAAATGTGCGGGAATTAGCACTTCGGTGCATATTTGACTCGTGTATCCAGGGTCCTCATAGGTGTATATTTGGGCTATAAATTCGGGTTATAAAATTGGGCTATAAAATCGGACTATGAAATCGGGCTATGAAATCGGTAAATATATGACAAACGGGTTAAATAGTTTATACACTCTTAAAATTATGGCAAGTATATAGGTAAGAAATTTATATTCGGTTTATATTATGTTGATAAATGATTAGTATGATGGTATACTTATCTAGTGATCATGATGCAATTATGCATATACGACATATTATGATAATCGGGCAAGCATGAAAATCTTATGACATTGGCATATAGTAAATAATTACTAATGCAATGTGAAAGTTGATGCATTGACATATATCATGCTATATAAATGTAGCTATGAAGTTGAATAAAATTTAAATTATTGTTATTAACTTCATTTATTGCCTTACTAAGTTCGTACTTAGCGTGTGTTTTATTTTACACACGTAGGTAAATCAAGAAGAAAGGGAGAAAAGCATTGCATCAATATTGGAAAGCTCAACAGGTAACACAGTAATGACATCCTAATTAAGATTTGATTATTATAGTGGCATGTATACTTGCTAAACCTATTTGAGTGTGATTGACCTTTAAAGATCGTTATGGTTTCAAGATAAGTGGCGTTTCTGGAAAGATTCAAGGTTAAGAATAACCTTAAGTGATGAGTTGCATGCTAAAATCATTGATTTATGATTGGAACTCGAAAAAATAATTTAATTCGGTTTTAAATAAAGTTAAGCGTGTTCGGGCTAGTGAAATTTTAGGATGGGTGACCATTGAGAAGTTTTATGAAAATTTTAATTTACCCTGATTTTAGGATTAAAGAAGTCGTAAAATTTCTGACTTGTACCCGGTGTACGAATACGAGAAATGGGTGTTACATACTGTCTCTTTTTTCGATCATCTCTATCACGAATCTGGCGACCGTGAAGTGATTTTCAGCCGTCATGCTTTGCCACTATTCGAACAAAAATTTTCCCTTTCAACCCTAAACCTAGATCTAAACCCCAAATCTAAAAGGAATCCCAACTTCGACCACCTAAATTAATCTACCCATCCCAAACCCTCTTCAACTCTACCATTCAACCTGAACTCTGGCCATCAGATGAGATTCTTGGCTACCTTCTCCTTATTTCAATTTCATTTATGTTTTTTTTATTTAAAGAATCTAATGTTTGTTTTTTGCAGGAATTAAAGAAGAGAAATCGGTATACCTTTGCATCGATAAAAATGGTGACTCTTGTGTCTCCTCCAGTGGCTGAAAGTCTTCTCTGATCAACGATTCAACTTCTCGAATAGCGTTTGACCTCCCGAAGTAAACACCCTATCTATCCTTTTTATTATCTTTATTATTATTTTTATTATTATTTAATATCTGTTAATTATTGGTCATTAATTCATATGACACACTCTCTCATACTATTTATAGTGGGTGGAATTTGACATCATTGTCGATGTCACATGATTGACGTCAACAATCAGTTGGATCCAAATATCACTAAAGAAACACAAATCTATGCGCACTGATTTGGACCAATCAGGTGCTACCATGTGGCATGTGGATTATCAAATTTGAGCTAGAAAAATAAAATATGGTTTTGTTGATCAGAATGGGCGGGAATGGGTTGTAACAGCTGTAATAATTGGGATTTGAAATTGAAATGGGCTTTGAGTATATGCATATTGGACATTTGGAATGTTTATTATTATTTTTTGGGGTTTACTTATTTATTTATTTATCAAGAGAAATATATTATATATGTATATATATATATACGAGTATACTTGGATAAAATTCGGGTATTACAACTGTCTATCTTTGCTCATTGCTGTGGAATAGGAATTGGGCAAAGACTGAAAAGACACAAATTTTTTATGAGTTGGCCAATTGTCGCTCTGAGCTGTATGTTCTTCTCATTATGAACTTTAATTATTTTCTTCTCTTTAGAAAGCTTGATCAAGTTCTTCTCATTATGAACTTCCCAACCCTTCTATCAAGGTGGCTAAACCGCGAATTCTAAACCAATTCTTCTCATTATGAACTTATCCATTTTTCATGGAAACATTGATCCACCCCTCTCTAAAGGTGTAGAACAAGCGAGCTCTTCTTATTATGAACTCCTTATTCTTCTTGGAAATGTTGATCCACCTCTCTGTAAAGGCATTGAATAAGCAAGTTCTTCTCATTAGAAACTTCTCATTCTGCAATGGATAAACTCTTCTCATTATGAGTTCTTCATTCTTTGCTGGGTGAGTTCTTCGTATTATGAAATCTAAATTCTTTACTGGGCGAACTCTTCTCATTAGGGCTCTGTATTCTTTGCTGAGTGAACTCTTCTCATTAGGAGCTCTGTATTCTTGCTGTGTGAACTCATCTCACTAGGAGCTCTTCATTTTCTTTGCTAGGAATACCGATTCACCTCTTTCTCTCGGAAAAAACTAAACCTAAGGTGTCTCGATCTTTCAGTTTGAAGCTCGCATGAGATCTTTTGTTTCTCTTCCTTAGTTGATCGATCTCCTTTTATGTTTAGAACGTATATGTGACATGTAAAAGTCAAATATATCATTAATCTTTCAATATTGATTGTAAGGTAAATGCACAACTTGATTAAATCATTAAGAAACTTTAAATGCTTCAACGAGAGACGCTAAAACTTTTGACTAATTAAATTGTGAATTTTCTTCATTTGAGCTCCAGGTTAATCTATCTTACTTTCCAACTTGGTAACATGATCTTCCTTCTTTAATTGAAATTTATGGCCCAAAAGGTTAATATCTTTGTTGATGTCATGCCCCTATTATCGTACTGTGATGACATTCAAAAAGTTATCACTATTTCCAAAAGCGTCAGCCCGAAGGACTTAACATCACACCCAAAAGACTTATTGATGACCCAAAGGCTTTAGAATTGCACTGCACTTCCTGTGTAATGTCCCAAATTTTGATTAGTGACCATAATGTAAAATTTGAAAGTTTAGGGGTTAAATTATAAATTTTGGAAAAGTTTAGGGACCAAAGTGTAATTTATAAAAGTTATGTATTTTGATCGTAAATGAATAGTTTACCCCAAGAGTGACATTTTCGTGTTACTCGGATTTTTCATACGAAGCTTATATTAATGGCTATAAAGCAATAAAGTTCAGAATTTAGAAATCGTAGTTTGATCGAATGAAATATTGTTAAGCATGCTCAGGCCAGAGTAGCACAAGAATGGGTAACCTACTGGAAGGTTCCATGTAAGTATTTTTGACTGATAAAAAGGATTCAACATGAGTCAATAATATTTGTAATGATTATTGTTATAAAATTTCCAAGAGGGATTATATCCGATAATTCCCGGTAATTATCGGTACATCAGATCGAATTGGAATTTTTAAAGACAGTTCTAAAAGTTATGGAAAATTCATAAAATGCTATTTTATGAGTATTTTATTGTAGTTGGTTGGATTCCAACTAGACTTAGTTGAATTTTTACAAGAATGGCAAACTAGTAAATAAAGAATAGTTGGAGGGTAAATTAGTCATTTGTCAGGGGTGGCAATTTTGAAATATTTGAAGTTACAAGGGCCATTTTTGGAAGAATAAAATTGAATATTTAAATCTTGGCCCTTGATTGATGATAAAATCAATTTCAACCGTTGGATAAAAGGGCAATTTTGTAATTTCCCTATTTGAATGAATTTAAAATTTATTTACATAATACAAGTGGCATAATTGGAGAAATTTAAAAATTAAAAGGCAAAAAGATGAAGCCCTCTTCATCTTTCAAAATTTTAAACATTTGAGGGAAAAAGGGAGAAAATTTTCCAAGCTTGATTCAAGCCCCGAAACTCGATTTTCAGGTAATATTTCGAACTACAAAGTTGTTCTACTCTTCAAGCTCTATCTTTTGATTTAATTAATTCATGGAATACATGCTTGATTGATAAAAAATTTACAAAAGAAGGAAATTAGGGTTTATGAACAAAATTGGGGCTTTTGATATTTTATGATTCCATGGTTGAATTCAAGTTGGAATCAAGCTTATATGATGTAAATATCAGGTTATGAGTTAGGATTTAAACCCTACATATTTTATTTTGTACGGGGAAGATTAGGGTTTATGGATTTAAGTCTAAGTTAGGGTTTGTGATGTTGGATTAATGATCTAGTAAGGTTGATTTGTTGTTTGGAAGCAAAACCATAATTTAAATATATAGGGACCAATTCAGCAAGCTTCAAAATTAAGGGACCAAATCTGAATTTTATGAAATTGGAGTGTATTTATGTAATTAATGATGTTGGAGATGTGAAATTGATGTTAGAATGCTAAATCGATGTTGAATCGAATTAGCGACTATTTTGACAATTTGTCAAAATCAAGTGACCAAATAGGAAATGAATTCTTGGATGGGATTAAATCTGATTTGTTTAGTTAAAAATAATAGAATTAAGGTAGTAATGTTGATTTGAGGACTAAATTTCAAAGTTAAGAAGTTTGAATCCTTACCTTTGCATTTTAGTGACTGTTTTGGCAAAGAAAGAAAATTAGAGGGAATTATTTTGAATAATTATTTGATGAAGAAGATGATGAGTTGGTGGTTTACAGCAAGTGATGGGACTAAATTGACAAGTAGAAAAATAAGAAGAAGTTAGTATAAAATAGAAGTTAATTATGGAAAGTTATGTAGAAGATTGAATTTTGGCAGTGACTTCGAAAATTCACCATAAATTATACAAAAATGTTTAGATGATGAATTTTATATTGATGTAAATATTTGTTCGTCTAGTTTTGTTTCCAGCAAACAGAAATTGATTTCGAGTTCCGAGTTAAAAGATATGAATTTTTAATCGAATGAAGGTCAGAAAATTTACAGAGCAGATTATGTCAGGACAACTCTATAACGGGAGTTTAAAGAATTATCATAATTTTTGTATATTTTATTAATTTATGTGGCTTATACCGTTAGAATCGTTATTGGATCTAGTTCTTACAGTATGAAGGATATTAAGATCCAATGTGTATTCTGATCTTTAGAAGTAAAACTCTAAGGGCAGGACAAGTTTCCAGAAAATAGAATTTGATACATTTTGTATCTAAATGTTTGATAACAATCTCGAAAGAATTATTGGAAGTTCAAAATGGTCATTAAGGACCAAAATGAGTTTTTGGACAGTAGAAGGAAGGAAAATTATGGAAATTTTTTTTCTGTTAAATGATTAGATAGCTTGATTGAAATATTGTTAGGAGGGAATCTAACAAATGTTTGTTTATTTTCATGTGGTTAATGAAGTCAAATCTGAATCAAAAGAAGATTCGAGGTACTATGAAGGAAAGGATCGAGTATAATTTAGTGAGGCATGCTAATAAATGGCCCAGTTGAGTGCGTTTCTATATGTGTATTTATTAAAAAGGGAAAGACTTGTGAAAAGTCAACCTAAATTTAGAAATAACATTGCATTACTTCTTAAAATAAATGATATGATGCATGACTCGGTATAGCAAGCTTGACGGGGTACAAGGTACGAACTATTGTTTGCATAAATGATGATGAATTATGTTTATTGATGAAATATGATAACAAGTTGCATGCTTACATGAAAATAATAATTTATTGGCAAAAAAATGACATGCCCAAGTATTTATGTATGAGAGTTCAGGGTATAATTGGATATCCATAGATTCTTAGCAGCTGCATTCTAGCATTACGGTGCGTTCCAGACACTTCAGTGTTGATATCAGACGCTACGCGTTGCAGTCACTTCGGCGTTAACTAGCACAAAAGGTACGATAATTAGGAGCAAAAGGCGTCCTCGAGTACGTACTCACCATCAGACGCTACGACATTGAAGACATTACAGTGTAGGTATAATGACTCGTATACCATAGGATTCACATGAAATTGTACTTTGGGCTATAAATCATAAAATGCTTTGAACATGAAATGTTGATTATAATGTTGATTTTGCCCAAGTACTATTGTGAAGTCTTTGGTATAGTTGGATATCCATAGTGTACTAGCAGCATCGTCCTAGCACTACGATGCGTTTCAGTCACTACGGTGATGTTTAGACACTTCAGTGTCGGCTTAGACGCTACGGCATTGTTTAGACACTTCGGTGTTGTTAGCACAAAATATGCGATTATAAGGAGCAAAGAGCGTCCTCGAGTACGTACTCATCTTAGTCGCTTCGGTGATGCAGACACTACGACGTCGTAGACGCTACGGTGTCTTATCAAGATGACTTGCGTACCTTGGTCTCATATAATATACTTTGGGTTATGTTAAAGGATATGATATGCAAATAATTGCATGATGAAAGTATGACTATGTTACAAAATGTGATATGCAAATAATTGCATGATGAAAGTATGACCATTCCAGAATATGATCCACAAATGATTACATAATAAAAGCATAACTACTTGATGATCATGAACCATTGATATCATGATTCTATGACAGAATTTATAGATGACATGATTCTTAAGATAGTCATGATACATGATACTATTATGTTGTGAAATGCTTGCCATCTTATAGAAATTGTAATGTACTTTTATATAACACACTGTAATACATCTCTTCATGTTATGATAAATGTGTTAAATGCCTCACTAAGTTCGTACTTAGCGTCTGTTTCATTTCACATGTAGGTTCTCCGAAGTTGATTAACAAGGAGGAGCTGTTCTTTTGGAATGTCAAGTTACTACAATAAGATACAGTAAGTACATCTTGATCGTAATTTTATATCTAGCAGGCATGTAAATATTTTTTAAGTTGAGCTGTTTAAAGTATAAGTTTACAACTTAAATATATGATTTTATGATGAATAAGTTTACAATTATAGTTTGCTAATAGTAGCATCGAACTTTGGTACAATTAAATATAGTTTAACCCTAATCGTGTAGAATTTTTATAATTAAGAAAAGGTCTAGACAAAACACATAGTTTTTACCCTGAGTTGCATTTTTATTTTAATAACTCAATTATAAGTTTTGTAAACCAATTCAGGGTCAAAACTAGTTGTATCTAGACGACATAGTTTTTAATTTAAAATCGAGAAAGGGTTAAACTACAAGCTAAATTTTGATATAAAAAAAGATAAAAATTACAAGTTAAGATTCCTTCCAATGATTTTGTAACATCTTTAATGTATATTCAACCTACGAGTATACGTTAAGGGTGTTACATTTATTGGTATCAAAGCTACAGGTTTAGCCGATTCTAGTGGTTAAACCAAGTGTGATATGATTTGTTATTAAGTACAAGCCCCTAGGATGTCATGTTACTGATGTACTATCTATGTAACTTGATTATGCTCCTCATTAACATGAATAGGTTATAGTAGTAATAGATAATGTTGAATACTACTGAATTGCATCAGACGATTAATTAAGCGGACCAAGAGGGGGTCCAAAGTGGAAGTAATGAGGTACATAATATTTCACCTCTAACTCCTACCCCAGCTGAGCCACCTACGCAGTAGGGAGCTCCAGCATAAGAATATAGAGCCTTAGTACGAGCCTTAGAGGCTATGGTTAATAAAAAATTTAACCCTTAACGCCCATACCAGCTCCGACACCTACACTAGTGAGGACGACAACTATTAAAGAGCTTAAGAAGTTATGAGCTCCTGAATTTAATGGAGAAAGTGGTCCGATAGCCGCCAATTATGGCATAAAGATGTCAAAGTCATGTTAGAGGAGTGAAACTGCATAGATTCTAAGGAGTTTGAAGAAACTTTATTGAGGGAACATGCTCGTATTTGGTGGTTTAATGCCACAGAGTTAGTACTTGTTGAGGAAGTGATGTGGAAATTCTTTTAAGAAGTATTTAAAGCCAAGTATATTGGCGACTAGTTAATAGAGAGATGTTATAGCAGTTCCTAAGTTTGAAACAAGGTACTCGTACTGTCTACAAGCACGAGCTGGATTTTAATAGATTAAGTTGGTATACAACTGATTTGATTACCGACTAAAAAGTCCCTATGAGAATGTTTTATTGAGGGGTTTCACCCGAGGCCTAAAGAGTTGTTGTTAGGTATGAGTTTATTGGTTTACCAGAATGCTGTAAATAAAGCAAAGGCTATGGAGAGAGCCTGTATTTACTTTAATTGATTCGGGTTCGACTAACTTATATATATTGGTACGAAGATAGTAGTACAAAGAAAGATTCTTAAGGAAAAATATTTTTAGTAATGTGATTCCTAGTAACCCACTTGGACATAGAGCACGGGTGACTAGAATATGTAAGACATGTCCATTAGTAATTCAAGGGATTAAGTTCCCGACGAATTTAATGGAACTTCCATTCCGTGAATTTAAAGTTATTCTTGAAATAGATTAAGTTATCTGCATATGATGCAGAGGTGAAATGTAAAAAGAAAAGGTTGATACTTCAAGGAGCAGCTGTGTTCTCAAAAATTAGATCTTCGATCAAGGTATTATCAACTCAAGGTTAAGGAAGAGATTATACCAAATACAACATTCAAGACTTGTTATGGACATTGCGAGTTTCTGGTAATGCTATTTGGACTTACGAATGCCCGCTACGTTCATGGATCTAATGAATAGGGTATTCCAACCCTGCTTAGACCAATATGTAATAGTCTTCATAGACGATGTTCTGGTATACTCAAAGACAGAAGTTGAACATGACTACCATATTTGAATGGTATTACAAACACTGAGGGATAAAAAACTTTATCCAAAGTTTTCTAAATTGTGAATTTTGGTTATCAAAAGTAACTTTCCTTGGACATGTAGTATCGGCAGAGGGAATAAAAGTTGATCCCAAGAAAGTACAAGCCATTCTCAATTGGATGAAACCGAAAAAAATGTCTCTGAAGTCTGAAGTTTCTTGGGAATTAACTGTATAAAATAGACGATCACTTCAGGAAGACTAAAGTAGCAGTTGATGCTTTTTATCAGAAGATATTTTTGTTTTGTACACAATGAATGTACAATTGTCATTAATACAAGATGGTTCATTAGCAATAGAATTTTAGCTAAAACCAACTTTGTTGGATCGAATCAAAGATTTGTAATTTTTGGATGGAGAATGTATTGAAAAGAGGAAGTAAGTTGAATCAAGAAAAACAAAGGACTATGAAATTAAGTCAAATAGTTGCTTATATTATCGAAGGAAAGTTTACATTCCTGATGATGGTGTTTTGAATAGAGACATTTTGACTGAATTTCGTCATAGTCCATTAACTATGTACTTTGGAAATAGCAAAATGTATTAAAATCTAAAAACTTGGTATTGGTGGCTAGGAATGAAAAAAGGGAAATTTCAGAATTTATGACAAAGTGCTTGATATGCCAACAAGTAAAAGCCGAATATCAAGTACCTCCTGGATTGATTCAGCCTATTTCTATTCCCCAATGGAAGTGAGAATGAGTGACAATGGAATTTGTAATAGGATTACCAGTAACAATAGTTATTAGACAAGCATCAAGATGGCGTCATTTGAAGCACTGTATGGAAGAAAGTGCCAAATTTCTCTTAATTAATTCAAGTTACATGACCAAAATATTCAAATTAATCCAAAGGCTGGAGGGGTTGATTTGATATGAGAAATGGGGGATTAAGTGAAAGTTATTCAGCATAATCTCAAGGCTGCCGCAGATCGACAAAAGGCTTATGCAGACAAGAGAAATGATGTTGAATATGAAGATGGGGACAAAGTGTTCCTAAAGGTTTCACCTTGGAAGAAGGTGTTACGATTTGGTAAAAAAAATTTAGTCCCGAGTTCATTGGATCTTATGAGATCTTGAAAAGAGTTGAACTAGTGGCTTATCAATCAGCCTTACCGCCAGAATTAAGCAAGATTCAAGATGTATTTCATGTATCTATGTTTCAAAGGTATCGAATGGATCCTTCGCATGTCATCACTCTGAAGAAGTTGAATTATAATCGGATTTGACTTATGAAGAGGGACCGGTGAAATTCTTAGCATATGGAGTAAAAGAACTAAGAAACATGAAAATTTCATTGGTTAAGGTCCTTTGGAGAAATCATAAAGCGGAAAAGCCACTTGGGAGACCAAAAAGAAAATGAGGGAACAATAACCATAATTGTTTTGAACGGATATACGTTGAAAATTCGAGTGACGAATTTTCTTAAAGGGGAGGAATTGAAATGTCCTAATTTTTTATTAGTGACAAAAATGTAAATTTTCAAAAATGTAAATTTTGAAAGTTAAGGGACCAAAGTGTAATTTTCAAAATTTATGTATTTTGACCCCGTAAATGAAAAGTTTACCCTAAGAGTGACATTTTCGTGTTACTCGAATTTTTCGTATGAAGCTTATATTAATGGCTATAAAGCGATAAAGTTCAGAAATTTGGAAATCGTAGTTGGATCGAATGAAAAATTGTTAAGCGTGCTCAGACCAGAGTAGCACAAGGATGGGTGACCTACTGGGGGGTTCCATGTTAGTATTTTTGACTGATAAAAAGGATTCAAAATGAGTCAATAATATTTGTAGTGATTATTGTTATAAAATTTCTAAGAGTGATTGTATCCGATAAAATTCCTGGTAATTATCGGTACATTAGATTGAATTGGAATTTTTAAATACAGTTCCAAAAGTTATGGAAAATTCATAAAATACTATTTTATGAGTATTTTATTGTAGTTGGTTGGATTCCAACTAGACTTCGTTGAATTTTTACAAGAATGACAAACTAGTAAATAAATAATAGTTAGATGGCAAATTAGTCATTTGGCAGGGGTGGCAATTTTGAAATATTTGAATTTAAAAAGGTCCATTTTTGGAAGAAGAAAAATGATGATTTAAATCCTGGCCTTTGATTGATGATAAAATCAATTTCAATCGTTGGATAAAAGGGTAATT
Organism: Hibiscus mutabilis; assembly: GCA_019671005.1. NCBI lineage: Eukaryota > Viridiplantae > Streptophyta > Magnoliopsida > Malvales > Malvaceae > Hibiscus > Hibiscus mutabilis. Next base: position 11,878,395 of record CM033742.1, read on the forward strand.
TTGTAATTTCCCTATTTGAATGAATTTAAAATTTATTTACATAATACAAGTGGCATAATTGGAGCAATTTAAAAATTAAAAGGCCAAAAGATGAAGCCTTCTTCATATTTCAAAATTTCAAAAATTTGAGGGAAAAAGGGAGAAAATTTTCCAAGCTCGATTCAAGCCCCGAAACTTGATTTTCAGGTAATCTTTCGAACTGCAAAGTTTTTCTACTCTTCAAGCTCTATGTTTTGATGTAATTAATTCATGGAATACATGCTTTATTGATGAAAATTTTACATGAGAAGGAAATTAGGGTTTATGAACAAATTTGGGGCTTTTGAAATTTTACGATTCATGGTTGAATACAAGTTGGAATCAAGCTTATATGATGTTAAAATTATGTTATTGAGTTAGGATTTAAACCCTACATATTTTTGTTTGTATGGGGAAGATTAGGGTTTATGGATTTAATTCTAACTTAGGGTTTGTGATGTTGGATTAATGATCTAGTAAGCTTGATTTGTTGTTTGGAAGCAAAACCCTAAGTTAAATATATAGGGACCAATTTGGCAAGCTTCAAAGTTAAGGTAACGAATCTGAATTTTATGAAATTAGAGTGTATTTATGTAATTAATGATGTTGGAGATGTGAAATTGATGTTAGAATGCTAAACCGATGTTGAACCGAATTAGTGACTATTTTGACAATTTGTCAAAATCAAGTGACCAAATAGGAAATGAATTCTTGGATGGGGATTAAATCTGATTTTTTAGTTAAAATAATAGAATTAAGGTAGTAATGTTGATTTGAGGACTAAATTGCAAAGTTAAGAAGTTTGAATCCTTACCTTTGCATTTTAGTGACTATTTTGGCAAAAGAAAGAAAATTAGAGGGAGTTATTTTGAATAATTATTTGATGAAGAAGATGATGAATTGGTGGTTTGAAGCAAGTGATGGGAATAAATTGAAAAGTAGAAAAATAAGAAGAAGTTAGTATAAATTAGAAGTTAATTATGGAAAGTTATTTAGAAGATTGAAATTTGGCAGTGGCTTCGAAAATTCACCATAAATTCTACAAAAATGTTTAGATGACAAATTTTTATATCAACGAAAATATTTGTTCGTCTAGTATCATTTCCAACAAATAGAAAATGATTTTGAGTTTTGAGTTAAGAGATATGAATTTTTAATCGAATGAAGGTGAAAAAATTTACAGAGCAGTTTCTGTCAGGACAGCTCTGTGACGGGAGTTTGAAGAATTTTCATAATTTTTGTAGATTTTTTTAATTTACATGGCTTATACCGTTAGAATCGTTTTTGAATCTAGTTCTTACAGTATGAAGGATATTAAGACCCAATGTGTATTCTAATCTTTAGAAGTAAAACTCTGAGGGTAGGAAATTTGAAGAAAATAGAATTTGATACATTTTGTATCTAAATGTTTGATAACAAGCTCGGAAGAATTATTGGAAGTTCAAAATGGTCATTAAGTTCAAATATGAATTTTTGGACAATATAAGGAAGGAAGGAAAATTATGGAATTTTTTTTATGTTAAATGATTAGATAGCTTGATTGAAATATTATTAGAAGTGAATCTAACAAATGTTTGTTTATATTCATGTGGTTAATGAAGTCAAATCCGAATCAAAAGAAGATTCGAGGTACTATGAAGGAAATGATCGAGTAGAATTTAGTGAGGCATGCTAATAAATGGCCAAGGTGAGTGCATTTCTATATGTGTATTATATTAAAAAGGGGAAGACTTGTGAAAAGTCAACCCAAATTTAGAAATAACATTGCATTACTTTTTAAAATAAATGATCTGATGCATGACTCGGTATAGCAAGCTTGACGGAGTACAAGGTACGAACTATCGTTTCCATAAATGATGATGAATTATGTTTATTGATGAAATATGATAACAAGTTGCATGATTACATGAATAATAATAATTGATTGACAATAAGATGAAATGCCCAAGTATTTATGTATGAGAGTTCAAGGTATAATTGGATATCCATAGAGTCTTAGCAGCTGCATTCTAGACACTTCGATGTTGATATCAGACGCTACTGCATTGCAGTCACTTCGTGATGTTAGACACTTTGGTGTCAACTAGCATAAAAGGTGCGATAATGAGGAGCAATAGGCGTCCTCGAGTACGTACTCACCATCAGACGCAACGACGTTGCAGACATTACGATGTCGTTATAATGACTCTTATACCGTAGGATTCATGTGAAATTGTACTTTGGGCTATAAATCATAAAATGCTTTGAACATGAAATGTTGATTATAATGTTGATTTTTCCCAAGTACTATTGTGAAGTATTTGGTATAGTTGGATATCTATAGAGTACTAGCAGCTGCGTCCAAGCACTATGGTGCGTTCTAGTCACTACAGTGATGTTTAGACACTTCGGTGTCGGCTTAGACGCTACGGTGTTGTTTAGACACTTTTGTGTTGTTAGCACAAAATGTGCGATTATAAGGAGCAAAAAGCATCCTTGATTATACGAGGAGCAAAGAGCGTCCTCGAGTATGTACTCATCTCATTCACTTCAGTGATGCAGACACTACATCGTTGTAGACACTACGGTGTCTTCAAGATAACTCGCGTACCTTGGTCTCATATAATATACTTTGGGCTATGTTAAAGGATATGATATGCAAATAATTGCATGGTGAGTGTATGACTATGTTACAAAATGTGATATGCAAATAATTGCATGATGAAAGTATGACCATGTTTCAGAATATGATATGCAAATGATTACATAATGAAAGCATCACTACTTGATGATCATGAACCATTGATATCATGATTTTATGACAGAATTGATAGATGACATGATTATTAAGATAGTCATGATACATGATACTATTATGTTGTGAAATGTTTGCCATCTTACAGAAATTGTAATGCACTTTTATATAACACACTATAATGCATCTCTTCATGTTATGATAAATGTGTTAAATGCCTCACTAAGTTCGTACTTAGCGTATATTTATTTCAAATATAGGTTCTCCGAAGTAGATTAACGAGGAGCTGTTATTTTGGAAAGTCAAGTTGGAAAGTCAAGTTACTACAATAAGATACAGTAAGTACATCTTTATCGTAATTTTATATCTAGCGGGCATGTAAATATTTTTTTTTTTAAGTTGAGCTATTTAAAGTATAAGTTTACAACTTAAATATTTGTTTTTATGATGAATAAGTTTAGAAGTATAGTTTGCTAATAGTAGCATTGAACTTTGGTACAATTAAATATAGTTAACCCTAATCGTGTAGAAATTTTATAATTAAGAAAAGGTCTAGGTAGCACACATAGTTTTTATCGTTAGTTGCATTTTTATTTTAATAACTCAATTATAAGTTTTGTAAACCAATTCAGGGTCAAAACTATCTGCATCTAGATGACATAGTTTTTAATTTAAAACTGAGAAAGGGTTAAACTACAAGCTAAATTTTGGTATAAAAAAGAAAAAAATTACAAGTTAAGATTTCTTCCAACGATTTCGTAACATCTTTAGTGTATATTCAGCCAATGAGTATATGTTAAGGGTGTTACATTCTGTCTTGTGCAGATAATCAAATGTTCTCATCACTCCCGAAGGTGATGGCTCGAAGGACTTAAAATCATGCCCTAAGGACTTACTGATGACCTGAAGGTCTTAGAATTGTACTGCACTTTTTGTCTTGTACGGACAATAAAAAAATCTCTACTGTGATTTGCTTCTTCAAAAAAAAGTCACGGGTTGATGTCTTTGCTTCACAAAAAATGTGATTGAAATCTTTGCTAGATCTACTTCTCCAATCTAGAAGTTGTAGATTAAAATCTCAGCTTGTTCTTCGCTAATTCTGTAAATTCCTGCCAAAATATGCAAAAAAATGATTTGAATGTATGAATTAGCATGCTCCTACTTATGGATTCCTGACTACATATGATGCATGAATGACGTCAGTTGAGGACCACTTAAGCGAGCTTTCATCTTCAGGGAAGCTCAAAATTTTCTTGCTTTATTTTTTCATTAAAACCCCTTTTTGCTGACAAAGTAACCCATCTCAAACTCATGTTCAATCTTTCGGATCTTTGCATCTTTTACTCTAAAGCGTCTTTTCAGGTTTTCACTTTAGATTACTTTTCTCAAAGCGCCCTTTCGGGTTTTTACTTTGGTTTTTTTCTTTTTTTTCTCAAAGCGCCCTTTCAAGTTTTCATCTCAGTTTTTTATTTTCTTTTTTCTTTTTTCCATTTTTTTTATGTGACCTTGTGGGTTTTCGCTTTGTTTCTTTCTTTTCTTCTTTCTTTGCAATGATTTTTTCTTTTGTTCCAAATAAGGCTAATTTCAATTCTTATGGAACTCGTACTTGCCTTTTCATGGATTCAATACATAAACCCTTCTCTTTTTCATATCTCACCATGCATTTCTCAAAACTTGAGTACTTGTGATAACTCCTTTCTTAGAAAGCCACTATTTCTATTTCTTCATTCAACTTCTTTGTCAGCATTGCTTTCATGATTCAAGAAGAGATCATTAACTTCTGTCGTTCTAGCTTGCGGACTCTATTTACCGAAATAAAACATTTTCTTCTATAATATTCTTTTTAGCATTGCCCCACTATTGAATTCAACTATCATCTTTGTTCACTCTAACATTCACAAAGCTTTCTTGCCTTGTAATGTCTCAGAAGTACTGATCTTGCTACATTTTTTGCCCCAAAGATGGTTCATGTTCTCTTTTTGCCCCAAGATTATTTGTGTCACTTTCTTGCAGCTTTTGTTTAAATGTTTGTGAGACTCAAAGTTGTGTCATTTTCTCATCATACTTTTTATCATTAAACAAGTATCGAGTCCACCTCCAGTTCTATCTGCACTTAAAGGATTCGTACATCATAATAATACCCACAGAATCCTTTGCTTTTTCTTGTGTCTATTCAATTTATATGCAAGATGCTTGTTGAAACTATAAGTGAAAGGCTCAAAATATTATTTTAATAAATTTTTGAAAATGGAATAATTTGCTAAGTCATGGCAAACATGAGAAAATAAAACCAAAATTAGGCCCTCAAATATCAAGTGCAACAGGGCCTTTGAACAAAATTGGAAAAGATCAACTCAAATGCGACCTCTTCCAAATTATTAGAATTTCGAGAGAAACATTTCCCATATACCTAATTATATCCCATTTAAATGGCACTATTTACCTCGCTAACTCACCATGCTCAATCCTTACTCTTTTCCGATCTTAATCAGGCATTAGAAGTCTGGAAATCTTTGAAGAAATGTTAATCCTGATAAGCAGGATGTATTGTGAAGACAAATTCCTCTTACTCCAATACCTGTATATGATCGAAATGGTATTTTGAGGCTTTTAATGTAGGCTATGGCTCACGGTTATGAAAGAAATGATATATAGGCTCAAATAAGTGTTTAAGGGTGACGAAACCAAGGATCTTTTCTTCCAAGTGAAATGTTACTTCAGCACTCCTTAATTAGAAATGCTCGGATGAAATACTCATTTCTTTTCTCTCTTTCCCTTTTTTGTGGATTGCTCTAGACTTTCCATTTTTGTGTTTTCACCCTAGAGTTCATTTCCCTTCAAAAGTGATCAATCCTCCACTACTTCTTTAGATAGAGATTCATTTGAATGGAAGATCTCACCTATGTCTCTTGTTTTTCCTTGCAGTTTTTCATCTTAGTGCTTTCTTTTTCAATTGCTTCAACTTTTATGTCAACAATTTTCAACTTAATTCAATTGACTCTTTGAACACAAACTTTCCTATGTTTTTTTCTTTTTCTTTTTTTTTCTTATCTTTTTTTCTTTTTCTCTCTTTTTTGACTTGTTTTAGAATTCTCACCTTTATTCAACATGTCATTCTTGCTCTTGTACTCAACCCATTCACTTTTGTTTCTTGTCCCTAATTCTCAAGGCATCACTGTCATAGCATGATCTAAACCAAACATCTTTTACTTGTAAACAAACTTTCATCCTTTTTGCCCCCAGTGTAAGAGTGATCATTGGTTTGGGTTGAATCAAAAGAAAATTATCAAGCTTAAAAGGGGACAAAAAATGATATTTTTCTTATTTTCTTTCTTTGTGAAGGGGAGATGAAGGAATGCCAAATGTCCTCCCATATATAGATATCTTCGAAGAAAAGAAATCTTTAGGTGGTAGATGTTTCTGGGTTATCATTTCATTCAAGGACCTTAGTCAACAATGTATGAGAGAAAAATTCACTTAAAGATTGTATTTGGGATTTTCCCATAATTTTTTAACACTCATTAATGTCTTCCTGTTGGCCTATATAGATTAGAAGATAGTCACATTTCCGAATTTGATATCTGAATTTGATTCATGGTCACTCTTGCAGCTAATTTTCAGGAACCTCATAGAAAATGATAAGGAAGATGTATACATATATGTATGGGAGAACAAAAATTAACCCATAACAAAGAATAATTGAACTATTAAAAGAATCAAAGAATGTAAAATGTTTTCCATTTGAGAAAAAAATGTAGGAAACAAGCATCGTAAACAAATAAATCGAAATAGCCTTCCTTACAAAGGACTCCCAATGCTCGCGGGCAAAAGCGATTGGGATGGTTCAAGTACTACTTTGTAACATTCCTAAAACTATAAACAGATCTCCTATGGTCCAACTATCAATCATTAATCAATGAAAACCTGAGTGAATTTTAGCCACTCCAATTCTATCGACAATTCTTCATTTGTTTCCTTTACCAGCACAAATACATTCCTATTCTTGCTTATGTTCTGATGTTCTCATCGAATCTTGAATTAAGACTATCATGCCTATGAGTTTCCTTATTTCTTCAATCAATTGCTTGCTCTTTTCCATAGAATGTCTAATCATTTGTAGGTGGAAATTAACATCTTCTTCTGGCTGGCGTCTAGATGAGCTCTACTTTATAAGATGTTGGCTGAATGTGTTGAAAGTTTTAATGGGGATGTTTGGTTTATTCCTTGATGGCTGCAGACTCTCTATTAGTTTTTCCTTTTTCTTCCTTCTTTTTCTTTTATTGACGCCTTTTAGCACTTGATTTTCAGGCAACCCAATTGAGTTGGTTTCAATCAGGTGACTACCTCTTGAGTTATAGATCTCAATGGACTGACCTTCAGTGTCAACTTCCAAATTCCCATGATTCAAAAAGTTTTGAACTTAACACTTGAAAGTGTAACAATCTTCAATGTCATGATCATGAACTCTATTATGATACTCACAATGATTCCTAATGTTGTAACAACTTGGATGATGGGGCTTTGAGGGTGTCACCAGATGTGGCAAAGCTTCGAGAAATTTGAAGTACAACTCACGATAGAAAACATGAATGAGATCTAGTTTAGACTTTGATTTTCCACTGACAAAAGCATCTTGGGCATCTGGCTTTGGGGTACTCTTCAATAAATGAAACTTTGAAGGAATAGATATCAAAACATTACTCTGATTCTAGTAGACCCCGAACTGTAGAAAATTACCCACAAAGTTTACTGTAGATTCTGCCCTTTCTCTTTTATCTCAATTCTTCCAACAAATGATGGTATTTTATAGAATTGGAGTTCTCCGTTCTCAAAACATAAATGCCAATTCCTGATGAGACCACTAACTTTGTGTTTCAAAACTATGCCATGAAAAGACTTATAAAACTTCAGGGCACTGTCATCAAAAGGTGATTCTACTCGAGGTAATGCAACAAATCCAAATGTAGCATCGAGATATGACTAATCATCTTCCTTTTCTTACTAAACTCTTCGGCCTCTATATCTCGTGTTTTTGTGCTCTCTACTCATCTTGTAGTCAATTCCTTTGTGAGAAAATTTCTATCCTCAACTAAATCCTTGTATTTTGTCACTTCGGAGAAATATTTTGCAGATATATGTGGTTCCTTGACTCTGTTGGAATCATCTTGTTCTCTAACAGTCCCATAACCCTCGAACAATACAGTTTTGGAACAAACATCAAAATTTTGTCTTTTACTCAATTCTTTTGTATTTGTTTGCTTGATGATATCCAATTTAGCTCTGTCAAATTCTGTCAGTGTACTAAAGCTAGAAACATTTTCTCCAAAGCTTGTTTCCAAATTTCTTGAATCGTTGGCCAATACTATGACTGTACTGCTCTGAACCTTCTTGGATCTAATCCTTCGAGTTGAACCCTTGTATGAGATAAGTTTTCACCTTGATATGCAATATTGGTATTTTCATTTAGAACCTTTTCTTTTTCGGCCTCCCTGATTCCAATCAACGTGGTAGCTTGAGTTACCATCTCGTTCTGTGACTGGACAATTCTTTGGTCAATACTACCCAAGCTGTCCTCAACAACCTTCTAAGATTGCTCAACCCTAACCAAACTATTGCCCATGTTTCTCAAATTATTGGTCTTCAGCTTTTGCAATGTTATTTGAAAAAAAGTGCAATGTTTTTTTACAAAAATAATGCAATGTTATTTGAAAAAAAGATGCAATGTTTCTTTCTTGTTTTTTATTATTATTTTTAAAATACAATACAATGCATGAATGCAAAAACGAAAACAAAAACAAAAAAGGAAATGTATCAGTATGGTGAAATAATTATATAAATAGAAATTAAATTGCTGGAAATTAAAACAATTCATATCAAGCAAAGAAATAACCAGAGAAATGTATTTAAAATAGCAGCGCTCTAACAGTACTTTGTCTAATTCTAAGGTCCATGTTTGGCTCTAGTGGGGTGGGCTCTTAAATTTATATAATCCAGTTTTGTTCTAGACTCTAGGTACCCAAACTGTCATTATTGTCTGCAGCAACAACAAAACATCAATTGAGAGTATACATTCCCTTATAGCAGAGGCGTAACCCCATGGTGTAGAAGGTTGGTATACCAAAAGAAAGACAAAATTCCTGCAGGGAGGTGGCGAATCTCACTTAGGATCATGTTTCGCTCCCACTTAAAGATGAAGCCTAGGTTTAAGGGTTTATACATAAATGGCAGATATATCACACAGATAAAAAGCATATTTCCATTGTAACACCCTGAATTTGGGCATGGATGTAAGTAGATCGATTAGACGGTTCGGGAGGACAGGATTAGGCAATTCGAACTAGTTTTGGGAATAAAATCATAATAAAGGGTTTTTGGTCAAAATAAAATATGGAAAATGCTAGAAAATATTTAACTAATATTTTAATAATTTTGGTAAACTCAATTTGAAAGAGTTAAACGGATTTTGGGACATTTTGGTCTAGTGACTAAAATGTAAAGATTTCAAAACTGTTTTGGTGACTAAATCGTAAAAGGGTCAAAAGTTAGAATCTTTAAGGAGCTAATTTACCAAAGTTTTCCATCAGATTTTCCCTTAATTTAGATTATTTTTAAATGGTTTTTAAAAGATTTAATAAATAAAATAAAGAGGATTTTATTAAAAGGATTTTAATTACCCAATTTCACTTTCTTACGTAACTACTTTTCTCTCAACTTTCTCGGCAACCAAACTATCAATTTCATTCCAAAATTCACAGGAATTAATCTCTTTTGATTTCCTATTTGATTCCTTTGATTTCTACATCAAAATCTACTTGGTTTCTTGAAGTTTTCATCCATTCTTTGCCAATTAAGGGAGAAATCAACAATTAAAGGTGATTTTCATTTATCTCCTCTAATTAAAGGTTCTTCACTGAAATTCCCAAGTTCTTGATCCTTTACAACCGATTTTTGCTATGTGTATATGATTTAATTAAGATTTTATGGTTTTAATTAAGTTTTGATGAGAGATTTGATGAATATTGTTTTGGATATATTTTGTATTGAATCTAATTGATTTAGATCTCTTAAAATATGTGTTTTAATGTTAAAAGAAGAGATTAATAAAAGAAATCCCGAAACCATGTGAATTGCTAATTTTCTAGGTTGTAAATAGTTAGATTTTGAAGTGATCTTGGTGTTGTAAGGTTGCTAGAGGTATAAGGACGATATGGAGATGTTTTTGGATGTTGATTGATGTTGTTAAGATGTTAAATTGGTTAGGTTTCGGCTGGGCTTTGTTTAGTTTGAGTTTGGTGATGGTTTCAGATGTTTTAATGAAGCGTTTGATGTTTTTTTGTGAGGCAAAGTTGTGTTTGATGGTTGCTGGAAATTATAGGTGCATGGAAGTGCATTAATCCTCTGTTTTTGATTGGGTAAAGTAGGTGAGTTGGATTCTTTAGCTTTTGGAGAGGTTATTGAAGGTTGATTCTCGCAACGACAAAATGGTGTTTTGGTGAGTGGAAATGCATTTTACTGCTTTTAAAAGGTTTGAAAGAAGTTTTGGGAGTTTAGATTAAGTTTGAAACACTTGTCTAAGCTCGAAAGTAAGTATTAGATACTCTCGTTCCCGTTTTCGATTTTGCAAATATAATCTCATGCACATATTTATAGATTTGATTACCTAATGTTATATGCATGTTTTAGAAATGAAAGATGCTGCAAATGGTTATACATGTTGATATTTGAGTATGACAAATGATTTATGAAATAATTTTGAGAATGCTAGAATACATGGTTTAATGTATTGGAAAATGATTTGAATTGATGCCTAAGTAAAATAGTGAGGTAATGTGATTTTTATTGAGTATATTGGCAAGTGGCTGAGATAAAATGTTATTGGATATAGTTGGCTAGCAATAGGGTTTAAAGAGCACTATAATAAGTCGCCTCATGTGCGTTGAGGGGTTAATTGTGCCATTTTCTCCACCATGAGAACCGCATCCGTCGATGGGTTAATGTGTCGTATTCTCCCGCTGGTGCTGTAACCCCCTTAGCTCGGCCTAGCCGAAACTGAACTAAAAGGATCACATTAGCTTTGTCGAAGCAAACTCAAGCTAATAACCTAAACTGGGTCCATTTTTTTCTTTTATCTTGTTTAAATGAATCGATATTAATTCCTATGGTGAACATGCATCAGCGAAAACGTCACATTGTACACAAATTGCGAAACGGGGTTCAATTGCTCAATTATTCAAATTAGGGACCAAAATGTAATTTTTTCAAATTACAAGGTATGAATTCAAATCAAGTTTACCAAAACTTCATTAGTCCAATTTCATACTCACATGTTAAAACCAGCTCAAAATAATCATCTGAATTCATTTAATTGCAAGCATAATATTCAAGGACTAAATTACAAGATTTCCAAACTTCAGCATACAGATAATCACCAAAAACAACAGGCGTATCGGTATGGGCAAGCTCGTACAGATACGGTCTAACTAACAAAAATAGCTACCCGTACCGATACACATATAACCGTATCGATACGGTGTGTTGACCCACCCCTACCGATACGGCCTTGACCTCGTACCGATCCCCCTTTGTTATCTCAAAACTCGAAATTCCAGTAGCTAAAGAGCGTACCGATATGGTACCCCGCGTATCGATACATATTATCAAAATTGAGAGGGTCGTATCAGTATGCAAACCCGTGTATCGACAAAGTTCATAATTTTCCTCAAGGCGTACAGATACGGTGGCTAAGCGTGCCAATACCCTTTGTTATTTTTCAATGATTTGAGCCTTATTAGACCCCGCGTACAGATCCTTGGGTACCCGTACCAGTACACATATGCCTGTAATGACCTCTAGGTCCAACATATGACACTTTGGCTCAATCCAAATATCTTTAATACATATCTAAACAGTATAGAACATCAGAAGCATGCTTGACAATATCATACCATCATTTTAAGCAATCCTAACATATCTAACTCAATCATCCACAAAGCCTATAGGCATGCTCCCTAGACAACCTTCAAAACATAAAACCATCTACATCTCAAGCACATTAAACCTCTTATAAGTCCAAACCAACATATAAAACTTGTACAAACAGGGATTCCAGTAAACAAACTCCCAAACAACAAATGCCCTCATTGCCTTTATTACTACAAGTCTATTTCGTAATCATACTTTCGCAAACACAAGTCTTTGGATGTCCTTTTTGCTTGCTCGCTGCCTCCAACCTCTAATTCTCTGCATTGATGGAAAAAAAGAGCATAAGCCCACTAGGCTTAGTGAGGAGTGCTCCAAAACAAAACACCATCAAAGCATTTAAAACCATTTAATAATCCTTTTTGAAAACCACTCTCCAAAATACTTGCAAACATCGATTCAACATCATGTCTTAACAAACCATGCACTTAACATTTCCAAAACATTCACCTTAAACCATATGCAACATGTATCATGGATTAACAACAATATCTCAATATCTAACCTCAATTTAAGCTTTCCCATGCATACTATCAATGCAAGGCTTAAAGAGTAAAACATGTTTAAACCAACATTAAACCACACAATCCATCTCATGATACATCATCAATTATATAGTCTTACAAGTGATCACTACTCAAGTTACACTTTACAAATTATAACATCGAATACACAGATTCAACAAGTGTTCCCTCAACACTTAGCATACAATCTACCGGCATCTCAAGGCTCACCAACGGGAGTTTTCGGTACACATAAACCCCTCAAGGCCACTCATCTGCTAGATGTATAACCTACTAATGGGAGTCTTTGGTACAATTTAAACCCCTTAACCGTTAGGGTACTCGGATAGAGTTTTGGTACTCCGGATCTATACCCCTCAACATCCAAGGTGACTTTTTATAGTGCACTATCAATCCTATGGCCGACCAACTATATCTGATGACTTTTCCAAAACCTTTTCATACCATCACTTGCCAATATAATTCATTTCATTAACATTAACTCACTGTTTTCATATGCATAATCAAAATCATTAAATCAATGCAATCAACCTTGCATTAACCAATGTTCAAAAACATTAACAACACATACATTACCTCCCAATGCATCATCATTATTATGTAATCAATTTCCAGCATAAAACCATACTCAAAACATGCATATACAGTAAGTAATTAAACAATTAAAACAAGTGCACAAAAACCAATTGCCAAGCCGAGTTCAAGAGATAAACCATACTTTACTTACTATCGAGCTAAGACCAGCATTTCAAGCTTGATCTAAACTTCCAAACACAATTTTAAAACCTTTGAAAACCTGAAAACATATTCTCACTCACTGACAACGCAAAGCCTTGCCGTTGTAAAACCACACCTCTAAAGCTTCCAAAATGTTGATACAAGCTTGGGGATCAACCTCCCCTATTTTAACTATCACAAAATAGATATTTTAACACATCATAATGCATTCACAACCCAGCAACATCAAATTGCAATAATCCTCATCAATTTCTCAACAATTACCCTTCCATACTAACCAAAAACATCACCAAACAACTCACAAACTTTACCCAGCCACAACCTATGGTCTCATCTATCAATTAACATTAATTACCATCCAAAAACACGTTAACGTCATCATTATGCCTCCAGCAAACATTAAACACCCACAACTCCTCAAAAACTCATAATTAACAACCTAGAAAATTAGAGATTCATATAGTTTCGGGATTCTAATGTCAAAACCCAATTATTAACATTATAAAACATCAAAAGCATGTTCCAATACAATCAAGAACACAAAAAATTAGACCCAATTCGAAATCTTATCAATTTCCACAATTAAACCTCAATTAAACTAATTAATTCCATTTTAACCATAAAAACTCATTAGAAACCACGAGTAAAGGACCAATAACTTGGGAATTTTAGTAAATAACCTTTTATTAGAGGAGAAGGATGAACATCACCTCTAATTGATGACTTTCCCCTTAATTGGATGGATTTACATAAGAAAACAAAGAGAAAAAAATAAGATTTTGATAGGAAATCATTATAAACTCACTTGAAATCAAGAGATTAGTTAAAATAAGATATTGCCTGGACATTTTGAAGAAGGAAAAAGTGTTTGGCTGGAGAGAATTGGAGAGAAAATCTTTTGGAGAAAAGTTTGTTACGCCAAATTTGTTTTAAACTTTAATTATCCAATTAATTCTCCAAGCCTATTTATTGCATTTTAAAATCATTTAAAATGGCCAAATTAAGGAAGAAATTCTAATATTAGACTTTGGGTAAAAAGCTCCTTAAAGATTCAAAGTTTTGAACCTTTACATTTTAGTCACTAGAAAACCAAATTTCACAAACTTTACATTTTGGTCACTACTACAAAATGTCTTACTTCCAAGACTCATTTTCAAAAATTGATTTCACAATATATCTTTATATATTAAATAAAGATTTTAAAACATTTTTCCATATTTTTAACTCCTTTAAAAATATTTATTGTGAATTAATCCTGAAACTGACTCGAATCCTCTAATCTAGTTCCTCGAACCGTCTATCTGACCTAACTAAAATCTATGCCCAAAATCTAGGAGTTATAGGTGGATTTATATGTTATAACAGTTGAGGGCTGCTCTGGTTCGAGGGTGAAGTGGTTGAAGGAACCACTTGGGAAATCCGTGTATCCGATGTGTTTTGGTAAAATAGAATGGTACTTGGTTTTGAGTCGCTTGAATGCCAATATATGATATAATGTATCATGAGAAATGGATTATGATTTTTATAATATGGTTTATACATGAGATGCTCTTTAAGCTTCATATTTTGAGATTTTGGCATATGAAGCTTAAATTGAGGTTTGAGATAGAAATCCATGATACATATGTTGCAAATGATTTAAATGTGCTTATTTGAGGATATTATAGAAGCATGAGATAATTTTGGCATGATTATTACAAACTTCATTTGTTATAAAATGGTTTTAAATGCATTGATGAGTGTTTTTGAGATTCTCTCACTAAGCTTGTAGCTTACGTTCTCCTTTCTCATCAATGCAGTGAAATATGCTCTTTTAGACAACAAGCAAGAAAGGAAAATCCAAGGGTGAAGCGATTTTACAAGTATGGTTTTAAAAATACAAAGTAATAATAAGAGGCAATGTGACCAAGATGTAATTGGGAGGGTTATTTGGTTACTTCCTAATTTGTACAAGTTGTATTTGATGTTGTGGACTTGTATGGTGCTTTATATCTTGATTTGAAGGGGTTGAGAATCAATTCGCATGTTTGGGTAGAGATCATGTCTATAAGATCTTTGGTTGGATTAGATAAGTTGTTTATGATCCTTTACCATGCTCTTATGATTGTGGAAATATTGTTTGGGATGTTATATGTTGATTGGATGTTGTTTAGAGTATGTTAGATTGAGCTAAAGTGTCATATGTACGACCAAGAGGTTATTACAAGTCTGTCTGTATCAGTACGAGTTCTTAGGGATCGGTACGCGAGGACCTATCTCGGCTCAAACTGGGCAAAAATGCCTAGGCGTACCGATACGCCTGGTAACCGTATCGGTACGCATAGATGAAATTTGGCTTGGTGTTGGTACACGGGCAACCGTACCGGTACGCTTTTTGGCTACTAGATTTCCCTATTTCGAATCATGAACACCTGTACCGATACGCTTGAGAAAATATATCAGTACATCTTTGCAGTTTGTACCCTTATCGATACGGATGAGTTGTGTACCGATACGTAGTTAGTTAATTTTGGTTAAGATGCTTTCTGAAGTTTGATTCTTTGTAGTTTAGCCCATGTTATTTATTTATGCAATTGAATGAATTTGAATGATTATTTTAAGTTGAAATTTAACCTATACGTATGAAACTTGACTAATTAAGATTTGGTAACTTTAATTCCAAAAGAAGTCCATATAATTTCCTATAATTGCAATTTGGTCCCTGAAATGCAATCTCGTACAATTGGATGTCAATTCAACGCTCGATTGGGTTGTAATTTTCACCACTACTATCCTAATCACCTTAGGGCTTAATTGTGCGTTTAGATAAGACAAAATAAAATAATGGACCATTTTCTAAGTAATTCTTCTGGGTTTGTCTCGACAAACCCAATGTAGCTTGCTCGGTTCAGTCTGGCGACTAGACCGGGTCAAGAGGGTTACATACATTCTTTCTATAAACCCATCAAATAATTATTGAAGAAATTAAATTCAAATTACCATTCTTAAATGCCAAAATGCCACAAAAAATTTATTTAGCCTGACTCACAAAGTTTGTCCCTAGAGGAGTCACCAAGCTGTCGAAACTATTTTTGGATTGATGAAATAGCTTAGACGATTAATCTTTGAAATTAGGGGTTTTCGTTTAAATTCGATTTTGAAAGATTTGGAGTCACCACTAATCACTTTGGTAGACCGAGCACCATAAAAATAACCAGAGATTCGTTCTTTTAAAATTAGGGTTTGGGAGTCGGTTACGTGTGGGGAAGGATTAGCACCCCACAAGTGCCCGATATCGGTACCTTTAATTTTGCGCGACAAATTGGCATTTTGAGAATAACAATTCAAATTTAATTTAATAATTAATTATTCATTGGGTTTATGTTCTGGATGAAATATTCCTTTTATAAGGAAATATATTTTTATTTCGAATATAAGATTTGAAGCACCCCTATACATTCAAGACACCTCTATTTATATTCCAAAAATATATTTCCCATATAAAAGGTTTTTATGCATGATTAATTATGATCTAAAAAGGCTCTATGTATCATTTAAATCCAAATATTTAAGCCTATTAAATGATGCTATATGATGCAATTAAATCAAATAATTTAAGCAATTAATTAAACAAATACATACATTTAATTAAACCATTAAAACATGACCAAATTGCAAAGAAATAAAGCTGTATTTTTTGATTTTATTGAACATAAGGACTAAATTGATTACAAAGGAAATTGGGGGGAAATTTTAAAATGACCCAGAAAGAGGCACGTGAGTCGCATACCCGACCCGCATAAAGTTGTGCGGGTCATCCAACCCGACTCCAAAATGGTGTCGTTTGGATAAGGCTATAGAAGCCCATTTTTAAGTCGAAATCATCATTTGGATAAACCCCCCTCTCTATCTAAACACTCTGAATACAAACTCGTTTTTTCCATAAAACATCATCATTTAAGATCTAACCCATATATTCTTCATAGATACAATTTCATATTTTCGAATATCAAACACCAAAAATTTATTTGGTGTTCATCTTTGTTTATCAAAAACAAACCCCTTTGATCCATTTAGGCCCGATTTCAATCAAGCTCCACCACTAGCCAGCCACCGTAGGCGATGCCAGCCACCACCGCCCTCTTCCGATCATCTCTATCACGACTCTAGTGGTCGTGAAGAGATTTTTGGCCGTCGTTCTCCACAACCATTCAAACCAAAATTTTCCCCTTTCAACCCTAAACCTAGATCTAAACCCCAAACCTAACAGGATTCCCAACCCTAAGCTAATCTGCCTTGCAATCGATCCTTGTCTGTGGTCGTAGAGCGTGTGAACGCTGTACCTCTTCTACATTTGAATTCACGTGCCCTTTTTTGAACAACAAAACTCTTACCTATAAACATTCAATTTATATCAACCTGAGTTTTTCCACGATGTGCACTAAATCCATTTTGATTTGCGTATTCCTTATAAAATTCACATGCTTCATCACGTAATGAAAATGTCATGCCAACGATGTTATTCGAACTCTCTACACTATCTCCTCCTATTTTAGCATCATATTCTGTACTTGGAACTTTCATGATGAGTATACTTTGGCCCCTAAGTAAATTAATATGAAATAACTAAAATGTTGCATAAAATTAATTTGCATAAAAGTAAAAAATTGCTTATTATGAACTTGCTTACCTTCTTAAGACTGCAACTGCTGGCTGAGCACTGGAAAAAAGGTTTATGAGCTTCAAGATGGAACAACTTCTTCAATGAGAAAAGGATTAAGAGAAAACATACGTTTATTAAAGTTGGTAGTACCTGTCCCGGATGGTAGTTGCAACATTTATTGGAACTTTTAATGAACATTTCAAGAATGGTTGTTGAAGTAATAAATGTGACCATTTTGCATAAAATTTATTTCACAAGTTTCAGAATTTCATCTTTAAGTTTCGATACTGATTAAATGTCTTAGGTTGCAGTGTTTGCTATTACATATCGAAACTGGTATATCCATTTTGACACTTTAAAAAATTTTGAACTTTGAATTATGACATTTTAGGTTTTAAACTTAAAACATATAACTTTTTTGGTTGTTGTTCCCGCTTTTTCATTAACATTAGAAAAACTTATGACCTAGTTCCGATACTTACCATGGAATATATATACCAAAGCTAGAAGGTAACATCAAATAATTAATGCTCTTTTTTCTCTCTCACTCAGTTGTGTGAACCGATTGGAGTCCTCCATTCCTTAAGTTCAAAATCTTTTAATTTAGGGACTTTTCAGTTATTATTTCACCAATCAACCTTCTACACACCATCTCCTTATCCATTTTAGTTTAATTTGAATCTGCAGGATTCAAAGGTATTTTTAGAAATCCTATTTTTTTAAATAGCCTTGCTTTTGTTTGGAATTTATTTACTTTCCATGACTGACCATTGATGTTGAAAATATGGTTGATATTATTGATGGGCTTTTTAGATTTTCTAATTATTTTGTTTATATTTTTATAGGAACCCTAAACCCAGTTCACTCAGAGCCTGCTAAAAGCAAAGGTATATTTCTGAAAACCCTAATTCTGTTAAAATACCCTTGTTTTATTTAGTTTTCATTTACTTTCCATGGCCGACTGTTGATGTTGAAAACTTTGTTGATATTGTGGACGGGTTTTTCACATTTTTCGCTAATTTATTTTAAAGTTTAATAGGAACCTTAAACTCAGTTCAATCAAAGCCTGCTAAAATCAAAGGTATATTTTTAGAAACCCTAAATTTTTTACAATTCCCTTACTTTTGTTTGGTTTTCATTTACTTTTCGTGCCTCACCATTGATGTTGAAAAATTGGTTGATATTATTGATGGGTTTTTTAGATTTCCCTCTAAATTCGTTTAAAGTTTAATAGTAACCATAAGCCCAGTTGAATCAAAGGTATTTCTGGAAACCTTAATTTTTTTACATACCATTTCTTTTGTTTGGTTTCCAATTCTTTCCATGGCTTAGCTTTGAACTTGAGGATTGCTTGATATTATCGAATTGCTTTGCTTTGTGTTCAAAACACGTTTGATATTACTGATGGGTCTTGTGCATTTTCTTCTGTTTTCATATATTATTGATGGGGTTAGCCAAATTCTTGAATATGTGATGTTGATCGACTTGTAATAAATTCTTTTATTTCTTATAGGATCCTTAAACCCAAATCTTAGTCAACTCTTATTTACTCTACTCATTAACCATGCCGCCTGTAACACCAAATTCCCGTATTCGAATACCGAATATGAGTCAGAGATATCACAGAACAATAACATGACTTTTATTCAAAAAAATCTATAAATTTAAAACTTTTGAAAATATTTAAAATAAACTTGTACAAAAAACCGGAGCTCCTTTACTTTACGAAAAATAAATTAAGTGTTTGATAAATAACTGACTTTAAACCAAAATAGACAAATTTATCACATTTATACATGCCACTAAATAAATTAAAAACCCCAAGTAGGATGTCATTACTACGGTATATTGATGAATTTTTTTGAAGTTGATGCAACGCCTTATTTACACCCAATGTCTTGAACCACCTACGTGTGCACAGGCAAAACACACGCTAAGTATGAACTTAGTGAGGCATTATAAAGTAATCATAAAATTAAATAATAATCAGGTTTTAAGTATAACATAGTATAAACAATTTCCTTATAAAACTATTTCAAATCAATATTGCTTTAAAGAAAAGCTAAAATATTTATAAAAATCATTCTGTAAAAGTTCTTTTATATCGATAGCCCAATAAGTACTTATAGAGAGAAACTAAGTATACGAGTCTTGTAGTCCCAGACTACTAGGCCATAAAGACCAATAATCAATAGACCATAAAGGTCGATAATCAATAGACACATAAAGTGCCGATAAACGATAGACACATATAGTGCCGATAAACGATAGACACATAAAGTGGCGGTAAATGATAGACACATAAAGTGCCGGTAAACGATAGACACATAAAGTGCCGGGTGCAGCTGTTAGACTCTATGGCATGCCACTATACTGTAACTCTCAATAGTATTCTTGGGCAATAAAACAATATCATTACCTTTGCAATATATCATTCTGTAGATGGTAAATAGCTCATTATCGATAAATCAAAATAATGGAGCAGTTCATACTCCATTATACCATAAATCATTCTATAACATATACGTTATACGGTAATAAAATTATCATAAACAAAACACAATAGGCAATTCATACCCCATCATGTACCAAACCTTTACTTTATGCCTGTGAAAATATCATATTTCATATGAAAAAATGTTATTAATTCGATAAAATTATATAGGTCTACTTGTCGCAAGTCTTCCTAGTTTAAAACAGATAAATGCACTCACCTTGACACTTCTTATCCCAACTAAATTCAATAAATTAAGAGAACTCCAAGCTTGTTCCTTTGCCTTATCTACTGAATTTCTGATTTCTCGTGTTTACATGAATGCTTCATATTCATCCTTTACATGCACAAATTGATAACACCAATAAGGTACTCATTTTATAATATGTCAGTCTATGCTACCTTCAAAGGAATATTTATATAAATTAATATAAAACTCTGAATTCGATTCCGTTTGTTCTGACAGAAACTAGACTCGATAAACTGGTCAACCATATAAACTAATAGCCCAAATTCAACTCGTACGATTTATGACAAACTTTCAAAGTTGAATTCCAGTGCTGAAATTCGGAGCAGACTGCTACTCTGTTTCCTGACCTTTCATCACTTAAAAAGTCATATCTTTTGATATACCAATCGAAATCAGTCATCGTTTGTTTTAAAAGAAACTAGACTAAACCAGGAATACAATGTATTTGGCTCACTTTCTAATCATTTTTATGGAATTTTTGGTGAATTTCCAAAATTACTATCAAAGACTAAAATTCTGGGCAGATTTCATAATTCACATCTCTAGCATCCTTTAACCATTCCAACACCTCAAATTAACCTTTAATTATATTGTTATAAAATTTTCCTTTCATGAAAACTCCAAATTCAAATTGAATCTTTAAACCCAAATTAAACTCTAATTAATCAAATGATATTCCATCAAGAATACATCAATTTCAACTTCAATCAAGCATGGAAATGATAGAACTTCACATAAAAATCCTAATTCATTTGAATCCATAACTCTAAATTCTCTCTTCTCAATATAAGAACATCTAACCATCAAAAACATGAACAAATTACACCAAATGAAAGAGAATTTAAAGGAAAACAACTTTGTATTTCATGAACTAACCTTGAATCCAACTCTAAATGTTTGAAATTGAACTTGATAATTTTTCCCCACAAAACCTCACAGCAGCAACACCAAAGGAAACCAGATTTTTCTTCTTATTTTGGCTTAAAATAATGCCAAATTTCCTTTTTAATCACCTTTAAACTAAAATATCTCTTAAATAGAAAAATGGCCATTTTACCCTTATAATCCAAAGCTCCAAATCATACCACATGTCAAAATATTCATCCAATGGTCAAAAATGAACTAATAAGTTAGTAGTTAACAATTTTACCCTTGTAATTTTCCAAAATTACAATCTTGCCATTATTCATCTAACGACTCATATTTAACATAGAAAATCAAATTAAATCCAATGGTACATGTTAAATCCTTCCAAATTAATGCATGGAGAAGATATTATTAATCTTGCCTTATCATCTAGCAAAATATCTCAAATATCTGATTCGATTCGATTATCCGAATTTTTTTCGAACTTAACCCTTTTATAGCTTTTAACACAAATTCTGTACGAAAAAATTGAGTAACATGGAAAAATAATTCTTGTGGGTAAAATATTCATTTACGGGACTAAAATACATAACTTTAAAAAATTACAATTTAGTCCCTCAACTTTTCCTAAGTTTATACTTTAGCAACCAAACTTTTATTTTATTCATTTTGGTCACTAACCAAAATTTTGAGGTATTGCAACGCCACCCAAAGTCAAAAAACTATTGAGCAAACACCATCTTTTGATGTTTACTATTTTAGAACCGAAGATGAAAAGACCAAAATTTGTAAACATTTCTACAACAGACCAATTCATAAGGAACGTGTTGTGGACATGAATTTCCTTCAGAACCTAGAATAAAACTTCAAAATGAACTCAACATTCATGAAATGGGTTTGGAATGATTTTCTTAGGATTAAACCGACCATTTGTGAAAAAATTGTATGGGTCTTTTACAATAATGACACAATTGAACGTGAGCCAAATTTATCTAAGGAGATCATAGGCGTCAACTCTTATGTTATGCATAAGGATCTCTTTATTTCTCCTGATACAATTGCATCTGCTTTAGGTATTGAAAATAAAGGCCCTTATGATGAAATCGGAACCAGCTCTATTGAAAAGTACAGAGATCATAGCCTTAGAAATCTTCATTTTGAAGAGAGAATCTTTCACCTTATTGTGTGATGGTTTTTTCGATCGTCCACTGGAAAAGAATCAATAATTTGAGAGATTAATTATTGGTCGCTTAACCAATATCGAAGTGAGGTTGGTCCTAACATTGCCAAAATCATTTTCCTCCAGCTAGTATCTTTTCTCACTAAGGGCCATGGAGTCTCAACCTTTCTTCCATATGCTTGTGTCCTTACACACATCTTTGAGAAGAATGATGACAACTTTTCTTTTAACCCACCTGTCTTTTTAAAGGAAAAGATTGACATTCATTCGGCCCACAAATGCATATTCGAATTTCAAAAAGATCGTTGCATTTATAAAGGTGAGGACTCAAAAGATGTCACCAACTCCCATAATATGGAACAACATTTAGCTTTGCCTGCCGAATAAACTTCTTCTACAAATCGAGAAGAGATTACGATGAAGTCGCTACTTGACTTCATGGTTACTTGTAGTGACCATGTTGATTCGCAGTTTGTTGACCTTTGTAACCATGCTGATTCGCAGTTCGCTAAGCTTTGAAACCGTACTGATTCGTAGTTCGCTAAACTTCGAAACCATGCCGAGTCTCAGTTTGCTAAGCTTTGTACCCATGCAGATTCACAGTTTGCTGAGCTTCATAAGTATGTTGATTCTCATTTTGCAGTGATTCGCAAGGAAATAGCCTCCCTTCATCAAGAATTCAGTACACGCAAGACTAATGACTAGGCTTTTAATATAATGACATTTGAAGTTGTTAATATTATATAGAATTTGATGCGTATGAACTTAATGTTTGATGGACTTCATTTTATTTTATTTGGGTTACATTTATGCAAATTTAAAATTCCATTGCTTTTTATTTAATTTTATTTGCCAAAATTATATACTATTCTTATAATCCTCTCAATTTCCATCTTTGCACAATGCAATGTAAACTGTTTGAGTTTTCCTTCGACGATGTCTACTGGAAATTCTAAATCATGTGCTGAAGGAAATATTGTCCACTGTTATTGTGGATTGCAATCATCAGTTTGCACTTCAACTGTACCACGGAGCAAAGGGAAGAGATTTTATGGATGTGCTAGAGGCCCTGAGGTATTAAGTAATAAGTTGGGTTTACTGTTCCAGTGATTCGATTAATGCGTTATTTTGAATTTCTTTTGCATATTTGTTGAGCCGCTTTGATTTCTTTAAATGGATTGACAATGATGGAAATTCGATCGATGTTGAAGAATTGAGAAATCAAGTTCAAATGTTGTTGGTTGAAAATAGGGAAATACAAATTCAGAATGTTGAATTGCATAAATTGGTGAATATGGATGAAGTTAGAAGGTTGGGAAAAATGGACAAATTTGAAGTCGAAAAAAAAACCTAAAAAATAATGCGATGTTCTACAAGTTTGTTTTGATTATTTCATGGCTATGTTATGTTGTAATAAAATTTTTCATCTAGAGATATGAACAAGATTCAAGTTAACTTCTAGCAAACAAATAATGCCAAAATACGTTTGGAAACTAACAACTGTTTGCTTATCGTGAATGTAATACGTAATACTCACAACTAGTAAGATATCAAAACCTATTGTGAAAGCAACCTGCGTGGATGTACATTAATGGAATCAAATTTGTACTCTGACACAACTCGTATCAAGAATCTCTTATGTACGTCACAGACACATAATCTCATTATCAAGATTCTCTGTTGTACGTGCATGACACGTCTTCTCTTTTTAGGATTTTTAGCTATAACAGAACAAAGAGTTTCGATACTCAAACATGGAAAATGTACCCAATCCTATAAAGTTTTGATACTAGTCGTGTAGAATGTTCATGTATATTTACATGTTCATATTTTATTGGCATTATCGAAACATATAGAACAGATTCGATACTTACACCGACAAAAGACACCTTAAATGTTACCAAATCCTGTAAGATTTTAGGTTCATATTAAAGAGTATCGAAACTTGAAGTTAAGTATCATCGATACTTGTTGAGCTCGAAATCAATCAACCGAATCCCCCAAGAGGGTTGAATTTTCTTCCCGAATGAATTGGCTAAAACCAAAAAATAGTGGACAATATTGCAAAATGATTTTAGAGTGGTTTGACTACCCAACCGAGTCTACATCCACTACCTTAGCATACCACTAAGGATTTTCCAATTCACTACTATGAATTCTTCCTTTTGAAAATAGGGTTGTTTTGTGTGTTTATCTTATTTAATTTGTCCTTTTTATTTATGTATTTATTTATTTTATCTGGTACTGACTCGTTTTCTTTTTTGTTTTGCGTTTTTTGCATATATCATTGCATTCGCATTACATAAAGGTACTGGATCAAGTGGTTTGCCCGATCAAAAAATCTTTCATCATGGAAAAAGGTATCTTAAGAAGGACGAACTCAACTCAGCCGTCAGACATTGGTCAGAGGTCAATCAGAGGACTCAAGGTAATAGTTTGCCGAGCGAGCGCATAGTGTCAGGGTAAACCTACGTGAGCCTCCAACAGAATGACATATGGGAACTTAAAAGGATTTGGGAAGGATGGGATCGAAGACTACAAGGCCTATTATGTGATAGTTACGGCGACATAGCATAGTTGATGTATGTCCGAGTCAACAAGCCTTTGCTCTGAGCCATCTTCCAGTTCTAGAATCCCGTTTTTTGCTGCTTTACTTTCGACGGGCAAGATATGATGCCTACGGTAGAGGAATACAGGGCCCTACTTAACTAGAAGAATGTTCAGAAAGATTGGATCTATGCGAAGCCGCTGAAGAACCAGATTACCCTTCGAAGCTCAAAACTTTTACCGGGATGAGTGACGATTGGGTTAATGGCCTGATTCAGATTCGAGGAGACAACCTAGCCTTTGCATGGGAGAGTATCCAAGACATAATTCCCGTGCACCCAGATGAGGTAAAGAAGATAGACCTATTCACCTTAGGGATATATGGTTTGGTCATCATTCTGAGGGTCCTCGGAGACATTGATGTAGGCATCCTAGATCTATTTGAGCGTCTGAAGTAGAAGGCGAATCTAGTACCGACAATCTTAACCGAAACTTTCATTTCTTTGAACGCAAGTCGAAATCATGAAGATAGACATTTTAGAGGGTGTGCACATCTACTACAGGTTTGGATTCAGAGCCATATGTGGAAGACACCAACAAAGGTTTTACCGGGGATATCATTCCGAGACTTTTCACCTTTACGAGAGTACTTAGCGAAGGAATGGAAAGAAGACTTGAAGAGGAAGAAATGGACCTGGATCTTTAAGAACATTCAAGACGAAGACATATTGTGGAGAGTTCCTTGGCTCAGCAGGGTCAGTTACTTCTTGTACAGTTGTGGCGATTACGACTGGCTAATGATCTTAGGGCTACATGGCATAATTGCTTGTGCTCCGCTTTTGGTGTCCCAACAATTCAGATCGCGACAGTTCGTTCCTGTTACCGTTGGTTTAAGTCGAAGTGAGTTTCCTTTCAAGGGCGAGTTCATGGCAAAGATTCAGAGCATCATGAGAGCTTCAGATCACTATTATCGGATAAAGGTAGAAGGAGATAATGAGTCCATGACCACCTCAGATTATGATCTTTGGAGGTGCCTGAGGGTTAACGATAAGATTCCAGAACCCGACCAAGGACCAACCATGTCACTTGAGGAACATATAAGGATAGTACCGTCTGAGGCTGACATCTTGCGAAATGAAATCGAGGAGGTTAAGAAGAAGATAGAGGCTTTATAGACTCAGTATATGGATGAGGTTTACAAGGCAAGTTTAGAGGTCGACGAACGAGATGGGACCATCAGGCAACTGAAGAAGCTGAATGTAGATCTGAGTGAGAAGAATGCCCTTTATCAGAAAGATACTCTCTAGCTCCAAGCAAAGGTGCAGAATGCCAGGTAAAGCCAGTTTCTAGCCGTAGAGAAGGAAAGGATGAATGGTATGCGTTTAGTTGAAGAAGAATGAGAGAAAGGCAAGCAAAGAGTAGAGAATGAGTTAGAAAGTTGCAAGTTAGCCATCGAGAGTGAAAGATGGTCTTTTAGGGGTGCCATTAACTAGGAGAAAGAAAGAGCTAGGCAAGAGATCGACAAAGGCAAGCAAGCAATCATCCACGAAAGAGAGAACACTGTCTTCTGGAAGAAGAAATCCATGGGGAGCAGGAATAGACACTAGAGATGTAGAACTTGTACAACGACACCATCCAAAGCCTGAATTAGAGCCAAGATCAGAATGCTGAGTTAGAGGGGAGACTGACAGAGTTGGAGCAATCCTTTCAGACCTATCGTCAGAGGAATGGGTTCATCGAACTACAAGAAAGGAAGCATGAAATTGGTATGTTACGGGCCTGGATCAAGTTACTCGAGGCAACCGTTCAGGACTGCAGAGGTAGAATTCAGGTATTTGAAGAAGCTGCAGCAGGTGGAGATAATTATTGGTGCTGAAGACTTCATGATGCCTCACAGCTGATTCAAGACAGAGACCAATATTACATGACCCTGATGATGGAGATACGACAAGTTGCGGGACATGTGATGGATTTAGCTGTAGAAGTCGAAGCTCTTCGACCTTTCATAACCTCGGACATGAAAGAAGCACCTAGGTTCATCAAGTTGCTCAAGGCTATCGAGAAGTTAGGAGATAGAGCTAGGGCTTATGTGTAGAACTCTACTTTAATATTTTGTAATTTGGACCCTTTAATTCCTATGAAAATAGTTCAAAAAGGTGATTACCAGCGGAATCAGTACCTTTATTTGCATACATTCTTGCATCTCATTTGCATCATTATACATGCATTTATCTTTCTGTGTGTAGCGATGTCCCTTTTAATTTTCATCGCTAAAATAAAAACGATTGTGTTTTCGAAGGATTTTTTGGTTATAAAATATTTATTCCGTGGGGTTTACAAAAAAACCTTATAAAATGGAGTCGCCACCGGCCACTTAGGTAGGCGGACACCAAAAACCAGAGATTCAAAAGACGGGGTTCGGGAGTCGATTCACGGATGGGGAAGGATTAGCACCCCACACCGCCCAAAAAAACTGTACTTTAATAATTACCGCTTTATTAATATTGGATTTTCCGGATTAAAGTGACGATTATCTTAAATTTCGGTCGTAATTGCGAATATATTTTAAAGGGTCCCGTTATCCGAGAATAAACGCCAACCACTATCACTACGCTTGATACTGGCCCGTTTACGCTCGGATAAAAGGACACCGCATTAACAAGTTATATCTCGATGTGCAATCTTAGTGGCAAAAACGTAAAACATGACAAAACATTTAAATATAATAAAGATTGACATACCAGAATACTAATTTAACATGGATGATATTTTAGACTAGAACATGTATATATATACATATTATTCTAAATAGTAGATATAAAAAAAAAAAAAATCATACGTCAAAATAACAAGGCAGGAATAAGTACATATATACGAACAAGTATTAAAAAAAGAGACATGCATACTGGTAATAAAACATATTTCAACATATACGGGTCCACATGTTGTACAAAAAGGGTGAATATACTAACATGTAGCCCTAAAAAATAAGAAAGCACATACACATATCAAAAATACTAAATATGCCATGTACGAATTAACTAAAACATAACATGCTTGATACGAATAGCCGGATAAAAACATAAATGTCATATTTAACACATATATACATAAAAACATGAAATACGAATCATATACGAGGGACATAAAATAAAATAATATCAACATGTACGATTATAATACGAACAATAATATTTACAAAGAAAACAGGACTGAAATGAAAGGAAAACGAAAGTTAGTGGCAGAAATTAAAGGGCAATAATATGTAATTTGGGGACGAAATTGCGAAACAAACAAAACCTAAAAGGACCAGAACTGTAATTGGACCAAGGGGCAGACCCAAAGTGAAAAATTCAAAAACGCGGGATGGTTAAGGGCGTAATTTTCCCATTTAGAAACTGATTCGGTGTAATTTAGGGACGAAATTGTAATCTTTTGAAAAACCAGGGGGACTGGGGCTGTGATTATACCATGCGGCAAGACAAAAATGAAAATATTGAAAACGCGGTGGGATTAAGTGTGTAATTTACCCATTTCAAAAATAATAATAACTATAAAAGGGCCATTTTTAGACCGAAACCCATTTTTCCCCTCATTTCTTTCATTTTCAGTTTTGTTCTTCAGTTTCCAAATAACCAGTTCATCTTTTTCTCTCAAGTGTTCTTGAGAAACCCAGAATCCGGCGGCCGGCCGCCGTATTCTCCGCCGCCGGCCGCCGCTAACCGGCGCCGGTGGACTCCCAAAATACACCAAAACCTTCCTCTTGTCGTCCTCAACATGAATCCACGGTTGGATTCAGAGGATCCCCTTTTATTTACCTTAGATCTAAGAAATACGAACCCAAAAATATATTTTCTTTAGACCAAAACGAGACCACAAGGGGTCTTCCCCTCCCTTTGTTCACCAGATCTGGCTTGTAGAAGCCGAAAGGCTTGTCACAGAGGAAGGGAAGACCCACGGACAAAGCCGGTAAGACTTCTTTACTTGTTTTCTTTTTTTTTTTTTTTCGTATGTACATGCAATGAAAATAGGTAAGAAAAAAAAGAGACAAAAAAATTACCACTGGACTGCCTTTTTGATTATCTTGACTGGTTACAAGTTTCTGGTTTTACAAGCTTTCTGTTTTTTTTTTGTGTTATTACTCTCTCTGTTTTTTCTCTTGCTTGCTCCTCCCCAAAAAACTATCCTTTACAACAATACCGTTTCATATATATCACTGTCTCTGTATTTTGGTTGCAACTTGTATCTTCTTTTCCAGATCTGACATTTGCTTGTTGTCTTTGGCATAATCTGAACGCGGGGACTGAATATCGGCGCGGTGGCGGTGTGGCCATTCTGCTAGAGGCCAGACGCAATTTCGGCCATTAGATCAGATCTGATCTAACGGTCGAGATGGCTTGAAGAACGATCGGCCTGGATGAAGCCTCGATCTGATGAAACGGCTTCAGATTTCGCCACGTGGAGCACCGCAGTCGAGGAGTCGAAACGCGTGGATCTTACGCGCGTGGGATAATAAAGCGTCCGCGCGTGGACCACACGCGCGCGGGCACTCGAACGGTCCATACGTGTGGAGTACGCGCTGGCGGATATTTTTAACCTTCATTGCATCGTGGCGTTGGATCAGATCTTGATCCAACGGCCCATAGTTACCTGCACATTGTAATTAGATAGGATTCAGATTTGGGCCAAACAGGCTTTGTAATTGGATTTTTGTAATTGGACTCGGACTTTTTATTTGGGTTTAATATATATATTTAATTTTATATTTAGTCAGCCCAATAATAATAATACACTTATAACAGCAATAAATACATACTTATATTATACGATCATTACTTAATACACTATTCTAGTATACGTACGTATAATCATATGTATAATCTGCATACGCTTATACCCTAGATACATACGTGACATACATACGCCCCTAATACTAATACGTATACATAGCTTATATGTGCACACACCTTATTAGTAACATTCATGCAATATTAATATATTTAAGTAAAAATGGGTGATTACAGTTGCCCCTCTTTGCTTGTTCTCATGAAATGGGAAACAAAGCAAAGATTCATAAGCACTCATTTTATCAGACTTCCCTGTTTGTAGCCTCGGAAAAACGAATTTTTTTGGACACTTCCCCTCTTCCTTGGCCGAATCTTCAGGCTCGTAAGTTCTTCCTATATAGAACTTCGTCACCTTCCGATCTTGGAGCTACAAGCTCTTTCGACATTGAACCCCTCGCTCTCATTGTAGCTTTGGAAAAATGAATTCTTTTGGACATCTCCGTTCTTCCTTGGCTGAATCTTCAGGCTCGTAAGTTCTTCCTATATAGAGCTTCGTCACCTTCTGACCTTGGAGCTACGGGCTCTTTTTTCGACCTGACGTAACCCTTTCGCTCTCATTGTAGCTTTGGAAAAAAACGAATTCTTTTGGACATCTCCGTTCTTCCTTGGCTGAATCTTCAGGCTCGTAAGTTCTTCCTATATAGAGCTTCGTCACCTTCCGACCTTGGAGCTACAGGCTCTTTTCGACACAGAGCCCTTCGCTCTCATTGTAGCTTTGGAAAAGCGAATTCTTTTGGACATCTCCGTTCTTCCTTGGCTGAATCTTCAGGCATGTAAGTTCTTCCTATATAGAACTCTTGACGTCTGAAGTCTCAGAGCTGCAGGTTCTTTCCGACACAGAACCCTTCACCCTAAGACAATGAAGCTCGGAGTCTTTCCTATATAAGACTCTTTGCTTTTGACACAACAGGTTTCTATATAACCCTGTCATAGGTGAATTGCTTTGACTGGGAGTTCTTCCTATATAGAACTGCGAGTCTTCACCTTGGAGCCATCAGTTCCTCCTATATAGAACTTTTTGGCGTCTGGAATCTCAGAGCTGTCAGTCCTTCCTATATAGAACTTTTAGCTTCTGGAGCCTTGGAGAGGTAGATTCTTCCTATATAGAAATTCTCTCTAGAGCTTGAAAACATGTGTCTTTTGTATGTAAAACATTGTCTTCTCATTTGGGATTTACACCGTGATGGTCTTCGATGTCTCTTTGGATCTGCAGATACACATGCGAGATGAAAACAAAAATGCTATGACAAATGAATTGACATGCTCCTAATCCTAGTGATGTCTGACTATTCATGATGTATGAGATTCAATATCTTGGTGGGCTTGTTTTGGTCCTTATTTGACGTTCGCTTTCTTCTTTCTTACGGGCATCGATTCCCCGCTTCACTGCCAAGTTCAACCGTCTCGATCTTTCTCTATTTCAATTCTGACTTGGAATTTTAAAGCGCCCTTTCGGGTTTTCACTTTAGAGAGATTTTTTTTTCAAAAGGGTGCCCTTCTCCTTTTTTCCCAGAGATTTCTTTTGTTATCTCGTGCGCTTTTCTTGAATAGATAGGACATGTGCCATCGGTTATCCTATCAGGTTGTTTGAAGCTTCCCGCCTTCCCGATCGACAGCCATTCAGGGAACTTAAAGGACGGAGTTAACCGTTTTCTTTGATTACCTGCAATTTTCAAGGTTAAATCATAGTAATGCTTCGGAATCTCTTGTTTCATTATAAGCCTATGTTATCTTATCTGACTGAAATTGACAAGGAGGCTAGGAATGGATGCTCAAAACATGGTTTTATTAGGATTAAGGGCTTTGAGATATCTTAGAAAGAAAGGTATGACACGTATAAGTTAAATACAAGATCTCTCATTATCTTTGATATGAATGACACATGATCCTGTCAACTGGTGTAGAATTTTTTGCCTGAAGCTTCCTCTTCATGATGCTCAAGGAGATACCCTTCTCTTCAGATATTTAACTTTTCAACTTACCCGAGCCGCCCTTTACAGGTTTTCAACTCGAGTCCTTCCTTTGCTTCAAGACGCCCGGTTTCGGGTTTTCATCCTGAGCTCTCCATTTTTTTTAGAGATAGTATTTCTTGACGGCATCAGAATTTACGGGATTTTTCAGCTCGTCCCCGTCCATTTCTGTTAGGATCGTGGCTCCTCCCGAAGGCCTTCTTTACGACGTCGGTCCTTCCCAATTGGGCATCCATTTTCCTCGAGGATCTTTCTGGATTGGGAGGATTCTCTTGAGTACCAGATCCCCTTCTTTGAATTCTCTTGGGCGCACCTTTTTGTTGTAAGCCTGAACCATCCGCTTTTGGTACATCTGACCATGACAAATGGCTTTTAGTCTTTTTTCGTCAATGAGATTTAGCTGGTCGAGTCTGGCCTGCATCCATTCAGCTTCTTCCAGTTTTACTTCGTTTAAGACTCGGAGGGACGGAATCTCTACCTCAATTGGGAGTACTGCTTCGATACCATACACCAAGGAATAGGGCGTTGCCCCCGTTGATGTGCGAATGGACGTCCTATAGGCGAAAAGGGCAAAAGGCAACTTCTCATGCCAATCCTTGTAGGTATCCGTAGTTTTCGCTATGATCTTCTTTATATTTTTGTTTGCCGCTTCCACTACTCCATTCATTTTAGGACGATAGACTGTGGAATTATGGTGTGTTATCTTGAATTGAGTGCACACGTCCTTTATCATTTTGTTGTTCAGATTGGAAGCATTGTCGGTGATGATCCTCTCTGGCAATCCGTATCGACAAATAATTTCCTTCTTTAAGAACTTACAAATTGTAGTCCTGGTGATATTGGCGTAAGACGCCGCCTCTACCCACTTAGTGAAGTAGTCTATGGCGACCAAAATGAAACGGTGTCCGTTGGAGGCTTTCGGATGGATTTGCCCGATGACGTCCATGCCCCATGCTGCGAAAGGCCACGGAGAATTCATGGTGTGTAGAGGCGATGGGGGTGCATGAATTTTGTCAGCATAAATTTGGCATTTGTGGATTTCCTGGCGTAATCGATGCAATCTCCTTCCATGGTCAACCGAAAATAACCGTATCTCATAATTTTTCGGGCTATAGACAACCCGTTGGCGTCGTTCGTTCCACGAGATCCCGTCATGTACTTCGCTAAGATTTCCTTCGCCTCCCGGGCATCCACACATCTTAGCAATGTTTGATCATGACTTTTCCTATATAGGATCTCCCCATCTAGGACATATTTTGTTGCCATTTTTCTGAGCGCTTTTCATTGTCGTTTGCCCCTTCTCGGATACTTTCGAAGCTTGACATATTGCGAGATATCATAGTACCATGGATTCCGTCAATCTCTTCCTGCACATTACAACAATGAGCGAGCTTTTCAAACATCTGCATTTCAATGGGTTTCATTTCCGCCGGTGTTTGTTTTAAACATGGATGCCAAGGTTGCCAACGCATCCGCCATCTGATTTTCTTCTCGGGGTAGGTAATTGAAGCTGACCTTTTCGAACTCTTTGACGAGCTCTTGGATTAATTTGTGATATTTGACCAATTTGGGTCTCTGGTTTCCCTCCCCCGCGCAATTGGTAAATGACTAGGGACGAATCTCCAACACTCGAAGTTCCTTAACCCTTCTTTCGATGGTGAGTTCAGTCCCATGAGGCAAGCTTCGTATTCAGCTATATTGTTTGTGCAGAAGAAATTCCAATCTGCTGGTGAAAGGATAATAGACGTCCTCGGGTGAAATTAGCACTGCCCCTATCCCATGTCCGAGGGCGTTGGAGGCTCCATCGAAGTAAAGTTTCCATGACTTATCATTTGAAATCTCTTCTTCGGTTGTGATGCACATCAAGTCTTCGTCCGGGGAAACTAAAGTTCAATGTCTCATAGTCATCCGAAGCACGACTAGCTAGGAAATCCGCTCGGCACTCCCTTTACG
The DNA here is from genome assembly GCA_019671005.1 of Hibiscus mutabilis. Lineage (NCBI taxonomy): Eukaryota > Viridiplantae > Streptophyta > Magnoliopsida > Malvales > Malvaceae > Hibiscus > Hibiscus mutabilis. Next base: position 11,912,138 of record CM033742.1, read on the forward strand.
GCTTTATTAACATATACGATGTCGAATTCGGATAAGAGCATCTGCCATCGGGCCATCCTTCCCGTTAGTGCTGGCGCTTCCATTAGGAACTTCAATGGGTCTAGCTTGGATATTAACCAGGTAGTATGGTACAACAGTCTTGCTGAGAGTCGCTTGGTAGCCCAAACTAGAGCGCAACACGCTTTCTCGACTCAAGCGGGTACCGCGTTCGCAATCGTTGAATTTCTGCTTAGGTAATAGATGGCTGCTCCTTCTTTCTTGAGTCATCGTGTTGCCCCAAGACACATCCCATTAAATTCTCAAGACCATTAAGTAGAGAATTAGTGGTCGACCGGAATACCGGTGCGACTAAAATTGGAGCATTTGTCGTACTTTTGATCTTTTCTAGGGCCTTTTGACATTCTTCATCCCACACGCCAGATTATTCTTTCTCGAAGTCCAAGACCGGGTCGCATTGATTGGTTAATTGGGAAATGAAACGAGAGATATAATTCAGCCTCCCTAGGAAACCGCGAACTTCCTTTTGTGTGCGGGGTGGTGAAAGGTCCTGGATGGCTTTCACTTTATCGGGATCAATCTCAATCCCTCTTCTACTTACTACGAACCCTAGGAGTTTTCCAGAAGTAACGGCAAAGGTACACTTGGCAGGATTGAGCCTCAGTTGGTACTTCCGTAGTCTTTGGAATAGTTTCCTTAAGTTCTGTAGGTGCTCTTCCTCTGTTCGGGATTTGGCAATCATATCATCCACGTATACTTCTATTTCTTTGTGCATCATGTCATGGAAAAGAGTCACCATTGCTCTTTGGTATGTTGCCCCTGCGTTCTTTAGCCCAAACAGCATCACTTGATAACAAAAAGTGCCCCACATGGTTATGAATGTAGTTTTCTCCATGTCTTTAGGATCCATCTTTATCTGGTTGTATCCTGAGAAGCCATCCATCCATAAAGGAAAACCATGAATGTCCTGCGGTGTTGTCAACCAGCGTGTCAATATGTGGCAAAGGGAAGTTGTCTTTTGGGCTAGCTCGATTCAGATCCCTATAATCTACACACATACGAACTTTCCCGTCTTTCTTTGGTACTGGTACAATGTTTGCAACCCACTCGGGGTATTTGGCTACTTCCAAGAATCCATCATCAAATTGCTTTTTTACTTCTTCTCGGATCTTTAACAGCATATCTGGCCTCATTCTCCGAAGTTTTTGCTGTACGGGTTTGCACTCCGACTTTGTTGGCAATTTGTGCACCACTATGTCGGTATTTAATCCCGCATATCTTGATAAGTCCAGCGAAGACATCCTTGAATTCTTGAAGCGGGGCTATCAGTTCATGCTTGGTTTTTGAGGAAATCGTCGTTCCTATTTTTATTTCTCTTCTCGCTTCTTCCGTCCCTAAGTTGACAATTTCTGTTTCTTCTTGGTGGGGCATAATCTGCCTTTCTTCGTCGTCCACCATTCTCTTTAATTCTTCTGGGACCTCAATTTCTATTTCATCATATCCTCCTTCCGTTCCCTCTGAGACCTCAGGGCTTTCGAAATTTACTCGAGATTGGATCCAGATCATTCATATCACAATCATGAGCGACCTGCATTAAATGAGAATGAATTGTATTGGGAAAGAGACGGCTTTACATGAAGGGAATGAATATGAAGAATGCATGAATGGAATAAATGAGACTTTGGTCATTTTTAAGAAAGTGGGGATATTTCATTTCAATCAAAAAGTTAACATAGGTGCCCCACAAGAGATCCCCATTGTCTATGGGCAAAAACAAAAGGTTGATTCGGAGCATTACTCTGATCTATTCCTAAAAACTACAGGTAGATCAATGCAGCTCCAGTTATCGAGTGTCTCCCCGGGATGACAAGGGCGGATGTTGGTCAACATTTTGCTACCTCGGTCCTTTTCAGCTATCATGTTGATGTACATCCCTTCAAATACTTTACTGAAGATTTCCTCCTGGCTAAGTTCATCATTTTTCTTCATTGTCTCTCCAATATCTTGACCTGGCCGGTAGAACCCTCCGGAGATGAAAGTGGCTTTTAAACTAGGAAAGGACATCGACCTCCACGGAATGTCTTCTCCTTTAGATGTAGCTTTTCTTTGTTCTTCCTTCTTCTTATATTCCTCTTTCTTCTGTTGGACACTTGGTTGGTAACCCAGCCCGAAACGATCCTTCTTGGTAATGATATTCTTGGGTCTCAGGTTTCCTTGTAATTTCTTCCCAACCCTTTTCCTATTTTGGCTCCTCGGCCCGAGTTTCTCGATGGTCATCTTGGTACAATTAGATAACCTGGGGTAGGGGATCCGTTTTCCTCCTCAAACGAATGTGGCATTTACTAGTTCTAATGCTCGGAACGAGCATTCTCAGAGCATCTTCATCATTTTGAATGTAGGGGTGTCCGATGTCACGGGAGCAACAAATTCATGCTCGCCTCTCTGTGACCAATTTTCCTTCAACTACAAATTTTAATTTCGATGCAATGATGATGGGACAACTCCTGCGAGTGGATCCACGGTCTTCCCAACAAGCAGCTGTAAGATGGTTTTATGTCCATCACCACAAAATCGATCACATATTCAGTTGGTCCGATCAATAGGGGTATCTCAATTTTCCCCATTGTTCCTTTTTGCGTACCATCGAAAGCTCTTACCGAGTTGTAGCAAGGCTTTAGGTGCGAACTATCTATTGGTAATTTTTGCAGGGTTACCATAGGCAAGACATTCAATGCTGACCCGTTGTCGATCAGTACGCCTGGTAATACATACCCTTTGCAGTGGGTAGTGATGTTAAGGGCTTTAGTGGACCCCCTTCCTCCTTCCGGGATCTCATCATCACTGAACGTGATATGATTATAGGCAGTAATATGCCCCACTATCATGTCCAGGTTTGTTACAGAAATGTCCTGGGGCACAAAAGTTTGATTCAGCACTTTCAATAGTGTCTCCCGATGCTTCTCTGAACTCAAGAGTAATTCCAGCACTGTGATCCTGGCCGGTTGTTTCCGTAGTTGTTCCACTACGCTGTACTCGCTATGTCTCAAGAACTTTAGAAATTCTTTGGCCTGGGCCTCAGTTACCGGTTCATTTATCTTTTGGGGAGGTTCTTCTCCAAATATCTGTGCAGGGCTAACTGCTGTACTCTTCCCCCTATCTTTTTCAGCTGCTCTCAAAGCCTCGGAGGAATAACATCGGCCGCTCCTTGTGAAATGGCCTGCTTCACCAACGTTCACATTGTTTTGACTTTGCTGGTCTTCCGGCGTGGACTCTTTCACCTGTTCGCGTTCTGATTTTTCCGGCATGGTCACATTCGCGGCATAATTCCAGGGAATTTGTCGCATGTCTTTGAATGGGAATGGAGATGGTGCTGAAATGACGATCTTGGGATTTATTTTGCTGGTTTCCCCTTGGGAGACACCTGCTTTCCCTATCCTGGGAGAGATGATAAAAGGTCTATCCTTCCCATATCTGGTTTTGGGGCTATCTATCATGTGCACGTCTGATCCCTTCCCCATGGGTTCCTCAAAGAATTCAATTTTTTTTTCATTCATCAATTTCTGCACCAATTTCTTGAATTCTTCACATTCTTGGATATCATGCCCTTCAGTCTGATGGAATTCGTAATACTTTCCACATTCTTTCTGCCTTATTATCATGCCTTTGTTGATCATACGAGCCATGCATAACTGTTGAAATACCCACCGTAAAGGAGACTTGACCTCTGACACGTCATCTTTTATCATCCTGGTAAAGCATTCCTCTATGGCATTTACCCCTCTGCTCCCATGATTAGGCAGCGGGTTGTTGGCTACGCTCGGCTCTTCAAACTTCAATATCCCAGAATCGATCAAGTTTTGTACAAGCTTTTTGAAGGCAAGACAGTTCTCAGTGGGATGTCCAGGGGTACCGCCGTGATAGTCGCAATGTGCGCTTGGATTATACCAAGGCGGGAAGGGTGGATTGACAGGATTAACGATGTATGGTCGGACCAAGTCTGCTTCATACAACTGGGAATAAAGCTCTGAGTATGAAACCGGTAGGGGAGTGAAAGCTCTCCTTTCTTTATCCTTTCTGGTGACTCTCTCGTCTCTTTGATTCGGATTTTGTGTTTTTCCCACAGGTGCTTGTGGTTGTGAGACTGTGAAGTTCTTCGGGGCGGTATAGGTGCTGGTGGTGTTTACTTCATTTCTCTTGTTATACTTTCGAGACCCCTCCCCACCATCTATTCTGCCGCTTTTAATTGCCAGTTCGAGAGACTCCCCGGTCCTGATTAAGTCGGCGAAACACTGTGTTGTGTTATTGATGAGGCGGTCGAAGAGTGCCCCTTTCAGAGTGTTGACAAATAATGGCGTGATTTCATGCTCCGGGATAGGTGGCTGGATTTGGGCGGCCACTTCTCTCCACCTTTGGGCATATTGTCGCAAGCTTTCATTGGATTTCTGCCCCATATTTTCTAGCATAATTCTGCTAGGGATCATGTCTGTTACATGTTTGTATTGCTCGGAAAATGCTTTAGACAAATCTTTCCATGTCTTGACATTTGCTTTGCTTAACTGAGTATACCAACGTAATGCTGCTCCAGTTAGACTATCCCGGAAACAAATGGATCGGTAGCTTTTCATCTTTATGGTAAGCCGCCATTTTTCTGCAATACATCGTTATGTGTGCAGAAGGACATGTGGTTCCGTCATATTTATCAAACTCCGGCGTTTTGAATTTTGGTGGCAAGACAAGATCAGACACTAGACTTAGATCACTAGCGTTGTTTCCTGATTCTTCATTTGATTGTAACGCTTTAAATTTTTCTTCCATGAGGCGAAATCTTTCTTCCCACTTTCTTTCTACCTCATTCCTGATCTTTTCGACCATGTTTAGATCTGGCACTTCTTCTTCATACAGTGCTTCGGTATCAAGGGGTTGAGTCTCAGGTGCCCCTACTTGAAAGCTGGAAGACATTCCTGTAGGGTCAATATACACCTTCCTAGCCTGGTTTGGCGCAGTTGGTTGAACCTTGAAGTGAGCCGGGGTACCTTCTGGCTCTGGGATATTTTCTCCTTCTACTCGTTTTCCGAGACTTTTTGCCAAAGAATGCCGTTATGTCAGATACTATTGAAGTTTGTGACTGTGCAATCTGATCACTAAGGCTTCTCTGGGCCTCTTCAAGCCTTGACTCGAGCTCCCTCTGCCCTCTTTCTAGATTGATTATTCTTTCTTCCATGAGCTTTCTTTGTAGCCGGGTAAAGTATATGTGATGAATGATTGCGGGTTAACACACTGGAATGCCACAATATTCATACTGTTAATATGGTTGTAAAAAATAAATGCATGTACGATGATGCAAATGTTATGATGCAAATGCAAGAATGCATGCGACAAAGGTATCGTTTCATTGGTAATCACCCTTTTGAATTACTTTTACGGGAATTAAAGGGTCTTGATTACAACAAAATTCGTGTTACAAAGTAAAGATCCCTAGTACAAAAGATCTAATTATAACACAGAGTCCTATAGATAGACTCTAGCTCTATCCCCTAACTTTCCAATTGCCTTGAGTAGCTTGAGGAACCTAGGAGCTTCTTCCATTCCCGGGGCTATAAAAGGTCGGAGTGTCTCAGCCTCGACAGCTAAATCATTTACGTGTCCGGCGACTCATTTGTATGTCCATCATTAGATTTGCGTAGTACTGGTCTCTGTCCTGTACCATTCGAGCAGCGTCGCGTAATCTCTTCTGCCAATAGGTGTCTCCCCCGGCTGCAGCTTCCTCGAATACATTAATTCTTTCCTTGTAATCCTCCACAACTGCTTCGAGGGATCCTATTCGTGCTTGTAATACACCTACTTCGCGTTCTCTTTCTTGCAGCTCAGCGAAATTATTCCTGCGGCAGTACATTCGAAGTGAGTGTTCGGCTTCCGCCATCTTTTCTTTTAATTCATCATTTTGACTTTGGCTTTGCCCCAAACTTTGAAGAGTGTCATCGTACAGTTTCTGCATTTCTAACAGTCTGTTTCGGCTATTCATGGATTTTCTTTTCCATACGGCGACACTTTCTCTCTCATGATGAACAGCCTATTTTCCTTTGCTGATTTCTTGTCTGAATCTTTCTCTCTCTTGATCAATGGCCTTCTTGGCGGACCGTTTTTCTTCCTCCATAGCTACACGACAGCTTTCAATCTCTTTCTCGATCGCTCTTTTGTTAATTTCTCGTTCTTCTTCCAATAAACGGATGCCGTTCATTCTTTCTTTTTCCACAGCTATGAACTGACTCCGGCCGGCCTTTTGTATTTTTGCCTGTAATAGGAGGGCATCTTTTTGATAAAGAGTATTCTTGTCATTCAAATCTGCATTTAATTTCTTCAGTTGCCTAATGATCCCTTCCCGCTCGTCGACTTCTAGGCTTGCCTTATAGAGTTCGCTCGCGTGTTGGGTCTGTTGAATGTCCATTTTCTTTTTAACTTCCTCGAGCTCACTCCTTAAGATATCGGCTTCGGACGGTACCACCCTTGTAAGCTCCTCGAGTGACACTGTTGGTCCTTGATTAGATTCGGGAATCACATTATTAACCCTCAAACGTCTCCAAAGATCGTAATCCGGGGTAGTCATGTGCTCGGTATCTCCTTCCACCCTGATCCGGTAACAATGATCCCAGGCCCTCATGATGGTCTGAATTTTTCCTTTGAACTCTCCTTTGAAAAGAAATTCAGTTTGGCTTAATCCGCGGTATTGGGAATGAACTGTCGTGATCCGAAACTGTCGAGATACTAAAAGTGGAGCACAAGCGATCCCTCCATGCAATCCTAACATCATCAGCCAGTTGAAGTCACCACAACTGTATAGAAAATAATTGACTTTACCGAGCCATGGGACCCTCCATGCTATGTCTTCATCTTGAATGTTCCTGAAGAAACTGGTCCACATTTTTGTTTTTAAATCTTCTCGCCATTCCTTTGCTAAGTATTCTCGTAAAGGCGAAAAACCTTGGAAGGATATCCCCGGCAGGACCCGCGTCGGTGCCTTCCACATGTGACTCTGGATCCATACTTGTAATAGCTGCGCGCATCCTCGAAAACGTCCTTCTTCATGCTTCCGGCTAGCGTTTAAAGAAATGAAAGTCTCGACCAAGATTGCTGGTACCGGGTTTGCTCTCCGTTTCACCCGCTCAAACAAATCCAGAATGGCTATGTCAATGTTCCCGAGTACTCTGGGAAAGATCACCAAGCCATATATTCCTAAAGCGAACAAGTCCATTTTCTTTGCCTCGTCTGGATGTGTCGATATGATGTCCCGAATACTCTCCCATGCAAAGACTGTATTATCTCCTCGGATTTGAAGGAGGCCACTAACCCAATCATCACTCATTCCTGCAAAGGCTTTGAGTTTCGCAGTGTAATTCTGATTCCTTGGAGGCTTCTCGTAGATCCAATCTTCCTGAATATTTTTCTGGTTAAGTAAAGCAGTGTACTCTTCTACCGTAGGCATCATGTCTTGCCCATTGAAGGTGAAGCAGCAAAAAGCCGGATTCCAAAACTGGGCTATAGCTCGGAGTAGGGGCTGGTTAATCCGAACATATAATAGCTATGCGATGTCGCCATAACTATCGCTAAATAAGTCTTGTAGCTTTCGGTCCCATCTTTCCCAAATGCTTTGAAGATCCCACAAGTCGCTTACTGTGGAGACTCACATAGGTGTATCCAGCTATTACGCGCGTTAGTTAGCGCGATCGTCCCCTTGGATTTTCTGATTAACCTCGACCAATGTCCGATCGACAAATTAAGCTCTTCTTTCCTAAGACACCTTTTTTTTCCAAAGTGAAAGACTTTACGATCAGGCAAACCACTTGATCCAAGACCTTTATGCGATGCAAATGCAATGATGTATGAGAAAAAGAACAAAAAGTGAAAAGAAAACAAGTCAATATCAGATAAAATTGATAAATATATAAATAAAATGACAAAATTAAATGTAATAAACACAAAACAACCCTATTTATCCTGTCTAAAACCTAAGGTTATCCGCATGGCTCTAACAGGGTAGGTTTCTATGTTCTCTACATGCAGTGTTGGTGCTAGGAGGTACCCGAATTGTCCTTGCTGTCCCCTACTAAGGGTAGCAAGGCCCCCGATCATCACCCATTATAGGCTCCTTTCAACCGGGTTCAATTCAGGGGGACCCATTCGCTTATGCCCGTACGAAGGAACGATATCCTTACGAAAGCATAAGGTACTCGAGCCTCGAAGGTACTTGCTAGGCCCATACGGAAGAACGATATCTCCACGAAAGCATTAGCGTTTTCCCCCCACTTAAAAAGATGGGTTTATATGCCATATTTTAAATGCGTTAAAATAAACGCGCAATTATGACCGAATATTAATTTAATAGTCACTTTAATCCGGAACTTCCAATATTAGTAAAGCGGTAATTATTTTAAAAGCTTGACTCTCATTTGTTTTTTGAAAAACAAAAGTCCCCAACGGAGTCGCCATCTGTAGCGATGTCCCTTTTAATTTTCATCGCTAAAATAAAAACGATTGTGTTTTCGAAGGATTTTTTGGTTATAAAATATTTATTCCGTGGGGTTTACAAAAAAACCTTATAAAATGGAGTCGCCACCGGCCACTTAGGTAGGCCGGACACCACAAAACCAGAGATTCAAAAGACAGGGTTCGGGAGTCGGTTACGGATGGGGAAGGATTAGCACCCCCACACCGCCCAAAAACTGGTACTTTAATAATTACCACTTTATTAATATTGGATTTTCCGGATTAAAGTGACGATTATCTTAAATTTCGGTCGTAATTGCGAATATATTTTAAGGGTCCCGTTATCCGAGAATAAACGCCCAACCACTATCACTACGCTTGATACTGGCCCCGTTTACGCTCGGATAAAAGGACACCGCATTAACAAGTTATATCTCGATGTGCAATCTTAGTGGCAAAAACGTAAAACATGACAAAACATTTAAATATAATAAAGATTGACATACCAGAATACTAATTTAACATGGATGATATTTTAGACTAGAACATGTATATATATACATATTATTCTAAATAGTAGATATAAAAAAAACTATCATACGTCAAAATAACAAGGCAGGAATAAGTACATATATACGAACAAGTATTAAAAAAAGAGACATGCATACTGGTAATAAAACATATTTCAACATATACGTGTCCACATGTTGTACAAAAAGGGTGAATATACTAACATGTAGCCCTAAAAAATAAGAAAGCACATACACATATCAAAATACTAAATATGCCATGTACGAATTAACTAAAACATAACATGCTTGATACGAATAGCCGGATAAAAACATAAATGTCATATTTAACACATATATACATAAAAACATGAAATACGAATCATATACGAGGGACATAAAATAAAATAATATCAACATGTACGATTATAATACGAACAATAATATTTACAAAGAAAACAGGACTGAAATGAAAGGAAAACGAAAGTTAGTGGCAGAAATTAAAGGGCAATAATATGTAATTTGGGGACGAAATTGCGAAACAAACAAAACCTAAAAGGACCAGAACTGTAATTGGACCAAGGGGCAGACCCAAAGTGAAAAATTCAAAAACGCGGGATGGTTAAGTAGGCGTAATTTTCCCATTTAGAAACCGATTTCGTGTAATTTAGAGACGAAATTGTAATCTTTTGAAAAAACAGGGACTGGGGCTGTGATTATACCATGCGGCAAGACAAAAATGAAAATATTGAAAACGCGGTGGGATTAAGTGTGTAATTTACCCATTTCAAAAATAATAATAACTATAAAAGGGCCATTTTTAGACCGAAACCCATTTTTCCCCTCATTTCTTTCATTTTCAGTTTTGGTCTTCAGTTTCCAAATAACCAGTTCATCTTTTTCTCTCAAGTGTTCTTGAGAAACCCAGAATCCGGCGGCCGGCCGCCGTATTCTCCGCCGCCGGCCGCCGCTAACCGGCGCCGGTGGACTCCCAAAATACACCAAAACCTTCCTCTTGTCGTCCTCAACATGAATCCACGGATGGATTCAGAGGATCCCCTTTTATTTACCTTAGATCTAAGAAATACGAACCCAAAAATATATTTTCTTTAGACTAAAACGAGACCACAAGGGGTCTTCCCTCCCTTTGTTCACGGATCGGCTTGTAGAAGCCGAAAGGCTTGTCACAGAGGAAGGGAAGACCCACGGACAAAGCCGGTAAGACTTCTTTACTTGTTTTCTTTTTTTTATTTTCTCGTATGTACATGCAATGAAAACAGGTAAGAAAAAAAGAGACAAAAAAATTACCACTGGACTGCCTTTTTGATTATCTTGACTGGTTACAAGTTTCTGGTTTTACAAGCTTTCTGTTTTTTTTTGTGTTATTACTCTCTCTGTTTTTTCTCTTGCTTGCTCCTCCCCAAAAAACTATCCCGTTACAACAGCCCCGTTTCATATATATCACTGTCTCTGTATTTTGGTTGCAACTTGTATCTTCTTTTCCAAATCTGACATTTGCTTGTTGTCTTTGGCATAATCTGAACGCGGGGACTGAATATCGGCGCGGTGGCGGTGTGGCCATTCTACCAGAGGCCAGACGCAATTTCAGCCGTTAGATCAGATCTGATCTAACGGTCGAGATGGCTTGAAGAACGATCGGCCTGGATGAAGCCTCGATCTGATGAAACGGCTTCAGATTTTGCCACGTGGAGCACCGCAGTCGAGGAGTCAGAACGCGTGGATCTTACGCGCGTGTGGGATAATAAAGCGTCCGCGCGTGGACCACACGCGCGCGTGGCACTCGAATGGTCCATACGTGTGGAGTACGCGCCTGGCAGATATTTTTAACCTTCATTGCATCGTGGCCGTTGGATCAGATCTTGATCCAACGGCCCATAGTTACCTGCACATTGTAATTAGATATGATTCAGATTTGGGCCAAACAGGCTTTGTAATTGGATTTTTGTAATTGGACTCGGACTTTTTATTTGGGTTTAATATATATATTTAATTTTATATTTAGTCAGCCCAATAATAATAATACACTTATAACAGCAATAAATACATACTTATATTATACGATCATTACTTAATACACTATTCTAGTATACGTACGTATAATCATATGTATAATCTGCATACGCTTATACCCTAGATACATACGTGACATACATACGCCCCTAATACTAATACGTATACATAGCTTATATGTGCACACACCTTATTAGTAACATTCATGCAATATTAATATATTTAAGTAAAAATGGGTGATTACACTGTGCAATAATATTGATAGTGTAAATATTGTGGCAGTGAAATTAAAAGTTAAGCCGCAACCATTCAGCATCCATACTTTACTCAGTTCCAAAGCAAACTAATGGAGGACATGATAGTCAGTTTGGAAAAGAGGCAGAAGGATTTGGAAGCACATTTTGACGAAGCCAAATAAAGCCTCAGCGAGCATATCGCTCAATCGCGAGCTACGATAATATCCAATATAACTGCATTGCTGGCAAAAAGCCTTGGGAAAGAAAAGGTTGAAGACGAAGTCGCCCAGGAGCTAGAAGGTACCACATCTCACAACAAGGTTTAACCAAAGACACCAAGTCTGGCAAGAAGAGTATACATTGACTCTACCGGGATATCTACTAATCTTTAAGTAGGGGCATCTAAAAGCTAACAAGTTGATACAGAAACATTCTACGAAGAAGTGGTGCCATATATGAATTTGATCGAGAAAATCAGAACAGAGGTAGAAAATAAGTGGGAAGTAAGGTTTCGTCTTATGGAGAAAAAGTTTAGAGTGCTGCAAGCTACAGGCGAACCGGGGAATGAGGCTAGTGATTTGAGCCTAGTATCTAACCTTGTTCTACTGCCAAAATTCAAAACTCCAGAGTTCGATAAGTGTGATGGAACTACATGTTCTTCCACACATATGACCATGTATTGTCGGAAGAGGGCAGCCTTCATTAAGGATGAAAAGCTTTTAATCCATTGTTTCCAAGATAGTATAACTGGAGCAGCACTCCGGTGGTACACCCAATTAAGCCGGGTAAACATCAAGACCTGGAAGGAACTTTCAAAGGCGTTCATTGAGTAGTACAAACATGTCACAGATATGACCCTCAGCAGGATCATGTTGGAAAATATGGGATAGAAATCTAACGAGAGTTTGTGACAATACGCCTAGAGGTGGCCACTCAGATCCAGCCACCAATTCCCGAACATGAGATTACGCCCCTATTCGTGAGTACTATGAAGGGAACACTATTCGATCACCTCATCAATAATACGAATCAGAGCTTTGCCGATTTGATTAGGACTGGGGAGTCCCTTAAATTAGCAATCAAGAGTGGCAAGATTGTTAGTGGGGATAGCTCTCGAAAATACAACAAGAAGAGGGAGAATGAAGTAAACACTACGAGTACCTACAATGCCCCAAAGAACTTTACGGTCTCCCAACTGCAAGCATCGACAGGGAAAGCTCAGAACTAAAGAGAAGAGATAGCTCTAAGAAAGGAAAAAGAGAAAGCATCATTTACTCTGTTGCTTGTTTCGTACTCTAAGCTTTATTCTCAGTTGCACAAAGTTGATTTGGTCCGCCCGTACTATGTTACTCCATTCAAACCTCTGTTTCTGTCATGGTTGATCCTAACGCACATTCTGATTATCATGGCAGTGCTCCTGGTCAGCCCACAGAAAATTGCCTCGCATTCAAGAAACTTGTGCAGAGCCTGATCAATTCTGGGTATTGAAATTTGAGGAACCAAACGTGGCAAGTAATCTGTTGCCTAATCACGGGAGCCATGGAGTAAACGCTATCGAGGAGTACTCTTCTAGGAAGGCTAAAGAGGATGTGTTAGAGATCAAGTCTCCCTTACAGTGGCTATTCCAACAATTATGCATGGCCCGCTTGATTGACAGGGGCGTGATAGTGGTGCATGAGGGATGTAGAGCTTATTGCGAGTTTCATCAGGACGGAGGACATGACATCCAAAAATGTGAAGAATTCAGGAGACTGATTCAACAGCTGATGGACAGTAAGAAGATAGAGTTCTTTGAGGAGGCTGTATGAAGGCAGGGGTTAGATGTGTGGCGTCAGATAGCCCCAACCTCAAGTATGGGAGAGACAGACCCTTTGTCGTCTCCTTCAGATCAGAGGAAGCAAGTTTATCTCAAGGAGCAGCTGTAAAGGTGGCCCCTAAAATCATCATTTTAGCACCAGCCCCGTTTCCGTTCAAGGACATGCGGCGAACTCCTTGGAATTATACCACTAACGTGACTATACTAGAGGAGCCAAAGTTGGATGAAGAGAAATAACGAATGGTAGAAGATGAGCCAACATAGAAAGATGAACAGACAAAGAAAGATGAAAATTGTTGATGAAGTAGGCCACTTCACGAGGAGCGGCAGGTGCTACTCTTCAGAAGTCTTGAAATCGACTGAAGCAACAAAAGATAAGGGAAAGGGTGCATAAACTGGTCCTGCTCAGATATTCGGTGATGAGTCCCCTCCAAAGATTAATGAACTGGTAACTGAGGCTCAGGCACAAGAGTTTCTGAAGTTTCTAAGGCACAGTGAGTACAATATAGTAGAGCAGCTGCAAATGCAACTAGCAAGGATTACGGTGTTGGAGCTAATTTTGAGCTCTGAAAAGCATCGTGATGCATTGTTAAAGGTGCTGAACCAAACGTTTATTCCCAATGACATTTCTGTATCTAAGTTGGACATAATAGTATGGCACATCACCGCATATAAACATATTACATTCAATGATGACGAGATCCCGAAAAGAGGTATGGGGTCCACCAAAGCTCTCAACATCACGACCCACTGTAAAGGGTATGTGTTGCTAGGAGTACTGATTGATAATGGGTCAGCGTTAAACGTACTATCGATGGTGACTCTGCAAAAGATGTCGATAGATGATTCCTACATGAAACCCTGTCATAAATCTGGGAGAGCATTTGACAGTACTCAAAGGAGGACACTTATAAAATTTGAGGTACCTTTATTGATCGGGCCGACCGAGTACACAATCAAATTCGTGGTGATGGACATAAAGCCAACCTACAATTACTTATTGGGAAGACCATGGATTCATTCTACATGAGCTATTCCTTCATCGCTCCATCAGAAATTAAAATTCGTGATCGAAGGCAAATTGGTCACTATAGAGGCCGAACAGGAAATCATCGCCTCGATAACATCAGATGCCCCTTACATTCAGAATGACAAAGATGCTGCGAAATGTTCCTTCTGTGCATTGGAGCTTGTAAATGCTACATTTTTGTGTGGAAGGTAATCGGATCCCCAGCCCCAGATTATCAATTGTACCAAGATGACCGTTTTTGAAACTTTGGGCCAAGAAGCCAAAACCGGAAGAGGGCTAGGAAGGAAATTGCAAGGAAGCCTACGACCCAGAAGCGTCATCACCAAGAAAGATCATTTTGGTCTTGGCTACTAACCAAGTGTTCAATAGAGGAGAGAGAAATACAGTAGGAAAGAAGAACAAAGGAGGGCCAGACTCAAGGGAGAAGACAATTCACGGAGACTGATGTCTTTCCCTCATATAAATGATATTTTTGTATTTGGAGGAATTGACCGTACAAGACAGAAAGTAGAGGAAGCAATCCGAGAAAATGACATACTCAACGAGAATGAGATGTTCAGTGAATTGCTTGAAGGGATGTCCATCAACATGATAGCTGAAGATGACAATGGCAGCAACGTGTTGACTAGCATCCGCCCTTGTTGTCCCAGGGAAACTCTCAATAACTGGAGCTACATTGATCTAGCTATAGTCTTTAGGTATAGATCAGAGTAATGCTCCGAACCAACCATTTTTCCCATAGGCAATAGGGATCTTTTGTATAGGGCATCTATGTTAACTTTTTTTGTTTGCAATGAAAGAATATCTTCCCCGTTTTCTCAAATGGCAAACATTTTATTTATTTTATTCATTCATTTCTTACTCATGTTCATTCACTTCATTTAAAATCATTCTCTTCCCAATACATTCGTTCTCATCTCAAGCAGGGTCCCCATGATTAACTGTATGAATGATTCTGAATCCAATCCCAAGGAGATTTCGAACGCCCAAAGATCTCGGCAGAAATTGAAGAGGAGGACGATGAGGCAGAATGTGAGGTCCCTGAGGAGTTGGTAAGGATGATGGCCAACGAAGAAAAGCAAATCATGTCCCACCAAAAGGAAACATAAATTATGAATTTAGGAACTGATGAGGAGAGAAAAGAAGTGAAAATCGGTACTACATTTTCCTCATAAACTAGGCGTGAACTGATAGCCATGCTCCAATAGTTCAAGGACGTATTTGCTTGGACTTATCAAGATATACCAGGGTTGAATACAGACACAGTGGTGCACAAGCTGCAAACTAGGCCAGAATGTAAACCAGTCAAGCAAAAGCTCAGAAGAATGAGGACTGACATGTTGTTAAAGATCAGAAAAGAGGTGGGGAAGCAATTTGATGCTGGCTTTCTGTAAGTTACCAAATACCCTGAATGGGTTACAAACATTTTACCGGTGCCAAAGAAGGATGGAAATGTCTGCATATGTGTAGATTACAGGGATCTCAATCGAGCAAGCCCTAAAGACAACTTTCTTTTGCCACATATTGACACATTGGTTGATAATACTACGTGACACTTATTGTTCTCATTCATGGATGGCTTCTCAGTATACAACTAGGTAAAGATGGACCTAGAAGATATGGAGAAGACTACATTTGTAACCATGTAAGGCACGTTTTGTTACAATATGATGCCTTTCAGACTCAAGAACGTAGGGACGACTTATCAAAGAGCAACGGTGACTCTTTTCCATGACATGATGCACAAAGAGATAGAAGTATACGTGGATGATATGATAGCTAAGTCTCGAATCGAGGAAGAACACCTTCGAAACTTGAGAAAGCTAGTCTAAAGACTACGAAAATACCAGTTGAAGCTCAACCCGGCTAAGTACACCTTCGCAATCATATCTTGAAAACTTTTGGGGTTTGTAGTGAGTGGAAAGGGGATTGAGATCTATCCAGAAAAAGTAAAGGCTATCCAAGACCTCCCACCGCCTCATACTCAGAAAGAAGTCTGAGGTTTCCTAGGAAGGTTAAACTATATCCCCCGTTTCATCTCTCAATTAATAGATAAGTGCGACCCTGTCTTCAGACTACTCAGGAAGAATAACCCGGGGGTCTGAGATGAAGAATGTCAAGATGCTCTAGAGAAGATTAAGAAGTACTTGACGAATGCTCCGATTTTAGTCGCACTAGTACCAAACAGGTCTTTGATCCTTTACCTGACAGTTTTTGAAAACTCGATGGGTTGTGCGTTAGGGAAACATGATGAGTCTGGGAAGAAGGAAAGAGACATCTACTACCTAAGCAAGAAGTTCACTAATTGCGAAGCACGGTACCCGCCAATTCAGAAGCTATGTTGTGCTTTAGTTTGGACTACCAAAAGGCTTATATAGTACATGTTATACCATACCACCTGGTTGATATCTAAATTGGACCCCTTGAAGTTTCTAATGGAAGCACCGGCATTAACTAGGAGGATGGCCCACTGGCAAATGCTGTTATCTGAGTTCGACATTGTATATGTGAGCCAAAAAGCTGTGAAAGAAAGCGCTATAGCAGATTTCTTAGCTATTCGTGCTTCAGATGATTGTGAATTATTGAACTTTAATTTTCTAGATGAGTACTTGATGTGTATTACAACTGGGGAAGACGTTTTAGATGATGCCTTGTGGAAGCTTTTCTTTGATTGAGCCTCTAACGCCCTTGGCCACGGAATAAGAGCCGTACTAATTTCTCTAGAAGATATTTACTATCCCTTCACCAGCAGACTAGAATTCTTTTGCACAAACAACATAACCGAATACAAAGCCTGTGTCATGGGACTGAATGCGGCCATTGAAAGAAAGATCAAAGAACTTCGTCTATTCAAAGATTCGTCCTTAGTGATCTATTAGTTACAGGGAGTATGGGAAACTAAGAATCTGAAGCTAGTTAAATACTACGAGTTAATCCAAGAGCTCATTAAAGAATTTGAAAAGGTCAGTTTCACCTACCTTCCTAGAGAAGATAACCAAATGGCAGATGCCTTGGCAACCCTGGCCTCCATGTTCAAAGCAAATACAAAGCAGAGATAAAGCCAATCGAGATGCAGACTTTTGAGAGGTCAGCTCACTATTATAATGTGAAGGAAGAAATAGATGGCAACCCTTGGTATTACGATATCTTGCCGTATATCAAGTTTCAAACGTATCCCAAAGGGGCAAATGAAAATGACCAAAAAATACTTGGAAGGATGTCAATAGGATATGTTTTGGATGGGGAGGTTCTGTACAAAAGAGGCAATGACCAGACGTTGTAGAGATGTGTAGATGTCCGGGAGGCAAAAGAAATTTTGGCAGAAGCGCATGATGGTTTGTGTGGAACGCACGCCAATGGTCTGTCAATAGCCCGGAAAATCATGAAATATGCCTATTTCTGGTCGACTATGGAGGGAGACTGTATCGATTACGCCAGGAAGTGTCATAAGTTCCAAATATATGCTGACAAGATCCATGCTCCTTCTCTACCCTTACACACCATGAACTCGCCTTGGCCGTTTGCAGTATGGGGCATGGATGTCAATGGACAGATTCATTTGAAGGCTTCTAACGGACACCGTTTTACTTTGGTTGCCATTGATTACTTCACTAAATGGGCGAAAGTAACATATTACGCCAATATCACAAGGACCACGGTGTGCAAGTTCCTGAAGAAGGAGATCATTTACCGATATAGGCTGCTGAAAAGAATTATCACCAACAACGCCTCCAACCTGAATAAAAAATAATGACTGAGGTGTGCAACTGTTGCGCGTAATAAGTGCTACGCAAATGTGCAAGTATACACGTCACAAGTTATAGTATAAAAGATATCGTCTCCACAGGGATTGGTGCTACTTCAAGATTCTAGTCTCTTGCACTGTAAAAGTAAAAACACAAATAAAGGATTATAGAAGCTTAACTAATAACTAATCTAGAAAGCAAATAAAGTAAAAGAAAAGATGAATTCAAATGAGAGAGAGTTAGGCCAGGTTATCGTGAGTTGAGGTGTGATAGCCAATTGGATTGTCTTGGTAAAAGAGTGCACGGGCAACTCAGTTGCCGTGGCAACTTGCACAACGGGGTTGCCTTGGCAACTAATCGATGGTTGCCTGGGCGACTAGTTGGGCAACTACTTGGGCTTCTGGGCAGCAACCTTCAAGGTTCGGCAGAGCGTTCTTCAACGGTTTCTTCTTATCCCTAAGTCGAAACTCTAGCTACTTGTGCATGCCTTGATAATACATCCCTGCGTGAATCAAGGGTGAACAACAACCAATCTTGCGCTCCTCTTAGCCGTTGAAATCCTTAACTTATTCCTAAGCCGGATTAATCTTCACCATCAATAGATTGAATAAAGATCATATTCATTCGTTTCTTGAATCTAACTCTCCCGATATTAGATAAATAGATGAAATAACGAGATCCTCTCCCAATTCACTCACAAACAAGAATAAGAACCAAGAATGAATAAACCTTGAAATAGAAAAGTGCAAACTCTTATTACCTAAACAAAAACCAATAGTTTCTCACAACCACAAAACACAATAACCATAGCCAAGTAAATTTAGTTCATGGCTAGGTTCCAAAGAAACATAAGATAAACAATCCCTAGCATGAACCCAATCGAATAAGAAAGAAAAGATGAAGCTTGTCGAAAATCCCTTGCTTTCTCCCTTGGACTTGTCAAAATTTCCCTCATGCTCTCTCTATACATCTTGTCGAAATCTCCTTGCTATTTATAGGGCTAGGCCAAAGTCCTTCTTTGAGGAGGAGTTTGAGTTGGAATTAAATTATCTTTAAAGAATATAATTCTCTATTATAATTGTATTCCTACTAGAACTTCTCCTATCTTCTTGGAATTTAATTCTTCTTTAATCTCTGCATGGAAATCAAATTCCTTTGGGTTTGGGCTTTGCTCCACGTCATCTTGGGCTTGTATAGTCATTAATTTTGACATCCCTATTGCATTTTTTCTTTGTCGACAATTGCCATGGAAACTGGCTCGGCGTCTCCTTCATGCATTGCCCTGGCAACTAGCTCGACATTGCTTTGGCAAGTGATCCTGCACATACACACACAAAGCACACCAAAGCAGCATCTTTTCCACAAAAACTACCAAGTTATGTAATCAAGCTCAACGATTGAAGAAAACATGGATTAATGCATGAATAGCTAATTATGCAACTAATATGAGCCTAAGTCTAACAATAATATGAGTAAAAAAGGTAAGAAAAATAGTACTCTTGAACACTTATCACACCCCCAAACTCGAACTATTGCTTGTCCTCAAGCAATGCAAACTCATAATTACCTGCCAAGACTTCAATTTTCACAAACTTAGCTTTGAAATTGATTTCAATTCTCTGAACCGGGGCACAAAGTATGATTTGCTTTTTATTTTTCAGAAAACTTAGGAGTTACTCGGAATCAAACTATAATGCTTGTGAGTGTGTGCGGAGTTGTGTGCAAGTTGATTTTTCAGATTCTATGCAAACAAGAGGTTTTCAAATTACTTTATTGGGTTCTTTTTAACATGTTTTAACTAGAGCCAGTGTTGGGCACCTCTAGTCTTTTGTTTTTAGTTTTCTTAAGTTAATTTAATCGACTAGAGCCGGTTTCGGGCACCTCTAGTTAAATTTTTTAACACATCCTAGAGCCAGTTTCGGGCACCTCTAGTGATCAATTTTTTTAGCACATGCTAGAGCCAATTTCGAGTACCTCTAGTATTCATCCAGTTTTTATTCTAATCCCCCAATTTGTTAATTATCAACCTAAGTTCACTAGAATTCCTTAAATCAATCAAACCACAATAGTGTTTCATCAAATTTAGCATCATAGTAAAATTCTAAGTTTTTCGATGGTTATCCTAGAATAAAAATTCTATCAATTAAGTGCATTGGCAAAGTCATCATCGAATATTCATCAAATCTAAGCAATTATTGTTCCAATTAAAGGCATGGCAAGCAATTTATGTATCCTAAATGTAATACTTTAAGATGAATGAAACTAAACATAGTAACTACTAATAACAATCCCCCCCAAACTCGAGTGAGGCATTGTCCTCAATGCATGCATAAAAATAACGAAAAATAAAAATAAAAATGCATACGAAGACTTACTCCGAGAGTTCATCATCGTAGATGATTAGTTTCCTTCTAGTCGGTGTCTTGATTCTCTTGCTTGAACGCGATGGTTGTTTTCTTGTTGCTGGGATGTCTTTAGCTTTGGTTGCCGTGGCATCTTCAGGGTTGGTTGCCGTGGCATCAGCTTGTGCAGGCACGATGTAGGTTGCCGCGGCATCTTCTTCATTGGTTGCCGGGGCAAGGATCTTGGCAGTAAATTTCCTTAGCATAGTAGTTGTGAGTCTTGTTGTGAAAAAGAACATAAAGAAAACCTGAAAACTAAAGATAATGAAGAAAAATAAAATATCTCCTAAAAATAAAAATGAAAATAAAAAGAAAAAGAAAAGGAAAAAGAAAATATTGAAAGGAGAGCATGCTCATGCATCTCCTAAGTTGACCACTTCTTTGTTACGTTCCACATGGGCACCATTGTAGTGCTTCAATCTTTATCCATTATCTTTGAATTCATGGTTTTCAGAGATGGACTTGATTATCACAGCACCATGGGAGAATGGTTTGACGACTTCGAATGGTCCCGACCATCTTGATTTCAGCTTTCCCGTGAAAAGTCTTAGCCGAGAATTGAATAGGAGAACTAGTTGCCCTGGCGTGAATTGCCGTGGCAATAGTTTCTTGTCATGCCATCGCTTTGTTTTCTCCTTGTAGATTCGTGCATTGTTATAGCTAGTGCACGGAATTCTTCTATCTCGTTGAGGTCCATCAAACGCTTTTGTCCGGCACTTTCCCAATCCATATTCACGGTCTTGATTGCCCAGTACGCCTTGTGCTCGATTTCCACCGGTAGATGACATGTTTTACCATAGACAAGTCGGAAGGGGGACATACCTAAGGGTGTTTTGAATGCAGTGCGATATGCCCAAAGTGCGTCAGCTAGTCTTAATGACCAATCCTTCCTTGAAGGATTTACAACTTTCTCGAGTATACCCTTCAACTCCCGGTTGGAAATTTCTGCTTGCCCGTTGGTTTGTGGGTGATATGCCGTGGCGATCTTGTGTGATATGCCGAAGCGTTGCAACATCTTGGCAATTAGTCTGTTGTCAAAATGCTTGCCTTCGTCGCTGATAATTGCTCTCGGCATCCCAAACCGTGTAAATATGTTTTTCTGCAAGAATCTTTGCACAGTCTTGGAATCGTTGTTGGGAACTGCAGCTGCCTCAACCCATTTAGACACGTAGTCAATGGCAAGTAGAATGTAGAGGTTGCCGAATGAAGATGGGAAAGGTCCCATAAAGTCGATCCCCCATACATCAAACAATTCCACCTCGATGATGTTCTGGAGCGGCATCTCATGTCGTCTAGAGATATTGCCCGTCCTCTGGCAACGATCACATTGCTTGTAAAAGTCTTGGGCATCTTTGTACAATGTTGGCCAATATAAACCGGATTGCAAAACTTTGGCCACGGTACAGGTTCCTCCAAAATGTCCTCCATAGGGTGAAGAATGGCATTGCCAGAGTACATTCTCTTGCTCTTCTTCAGGGACACATCGACGTATAACCTGATCTGCACATTGTTTAAACAAAAGAGGCTCGTCCCAAAAGTAATACTTAGCATCATGGCGGAACCGCTTCTTCCCTTGGTGAGTAACGCCATAAGGAAAAATACCACAAACAAGGAAATTAACTAAATCCGCATACCAGGGTATTACCGAGGCATGTGCCGCCGTGGCGACTGCTCCCAAGATTGCCGAGGCGTTGAGGGTTGCCGAGGCAACTAGAATTTGGTCATCCAGGAATGCATCGCGTATCTCTAGATCCGCGTCCTCCTCCCTATTGCGTTCCAAACGTGATAAGTGATCGGCCACTTGATTTTCTGTTCCTTTCCTGTCCTTAATTTCAATATCAAATTCTTGTAAAAGTAATATCCAACGAATCAAATGAGGTTTAGCATCCTTTTTAGCAAATAAGTATTTGATTGCCGAATGGTCCGTATGAACAATTACCTTTGTACCAATTAAATAGGATCGAAACTTGTCAAATGCAAAAACTACAGCTAGTAACTCTTTCTCCGTTGTTCTGTAATTCACTTGAGCATCATTAAGAGTTTTACTAGCGTAGTATATCACATGGAAGGTCTTACCTGTGCGTTGGCCTAGGACTGCTCTTACCGCGAAATCACTTGCATCACACATGAGCTCAAAAGGTAGCGTCCAATCTGGTGGAACGACAATGGGTGGCGAGGTAAGCTTTTTCTTTAGGGTTTCGAATGCTTGAGTGCAAGAATCATCAAAATCGAAGACTTTATCCTATTCAAGCAGATTACACATGGGTTTAGTGATTTTAGAAAAATTATGAATGAACCTCCTGTAAAAACCTGCATGTCCGAGAAAACTTCGAATTCCTTTAACCGAATTTAGTGGGGGTAATCTCTCGATCACGTCCACCTTGGCTTTGCCTACTTCAATTCCCTTGGATGAAATCTTGTGGCCGAGCACTATTCCCTCATCTACCATAAAGTGGCATTTCTCCCAATTGAGGACTAAATCCGTTTCTTCGCATCTTGCCAACACCCTCTCTAAATTGCCGAGATAGCCGTCGAAGTCATTACCAAAACCAAAAAATCATCCATGAAGATCTCAAGGAAGTCTTCGACCATGTCTGAAAAGAGTGCCATCATGCATCTTTAGAAGGTTGCCGGGGCGTTACACAATCCGAACGGCATCATTCGGAAGGCATAAGTACCGTATGGGCATGTGAAGGTTGTCTTTTCTTGATCTTCTGGTGCTATGGCAATCTGATTGTAACCTGAATAACCATCAAGAAAACAATATAAGGGTTTACCTGCAAGACGGTCAAGCATTTGATCAATAAAGGGTAATGGGAAGTGATCTTTCCTAGTGGCTTTGTTCAGCTTTCGATAGTCCATACAAACCCTCCAACCGGTCACAGTCTTGGTTGGGATAAGTTCATTATTTTCATTGCTTACCACTGTTATACCTCCCTTTTTCGGTACACATTGTACCGGACTTACCCACGTACTATCCGAGATAGGGTATATAATGCCGGCATCAAGCCACTTGATGATTTCTTTCATTACAACCCCTTTCATGGCATGATTCAGTCTCCTTTGGGCCTCAATTGAAGGTTTGTGGTCATCTTCCAACAAGATCTTGTGTATGCACACCGCCGGGCTAATTCCTTTCAAGTCGGCAATTGTCCACCCTATTGCCTTTTTGTGTAGCTTCAACATCTTGATCAGCTTCTTTTCGTGCTCAGGCTGTAACTTAGAAGAAATAATTACAGGCAATGTATTATCGGTCCCTAAGTATACATATTTTAGTTGCTCTGGCAATTGTTTCAACTCAAGAATCGGTGGTTGTTCAATAGAGGGTTTTTTGAGTTTACCTTCCTTACCTGAGTAATCCAGTGGTTCAAAGTATGTACCTGGTCGGTTGACTAGCCAATTTTCCTCTTCTTGTTTTTCCTCATCGACCGGTTCTTCATACTCCTCAGGTTCCTCTTGATCGGTAATGTAGTTGCCGAGGCAACTAAATTCCTCATCGAAGTTAAACTCTGTCGTGGCATGAAGTAGTTGGCATTCTTCTAGATCATCGGCATGCCTTAATGTGTTGAACACATTTAGTTTGACCTGCTGGTCATTCACCCTCATTGTGAGTTCTCCCTTTTCAACATCGATCAAGGTTCTCCCTGTCTCTAGGAATGGTCTCCCGAGAATGATAGGTGCATGCTCATCTGCTTCACAATCCAAAACAATAAAGTCAGCGGGAAAAATAAATTTATCAACTTTTACCAGTATGTCCTCGATTTTTCCCTCTGGATGCACATAGGATCTGTCGGCTAGCTGCAGCATAACTGTTGTAGGTCTTGCCTTCCCGATTCCTAGTTTCTGGAAAACCGATTTAGGCATCAAGTTTATGCTAGCCCCAAGGTCGCATAATGCTTTCCCGACATAGTGGTTTCCAATGGAACAAGTATTGTGAAACTTCCGGGATCCTTCAACTTAGGTGGCATACGATTGTACAACATTGCCATGCATCCCTCTGTTGCGGCAACTGTTTCAAACTCTCCTAGCCTTGTTCTCTTGGACACAATATCTTTAAGAAACTTGGCATAGTTTGGCATTTGTTCAATTGCTTCCACCAATGGCAAGTTGATGTGGACTTGCTTTAGGATATCAAGAAACTTCTTGAATTGATACTCTTGCTTTTGTCGCTTCAACCTTTGTGGGAATGGTGGTGGAAGTCGGATATCTTCGATCCTTTCATTGGTTTGGAACCTCATTGACGGCATTGCCGGGACATCTGGGGTTGCCGAGGCATGCTTATCACCAGTTGCTGAGGCATCTTTATCGTCGGTTGCCGAGGCATGCTTATTGCCGGTTGTCGCGGCAATTCCTGGTTCAGCATCTGAGGCTTTGCCGCTAGGTTCGTCTTGATCTTTTTGTGGAGTTTTGTTTGACGAGCGGGTTTGAACCTCTCTATGTTGTTGGCCACTTCTAGTAGTGATCGCCCTACATTGCTCATGGCCAGTTCCTCTTGCGACTTCAGTATCGCTAGGTAACCTCCTTGTGGTCTAGTATTCAGATTTTGAGCAAATTGTCCGACTTGATTTTCCAATGATTTGATTGCCACCTCTTGGTTTTGCAATCTCATCTCGGTCCTGTTAATAAAAGCATCCGTTCTTTTTATGAAATTACTATTCTCAGCCATATAAGATTCAGTTTTCATCATAAAAGCATTTAGAGAATTTTCCAAAGAACTAGATGTCGTCGGTTGTTGCTGCGGCATCTGTTGCCGTGGCATATTCTGCTGGAATCCCGATGCTTGTGCATTCTGATTGTTCTGGTTTAGAGCATTGTTGGGATTACTCCATGAAAAATTCGGGTGCTTCTTCCAAGCTGGATTGTATGTATTTGACATCACGTTATTGCTCCGATTGTAATTCCCCACATAGAAGCTGGATTCCGAATTCTTCATACATTCAGAAGAATTATGGTTATCACCACATAACTCACAAAAAGAATCCATTACCTTGACTTCATGTGTGTTGTTTGGTTTTTGCATGTTCTGGACCATCTTGGTTAAAGTGGCCAATTGTGCCGAAATTGAATCTGATGATCCTAGTTCATGTATTGTGGCTTGGCGTCTAACTCCTCCTCTTCTAGTGGATGGGAATTGATAATCATTCTTGGCCAGCCTGTTTAAGATTTGCATTGCTTCCTCCGGTGACTTATCTAAGAGTATGCCGTTTACCGAGGCATCTAGCATCATCCTTGTTGGTGTATTCACGGCGTTGTAAAACATCGTTACTTGAGTCCACACAGGGAATCCGTGTAGGGGGCATTTGTGTAGAAGTTCTCTATATCGCTCCCAAGCCTCGTACATGGATTCATCATCTGCCTGCCGAAAAGAAGTAATGTCGTTACGAAGCTTATCAGTCAAATTTGTAGGATTAAATCTAGCAAGGAAATCACGACAAAGATCAGTCCAAGATGCTATGGATCAAGCAGGAATGCTATTCAACCATGCTTTCGCCCTATCCCTCAGTGAATAGGGGAATAATCTTAATCGTAAGACATCGGGGGTGACTCCGTGTATCTTGAACGAGTTGCAAATCTCAAGGAAAGATTTCAGATGTTGCCGTGCATCTTCAGTTGCTGAGCCGCCAAATTGACCAATTGTGTTGATCATATTAAACATTACCGGTTTCAACTCAAAGTGGTCGGCTTCAATTTCAGGTGCGACAACTCCTGGGTTAAGTCCATCAAGATCTTCTTCAATATAGTCTCGAATAGTTCTGTTTCGTGCAAGAATCACTCCTCCTCCTGCTCGAACATCTTGATTCATATTGCCGTCTTGATTTGCCATTGCTTCTCTTATCCTTCGTCTAAGTCTTTGTAAGGTTCGTTCGATTTCTGGATCAAAGGGATATTCTGGTGAAGTCGGTCTCGCCCTGGTCATATACCAATGCAAAACCAAAGTTTGTTAGCACTTTGAATTTTTAAACAAGAAATATAAAAAGAAAGTGCAAGAAAATAAAAACAAAGTCGCTATTGCCAATCCCCGGCAACGGCGCCAAAAACTTGTTGCGCGTAATAAGTGCTACGCAAATGTGCAAGTATACACGTCGGAAGTTATAGTATAAAAGATATCGTCTCCACAGGGATTGGTGCTACTTCAAGATTCTAGTCTCTTGCACTGTAAAAGTAAAAACACAAATAAAGGATTATAGAAGTTTAACTAATAACTAATCTAGAAAGCAAATAAAGTAAAAGAAAAGATGAATTCAAATGAGAGAGAGATAGGCCAGGTTATCGTGAGTTGAGGTGTGATAGCCAATTGGATTGTCTTGGTAAAAGAGTGCACGGGCAACTCAGTTGCCGTGGCAACTTGCACAACGGGGTTGCCTTGGCAACTAATCGATGGTTGCCTGGGCGACTAGTTGGGAAACTACTTGGGCTTCTGGGCAGCAACCTTCAAGGTTCGGCAGAGCGTTCTTCAATGGTTTCTTCTTATCCCTAAGTCGAAACTCTAGCTACTTGTGCATGCCTTGATAATACATCCCTGCGTGAATCAAGGGTGAACAACAACCAATCTTGCGCTCCTCTTAGCCGTTGAAATCCTTAACTTATTCCTAAGCCGGATTAATCTTCACCATCAATAGATTGAATAAAGATCATATTCATTCGTTTCTTGAATCTAACTCTCACGATATTAGATAAATAGATGAAATCACGAGATCCTCTCCCAATTCACTCTCAAACAAGAATAAGAACCAAGAATGAATAAACCTTGAAATAGAAAAGTGCAAACTCTTATTACCTAAACAAAAACCAATAGTTTCTCACAACCACAAAACACAATAACCATAGCCAAGTAAATTTAGTTCATGGCTAGGTTCCAAAGAAACACAAGATAAACAATCCCTAGCATGAACCCAATCGAACAAGAAAGAAAAGATGAAGCTTGTCGAAAATCCCTTGCTTTCTCCCTTGGACTTGTCGAAATTTCCCTCATGCTCTCTCTATACATCTTGTCGAAATCTCCTTGCTATTTATAGGGCTAGACCAAAGTCCTTCTTTGAGGAGGAGTTTGAGTTGGAATTAAATTATCTTTAAAGAATATAATTCTCTATTATAATTGTATTCCTACTAGAACTTCTCCTATCTTCTTGGAATTTAATTCTTCTTTAATCTCTGCATGGAAATCAAATTCCTTTGGGTTTGGGCTTTGCTCCACGTCATCTTGGGCTTGTATAGTCATTAATTTCGACATCCCTATTGCATTTTTTCTTTGTCGACAATTGCCATAGCAACTGGCTCGGCGTCTCATTCATGCATTGCCCTGGCAACTAGCTCGGCATTGCTTTGGCAAGTGATCCTGAACATACACACACAAAGCACACCAAAGCAGCATCTTTTCCACAAAAACTACCAAGTTATGTAATCAAGCTCAACGATTGAAGAAAACATGGATTAATGCATGAATAGCTAATTATGCAACTAATATGAGCCTAAGTCTAACAATAATATGAGTAAAAAGGGTAAGAAAAATAGTACTTTTGAACACTTATCAGCAACCAGTTCAAAATAACACACCATAATTCCACAAGCTACCATCCTAAGATGAATGGGGCAGTAGAAGCGGCAAACAAGAATATAAAGAAAATTGTTGCAAAAACAACAGACACCTACAAAGATTGGCATGAGAAGCTGTCGTTTGCCCTGTTCGCCTACCAGACATCTGTCCGCACATCAACAGGGGCAATGCCCTATTCTCTAGTATATGGCACAAAGGAGGTACTATCCATCGAGGTTGAGATTCTGTCACTCCAGGTTCTGAATGAAGTAAAATTGGATGAATCAGAGTGTGTGCAAACCAGGTTTGACCAGTTAAATCTCATCGAAGAAAAAAGGTTGAAAGCCATTTGCCATGGTCAAATGTACTAAAGACGAATGATACGGGCATATGATAAGAAAATGTGCTTGAGAGAATTTCGAGAGGGAGATCTGGTGCTTAAGAAGATCCTCCCGATTCAGAAATATTTTTGAAGAAAATGGATGCCTAATTGGGAAGGGCCATATGTCGTCAAGAAGACCTTTTCGGGAGGGGCTTTGATTTTAACTGAAATGGATGGAGAGGAATTAAAAAATCCCATGAATTCTGATTTAGTTAAAAAGTATTATGTTTGAAAAAAAAAGAAAAAAAAGAAGAAATGAAAAATGATGAAAACTTAAGGTGAAAACGCACAAGGGGCACTTTAGATTCGAAAAAGGGAGAGCTCAAGGCGAAAACCCAAAAAAGGGCATCTTGAAGCAAATGAAGGATCTGAGTTGAAAACCCGTTAGGGGCGGCTCAGAAAAATTTTGAGATTGGGCATCCGGAAAGAAGAATTATCCTCACAAGCTACAAAAGAAAGAACTCCAGGCAAAGGTTCTATTTCGGTTGACGGGATCACGCATCATTCATACAGTGGATACTTGGGGTTTTGCATTTCATGTTTTGCTTTCCGTTTTTCTTCATGTTTTCCATGACTTTTCTAAAACTGTTCTAAGTCCTTAATATCAATAAGATCATGTTTTTGTGCCTTCCATTCCTTATCCTCTCATTGTTTTCATAAGCATCATGCAAACAAGTTAACATAGACTTATGATAAACAAAATATTTCTGATCATTATTATGATCTAACTCTAGGAATGCAGGTGATTGAAAACTGAATTAACTTTGATCTCAAGCTTTTACATGATGTATGTGGAGGCACGACGAGGGGAAGACTTCAAACATCAGAATAAGATAACCAACGTCATGCGCCATTCTTACTTGTCTAAGAAAATATTCAAGACAACTGTAGAGATCTCTCAAGTGAAAACCCCTAAGGGCGCCTAAAAAAAGATCTAAGGCGAAAACTCGAAAGGGCGCTTTAGAACTTAAAGCCAGAAACTCAGAGAAGAAAGGCTGAAATGGTTGAACTCAACAGTGAGATGGGGTACCGTCACCAGAAGAAGAAAATGAGGATAAAGCAAGTAGAGGGTCGAGATTGTCTGACTGCGAAAGCAGACGCATCGAGATATTGATGCTCATGCATCATGAATAGTTAGACATCCCTAGGACTAGGAGTATGCTAGCTCATTCATTACAACATTTTGTCCATCTTAAACAGGTACTTACAGGCTACCAATGAATTTTGATCTGCGACTTCGTATCGAAGAAGTGGATTAATTTGAAGAAAGATTTCAGCAGCCTTAGTAGCATGAGTTCAGAAAGATCGGTAGCCATTTTTGGGTTGAATCCCCAAGTTTGAAGAAAGATTTCGGTAGCCTTAGTAGCGTGAGTCCAGAAAGACCGGTAGCCAGTTTGGCATGAATCCCTAATTCGAAGATAGAGGTTCTATATAGGAAGGGCCTATGTTTTCGAGCGATCACAGTGAAAGGTTCTATATAGGAAGAACCTGTAAATCTGAGATTTCAGAAGCTAAAAGTTCTATATAGGAAGGACTTGCGGCTCTGGATTTGAAGACTAGCGGTTCTATATAGGAAGAACTCCCAGCCGAAAGAATCCATCCGGGACGTAGAAGGTTTTATATAGGAAAAACTCGCCGCGTTGAAGGCGAATAGTTATATTTCGGAAGAACTCCAAGCTTTACCGTCTCAGAGTGAAAAGTTCTATATAGGAGGGACTCGTAGCTGAGGCTTCAGAGTGGAAGGTTTTATAGAGGAAGAACCCTCACTCTAGGATTTCAAGGTAAAAAGTTCTATATAGGAAGAACTTTTAGTCTGAATGATCCACCTGAGAAAGCGAAAGGTTCTATATAGGAAGAGCCTGTAGCTCTAAGATCTGAAGGTGAAGAAGTTCTATATAGGAGGAACTTACGAGCCTAAAGATTCAGCTGAGGAAAAGCGAAGAGTTCCAGAAGAACACGTGATTCCAAAGCTACACACAGGGAAGTCAGATAAAAATGAGTGCTTATAATCTTTGCTTTGTTCCTGTTCTACAATAACAAGCAAAGAGGGGCAACTGTAATCACTCATTTTTATATGGTTTGTAATTATCATATTAATAAATTAGTTTAATAATTAATGTACTATTATTGCATGTATACATATTATGTTATATGTTTATTATATACGTATGATTAATGTATGTAAAATGTGTGTGATGTGTGCATATATACTACGTATGTGTACGCATTAATAATTAATATGGTGTATGTGTGTCGTACGTATGTTTGCATGTCACGTATGTTTTAATAGTTTGTATATGTACTAGGGTGTACTTGGTTATATTAATTTTGTGTGTATAAAAATAAACATATATATGCTCGTATGTATGTGATATATATGTAGTTTGCATGTATGTGTGTATGTATGTACGTATGGTTATCAGTGTTATTATTATTATTATTACTAATATTAATATTATTATTGGACAAATTTAAAATAAAATCCAAAACATATAAAACCAATATCATTATTAGTGTCCAAGTCCATAATTACAAGCCTAAAATTATAAAATTACATGGCCCATTTTTGGCCTAAACCAGACTGGACTAAACTCTAAAATTATCTAACCCTAATTGCCTCTATTTTTGTGCACAGCCAACCAAGAACCGTTGGATCAGATCTGATCCAACGGCTACGATTGAAGGAGAGGAACCATCCAGCTGGCCGCGTGGGATCACGCACGGGACACTCAACTCCTCACGTGCGCGTGACGTCCACGCACAAGACTCCTCAGCTGCCATTCGCCACATGTTAAGATCGGAGGCTGCCACGTCAATCCCAAGATCGAATCTCAATCGTTGGATCTTTGTGCAATCCCAGCCATTGGATCAGATCTAATCCAACGGCCAGGGATACGTCTGGCCATTGCAACCTTTTCGTATCCCTCTCCACGATGGCACCACTCTGTCGTACCGCCAGCTCCAACCACCGTGCTTAGAGGCGTGCAAAGACAAAGAAAGGAAGCTTGTCAGTTACCAGATCACAAAAAATATGTACTTATGTCCTATCTCTACCAAAAACAACAAATCAAACGGTAGTATATATGTAAAGAGAGGGACCATTCATTTGTACTCGGACCAGATCCAAGAATCAAATAAAAAAACATATTAGAACACAAAAAACAACGACAGATCCAGTGGTAAAGCTCTTCTTTCTTTTCTTTCTCATGTATGTATTTAAATAAAACAAAAAAAAACAAAAAAAGAGAAGTTTTACTTGAGTCTTCTTTTTCGCTGGTGATGAGCCTGATGGTGAGCCATGTTTTGTTTCGAAATAACAAGGGATGTCTATTTTTTTGAGTTTCAAAACTGAGGGGTTGTAAGTTTTTGGGTTTTTTTGTCGTTGAACGACCGTGGTCGAGGAAGGCTTGATGCGGCCGTTACGGCCGAGACTCACCTAAGACCGGTGCTCTGTGGCGGCCGAGGGAAGTTTTGGGGTTGTGTCTTCGGGAATCTCGGAGAGAAGGGGAGAGTTTATTAGATGGTTGAAAAAAATGAAAAAAAACAAAATGGGGACTTGATAGGTCGGTTAAATAGACCGAAATTAATTTCTTTTTGGGTTAATAACATCATAAGGACCTCCGTCCTTTCATTATTTTCAAACCGAGTCTTCCCCTTGGTCTAATTATAGATCGGATCCTCCCTTATTTTAAAAATCTTTCAATTTAGCCCCTAAATTAACCAAAATCAGATTTTAAAGGGTGAAATTAACTGGAATTTTTGAAGTTTTCACTTCAAGCTTCCCCCTTGGTTTTATTACATTTCCAGTCCCTTCAGGTTTATTTCAGTTTGCCATTGAGTTCTAAAATGCGCATTTTTTTTTCTTGTTTCTGGCCTCTTGGTTTCATTTTCGTTTCATTTCAGTCCCCTTTTCATGTTTCTTTATATATATATATATTTAAATGGTTAATCGAGTTGCATATTATGTTGTGTTTGTTTTTAGCATGTTTTTTTCCTTGTTAATCATTTTTGTTCTTTTTGTATACATGGTCATTTTATATGTTATGTTTTTTGGTTCATGTATTTTACTACTTTTATTTAACATTAATATTCATGTGTTTATGTTTTTATATCATGCTTATTTATGTTTTTTTTTGTTTTTTAGGTATGTTATATCATGCTTTTATGCTTTAATTTATTTGTTCATGTTTGCATGCATGTCTATTTTATATGTTATGTTTAGTTTAATTTGAATATTAGGTTTATGTGTTAGTTTTTATATGTTTGTTTTGTATAATATATTACGTGTCAATTTATGGTATGTTTAGTCCAGTAAATATCATATTTTCATGCCCATTTCATTTTTTTAGTTGCATATCGGTATGGTAATTTTGTGCATTGATGTTAATGTCATGTTTTTTAATTTACGTATGTAAATTATGTCATATGTTAAGTATTAAGTATATGTTCGCACGTTGCTTTGATTTGTTAGTTTAATATCATATCATATTTATGTTATGCATATGCTGCATTGTGGTTTTTACATTTAAACATGTGATATACATAATTATTTAATTGTAAAGTATGTTTTTTTACTTGTTCATGTTTACTTTGTTTTTTTATTATGATGTTATGTTATGTTATGTTCATGTTTTTTACTATTTTTGTTTAATTTTTTTAATTTTTTTATGTTTTTACCATGTTAATGTGGATGTACGTTTTATAATTTGTTTTCTAAGATTGCATAAACAGAATATTAATTGTCGATGCGTGCCCTTTTATTCGAGCGTAAACGTGGCCAGTATCAAATGCAGTGATGGTGGTCTATCGATTTATTCTCGAATAATAGGGCCCTTAAAATTTACTTTCACTTATAACCAAATTTTAATTTAATCGTCACTTTAATCCAGAAAATCTAATATTAATAAAGAGGTAATTGTTAAAGTACCAATTTTTGGGCGGCGTGGGGGTGTTAATCCTTCCCCATCCGTAACCGACTCCCGAACCCAACATTTTAAAATCTCTAATTTTATGGTGTCCGGCCTACCTTAGTGGCCGGTGGCGACTATATTTTTAAATAAAATACGGTTTCTAAAACCCCACGAAAGACATTTTTTAATATCCAAAAGACCCCAAACACCTTGAAACTCGTTTTTTAGCGAAAAAGGATCGCTACAGTATCGATACGACGTGTTAAGATCTTCAAAAATGTTTGCATTTAAAATATGATCATTGCCTTGTCAATTATGGAAATCAGCAAACTTTGAAAATTGGTTACCCGTATTAATACGCCCCTAGGCATACCAATGCATTTTTCACTAGACCTTTTCCTCAGATTCCAGTGAGCAAAAATCGTACCGATACGAATATATTGTATCGATACGGACCTATTTTTACTCTTTATCCGTTTCGATACGACTTTACGCATATCGATACGCTATTGCACAACGACTCTTTCTTCTTTTGACAGGTACTGATACGGCTCTTCGTGTACCGATACGGTAGGTCACCATACAATATTTATTGCGGGGAAAAATGGTCCCCAATGGCTCTATTGATGACCTCAACCACTCAAACGGTTAGAAATCAATGAGAGGCTATAAATACGAGTCTCCAAAGCTGCTACAACAACAATTGAACATCCATTGAACAACACTCAAGCATTCAAGCAAAATCCAACCACTTTGAGATTTTATAGTCAATTTTTTTACCCAACTTGTATATTCTCATTGTAATCTTTAGATTCAAGTTTGGGGTTGTGAGCAATTGTGTTTGGGAAACAAAATTCACCTTTGAGAGGATATTTTTGTGTTTGCAAACCACTTCTTCTAAAAGAGTGAACCTTGATCAAGCTTTGGGTAGAAAGCTTTGATCCATTGTAACGATTGCCTCCTTAGACTAGAAAAAGGGAAGAATTCAGTAGTGAATTGTTTGAAATCCTTAGTGGGGAGATAAGGTAGTAGATGTATAGCTTGTTAGAAGCTTGAACCACTATAAGTTCTCGTGTCTTTAATTTTTCATTTTCCATTTGCTTCCCTTCAATTTTTTAATTGCCAATTCACCCTCTCTTGGCCATTCATCGTCGACTGATCATCTTAACAATTGGTATTAGAGCCAAACTCATTAAGGGATTAACATCCACTTGAGACATTCCTAGAGGTGATTCAATGAACTAACATTCAAGCCATGTTGTCTACTTCCGGCATGTATGAGTTACAATCTATCACTAAACTGCCCTTCTTCAACGGAGACAACTATCCGTATTGGAACAACCGAATGAGATTATTCATCAAATCCTACAATTATGCCCTTTGGGATGTAATCGAAGACGGATCATCTATCCCGATAAAGCAAGAAGGAGAAAGGCAAGTTCCCAAGGACAAGCAAGAAATGACCGATAAAGAAAGAAAAAAGTTGTAAGTAAATGATAAGGCCTTGATTTAAAGCTTTATCGCTCTATGATTAGATCTTTGCTTTATCTTACCGCAAGTAGACCCGACATTATGTTTAGTGTTTGCTTGTGTGCTAGATTTCAAGCTAGTCCTAGATAATCACGCCTTATAGCCGTTAAGAGAATCTTTAGATGCCTTAGAGATACACCTTGTTTAGGCCTTTGGTATCCTAGAGATTCCTCCTCTGATTTGCATGCTTATTCGGATACGGATTATGCAGGTTGTAAGATAGATAGAAAAACTACCTCTGGTACTTGTCAATTCCTAGGTAGTATGCTTATATCTTTGTTCTCTAAGAAACAAAATAGTGTAGCACTATCTACCACCGAAGAAGAATTCATATCGGTCGGAAGTTGTTGTTCTCAAGTCCTTTGGATGAAGCAATATTTTTTAGTTTATGGAATTGATGTAGGTACCATCCCTCTTAAGTGTGACAACACTCGTGTCATGTGTCTCACTAAGAATCTCATACAACATTCTAGAACCAAGCACATAGAGATAAGACATCATTTCATTTGAGATCATGTCTTGAAAAACGATGTTGTTCTAGAATATATAGACACCTTAAATCAATTAGCAGATATCTTTACCAAACCTATAACACCCATAACTGGCTTAAGAGAATAAGTCGAGTTAATAGGTATTACAGGCATACAAAACACACAATTAAAGTACAAAGATGCACTTATAATAAAGTTCAAGAAAGATTTAGACTATTCTTTAATAATCTAGGGTACTAAAAATTTTCTTTTTGTTATTACCAACATAAACCCGATCATACTAACAAATTTAAGGTCAAAGAAATTCAAAAATCACATTCTAAATTTTGATTGAATGATAAAAAGCAATTAAACAACATTCGACTGATTGAATTACTAATGGCTTACTTAGGTTTTCAATAAACTTAACAAGACAACCCTATTCGAAAAAGAAACAAACTAAGTCAGATTCTTAGTCCTATAGCGCGTTAGGATTATTACAAACTTTGCAATGAGTCCTTGATATAACCATTACCCTAAGTTGTTCAACCTGATCATACTTGAATTGATTACAAAGAACTATTATGTATTCGTACATCCTACGTCAAAATTCGTGACCATGATAGTCGCAAGTCATTTACCCAATCAATATTGAATCATCTCTATGTAATTCGGTGATATTTCAGGTTATACAAACACATCGATATACTATTGATACTATTAAGCAACAAATTAACTAACAAGTCATAAAATGGTCCAACACATTCAATAATAGTCTTAAGTCCTTGCTTTATCATAACTATCTCGTAAGTAATCCACAATGTACCATTCGACCTAGGCATAAATATTTCTTAACCATTACAAAAAGACTAGTCAAAAATCAACCATTTTAAAACCACTCAAACTAAACACATATAATCTTCCATGCTCATATGAATATCATACAATCATATCCAAATCTAAATTCACATAATTTGTCTTTAAGCATGACTCTTTAGGCAAAACATGGTACTTTGACAACTTACACATATCAGGGAACCTTAATAAAATTGCACAATGAGGTTACTAAAACATTTTGCCAAGGTCTATAACCAATTCAATTGTAATCAAACTAATTTGAGCAAATCATAAACAAAGTAATTATATTGGACATAAAGACCTCTTTTTTGTTCTCATTTATCATAAATTTAATTATCAATCAAAAACCTTAGCAACTATGTTTGAATGAGCACATGTCTAAAACTCAAACCCTTATAAATCAAACATCCGAGACCTTCACATCAATCTAAGTAACGCATAAACTAGGTTGCAAATACTTAAGTAATCATCGAATAATTAAGAGGCCTTATACAAAATTTACAATGCTTACGAGCATTGATTTAAAAAAAACATATAACAAGGACATGCTAAATGCAATATATATTCACACATGGTGCCACCATCTAGGAGTTACAATTATAGATTATCAAACATACACATATGTACTTGTGATCTTTGATCGAGCTCCCCAAAAGCAATAGTCACAAAAACATCCTAAAACATAATCGAAATAGGCATAATAAGTACACACTTAGTGAGATAGCAAGATCTTAAGGATTAAAGTACAAGAAATGTGAATGAGATTATCCTAATTCTCTTCTACTTTGATTCAAGGTAAGTTCCACTTCAAATTCGATTATCTCAACTCCTTTATGCATAGGTGTATATCACTTTCTTAAATTCATTTAAGCACAAAGCTAGGATATTTATAGCACTTTGCTATACCAAAATTAAGATTAAAAATGCTTTACTTCAAATATAAGTTAGAATATAATGAAATCGTTTCTTACTTTTATACAAGCTACTCATCTTTTTTATAAAGATTCTGGAGTTTTTAAGAACTAATAATCACCTTATAAATTTTAGTAAACAAGTAAACCAATTTGAACATGTATCACATTTGTTTAAAGTAACAAAAAAATACCACAATTCAGAACTGAATTTAAGATATAACATACATTTCAGTTTATGGATCACAGTATAGCTTATCTTAACTATTCTTGTTGTGCAAGAAAACATTTTATCTTAATAATCTGAATAAGGTGTCAATTGTATTCTTTCACCAAAGATCTATCAAGGCGTGAAAGGTTCTAAGCTTAAATAAGAACTTCCATTTTACTAATGGCATTCGAGCAAGGCATCTCAATTCACACTCAAACAAGTTACCAATCTAACCATTAGGATGACAAACATAGCATCACATGAAATTGTTTCACTTTGACTATTCCTATTAGTCAAGTTATCAACATAACATAATAGGAATATGAATTACTTATCATGGAAGCTATCAAACATAACAAATTAGAAGCAAGTATTACTTGTCATATAAGTTGTCCAATTAATTTATTAGTTAGTTTTACAACTTCCATTGTTTTGTCTTTAACATAGTCTATCAATACGTAAATTACTTGACACATAAGACATCAAATATAGCATATCATGGTCATAACATTCTAATTTAATCAAGACATTAGTTAGTGAAAGATACCATTAGAAAAAACATAGCTATACTATCTCATGATGTTCGAATAGCATGAATTTAGGAGTAATTCAATCAACCAAATTTACATATACACATAAACATTCTTACTAAGAAATTTATCTTTATCCAAGAAAATTCATAATTCAATAGGCATAAGTTACTTATGATGTAAGTTATTGTAAAGAATCACTAGTTTAATTTATAATCTTTAAAGAATCACTAGTTTAATTTATAATCTTTCTTGAAGTTTCCTTTTTAACATAGCCTTGTGAATGAAGTAGCCTAGGTTCACGAATCCCCAACAAACTGTTGCCAACAAAAAGGTACTCAAAGTACTGGTCAATCCCTCCTACTGTCGCCAAGCGACCACCACATTTCCCTCCTACTGTCGCCAAATAAGGACCGTAGTCCACCCCAAACACGAGCTCTATAGACTCTATGGCATGCCAACTATACCTATGACTAACTCAAGACCAAGGCTTTTCAATTAAATCTTATCATATCAGAGTCAGAGTTGAACTTAGCTCCATAATCATCTCAACACATGAATAAAGCTCATAAGTTATCACATCATATCAGAATCTGAATTGAACATAGTTTTACATTCTTATAATCTGATGATCATAGTTTATTTCATAACATATCAATCATTTTCAATCATGTGAAGCTTTCGAATGTACCTTATATTTTAAAGCATGTTAACCACATATATTTGTTTAGTCAATTAAACAAATCTTAAGATTTATCATATTAATCACATATAACAACACATATATGACTTTCCATGTGATCGATGATAAGTGTTCAAAAGTACTATTTTTATTACCCTTTTTACTCATATTATTGTTAGACTTAAGCTCATATTAGTTGCATAATTAGTCATTCATGCATTAATTCATGTTTCTTTCCACCGTTGAGCTCGATTACATAACTTGGTGATTTTTGTGGAAAAAGATGCTGCTTTGGTGTGTTTTTGTGTGTGTGCAGAATCACTTGCCTAAACAAGGCTAGAACCAGTTGCCAGGGCAGTGCATGAAGGAGATGTTGAGTTAGTTGCTAGGGCAATGCATGAAGGAGACGCCGAGCCAGTTGCCAGGGCAATTGTCGACAAAGAATAAGGTGATATGGTAGTCGAACTTGATGACTAGACAAGCCCAAGATGACGTGGAGCAAAGATAAATCCCAAAGGAATTTGATTTCCATGAAGAGATTAAAGAAGAATTAAATTCCAAGAAGATAGGAGAAGTTCTAGTAGGAATATAATTATAATAAAGAATTATATTCTTTAAAGATAATTTAATTCCAACTTAACTTCCTCCTCAAAGAAGGACTTTGACCTAGCCCTATAAATAAGAGGCCATATCGTCAACTTGAAAGAGAGCAAGAAGAGGGAAAATTTAGACAACTCCAAAGGGAGAGAGGAGAGAAATTTCGACAAGAGAGCAAGGGGGAGAGAGTTCGATTTCTTGTTCTTCTTCTTTACTTCCATTAGATTCATGGTTTGGGGATTATTCTTTGTATATCTTTTGAACCCAACCATGAACTAACTTGATTGGTTGGGGTTATTGTGTTTTGTTGTTGTGAGAAACTATTGGATTTTGTTTAGGTAATAAGAGTTTGCACTTTTCTATTCAAGGTTTACTCATTCTTGGCTTTTATTCTTGTTTGCGAGTGAATTGGGAGAGGATCTCATAACTTCATCTATTTATCTAATATCGGGAGAGTTAGATTCAAAAAACGAATGAGTATGGTCTTTATTCAATCTATTGATGGTGATGATTAATCCGGCTTAGGAATAAGTTAAGGATTTCAACGGCTAAGAGGAGCGCAAGATTGGTTGTTGTTCACCCTTGATTCACGCAGGGATGTATTATCAAGGCATGCACAAGTAGCTAGAGTTTCGACTTAGGGATAAGAAGAAACCATTGAAGAACGCTCTGCCGAACCTTGAAGTTGCTGCCCAGACGCCCAAGTAGTTTCCCAGCTAGTCGCCCAGGCAACCATCGATTAGTTGCCAAGGCAACCCCGCTGTGCAAGTTGCCACGGCAACTGAGTTGCCCTTGCACTCTTTTACCAAGACGATCCAATCGGCTATCACACCTCAATTCATGATAACCTGACCTATTCTCTCTTTTGATTTCATCTATTCTTTTAGTTTATTGTTCTTAGTTTACTCGTTAAGTAGAACTCCTATTATCAATTGTGTTTTTACTTTTCACAGTGCAGTAACTTAAGCAAAGTGGCCCAAACCAATCTCTGTGGAGACGATACTCGATACTCGTATCACTTTATTACTTGCGATGTGTATACTTGCACATTTGCGTAACACTTATCACACGCAACAAGTTTTTGGCGCCGTTGCCGGGGATTGGCAATTGGTGTTAGTTGTTTTTGTTATTGCATTTTTTCTCTTAGTTTTACTAACTTTTCTTTTTGTTTGTTTTATCAACAAAAAAAGGTGCGCAACAAGTAATGGTTGAATATGAACAGGTATTGGTTGAATCTTTCGAATTCTTTAAAAACTCACCTTGTCCATTGCAGGTATGTCTTGAGAAACTGATGTTGGTAGATTTGAAGCCATCGAAATCTCTACTGATGGAGATGTTTGAGAGGTCAAAAGAAAAAGGTGTTTGGATTCATAAAGCTTTTCAGAAAATTGGTTCTTCCCTTGACTTACAGCAAATTTTGGCAACTGTTTGCCACGACAATTGGCTAGAGCAGCAATTGCCACGACAACGAATGCTACATCCAACCATGATGGAGCCCGACGAGAATGAGGTAATTAAATGGTTGGATGTTGATATAATTTTTCCTAATAATATATCCATGCCTTCAGGAACAGTAGCAAGGTGGAAGATGTGCATGGACTACAAGGGAACACGAAAAAAAGACACCTCCACCATGGTAACACAAAGGGGAGTAGCTGGGAGCACATTGGCCCAATTCTGTTGGGGCAATATTGTCACCCGATGGAGGGTACGGATGGACTATAAGAAGTATCGAAAACGACCATCCTCAAGTTTTCTCAGATATGCAGTAACATTAGAAGATGCATGATGGTACTCTTTTCTGACATGGTCGAAGACTTCCTTGAGATCTTCATGGATGATTTTTCCGTTTTTGG
This sequence comes from Hibiscus mutabilis, assembly GCA_019671005.1. Classification (NCBI taxonomy): domain Eukaryota; kingdom Viridiplantae; phylum Streptophyta; class Magnoliopsida; order Malvales; family Malvaceae; genus Hibiscus; species Hibiscus mutabilis. The sequence continues at coordinate 11,952,857 of CM033742.1, forward strand.
TAGTGACTTCAACAGTTGTCTCGGCAATTTAGAGAATGTGTTGGCAAGATGTGAAGAAACTGATTTAGTCCTCAATTGGGAGAAGTGCCATTTTATGGTAGATGAAGGAATAGTGCTCGGCCACAAGATTTTATCCAAGGGAATTGAAGTAGACAAAGCAAAGGTGGACGTGATTGAGAGATTACCCCCACCAAGTTCGGTTAAAGGAATCCGAAGCTTTCTTGGACATGCAGGTTTTTACAGGAGGTTCATTCATAATTTTTCTAAAATTACTAAACCCTTGTGCAATTTGCTTGAACAAGATAAAGTCTTCAAATTTGATGATTCTTGCACCCAAGCATTCGAAACCTAAAGAAAAAGCTCGCATCGGCACCCATTGTCGTTCCACCATATTGGACGCTACCTTTTGAGCTTATGTGTGATGCAAGTGATTTCACGGTAGGAGCAGTCCTAGGCCAACGCACAGGACAGGAAAGGAACAGAAAATTAAGTGGCCGATCACTTATCACGTTTAGAACGCAATAGGGAGGAGGACGCGGATTTAGAGATATGTGATGCATTCCCAGATGAGCAACTTTTAGTTGCCTCGACAACCATAGATGTGCATGCCTCGGCAACCCTCAACGCCGCAGTAGCTCTTGACGCGCATGCCTCGGCAACCCTCGACGCCGCAGCAGCTCTTGACGCGCACGTCTCGGTAACCATGGATGTGCATGCCTTGGCAACCCCTGATGCCTCGGCAACCATGGATGCGCATGCCTCGGCAACCCTCGACGCCCCGGAAACCACTGATATGCAAGCCTCGACAACCATGGATGCGTATGCCTCGGTAACTCTACACGCACACGCCTCGGCAACCTTGGGAGTAGTCGCCACGGCAGCACATGCCTCGGCAATACCCTGGTACGCGGATTTAGTTAATTTCCTTGTTTGTGGTATTTTACCTTATGGCCTCACTCACCAAGGGAAGAAGCAGTTCCGCCATGATGCTAAGCATTACTTTTAGGATGAGCCTCTTTTGTTTAAACAATGTGCAGATCAGGTCATACGCTGATGTGTCCCTAAAGAAGAGCAGCAGAATGTACTCCGGTAATGCCATTCTTCACCCTATGGAGGACATTTTGGAGGAACTCGTACCACGGCCAAAGTTTTGCAATCCGGTTTGTATTGGCCAACATTGTACAAAGATGCCCAAGAGTTTTACAAGCAATGTGATTGTTGCCATAGGACGGGCAATATCACCCACAAACCAATGGGCAAGCAAAAATTTCCAACCGGGAATTAAAGGGTATACTCGAGAAAGTTGTAAATCCCTCTAGGAAGGATTGGTCAGCAAGACTAGATGACACACTTTGGGTATATCGCACTGCATTCAAAACACCCTTAGGTATGTCCCCCTTCCGACTTGTCTATGGCAAAACATGCCATCTACCGGTGGAAATCGAACACAGGGCATGTTGGGCAATCAAGACCGTGAATATGGATTGGGAAAGTGCCAGGCAAAAGCGTTTGTTGGACCTCAACGAAATAGAAGAATTGTGTGCACTCGCCTATAACAATGCACGAATCTACAAGGAGAAAACAAAGCAATGGCATGACAAGAAACTATTACCGCGGTAATTCATGCCAGGGCAACTAGTTCTCTTGTTCAATTCTCGGCTAAAACTTTTTCCGGGAAAGCTAAAATCAAGATGGTCGGGACCATTCGAAGTTGTCAAACCATTCTCCCATGGTGCCGTGATAATCAAGTCCATTACCGACGAACATGAATTCAAAGTTAACGGACAAAGATTGAAGCACTACAACGGTGCCCATGTAGAACGCTACAAAGAAGTTGACACCTTAGGAGATGCATGAGCATGCTCTCCTTTCGATATTTTATTTTTATTTTTCTTTTTCTTTTTATTTTTTCGAACTATTTTTTTATTTCTATTATTTTCGGTTATTTTTTTCTCTTTATTTATTTTTGGAATTTTTAGGAGAAATTTTATTTTTCTTCATTATCTTTAGTTTCCAGGTTTTCTTTTCCACAACAAGACTCACAACCACCATGCTAAGGAAATTCACTGCCGACTACTTGCCACAGCAACCACAACAGAAACTGGCGATGCCCAGACAACAACAATGGCTTTGGCAACTACTGATGCCCATGCAAGTGAACCTGCATCGGCAAACATTGATCAAATCAAAGCAATGCTATTCACGCGGTACCAGCATTCAACCACCGACTGAAAAATGAATCAAGCAAACGGCACGAAGGAAACTTATCACTCGAGGTGACGACCTCTCCGACTAACTCATTTCATTTAGTTTCTTTTAAATTTTGTTTCACTCTTACATGCATTGAGGACAATGCTTCTCTCGAGTTTGGGGGGGTGTTGGTTTCTAGTTAGCTTCGTTTAGTTGCACTCATCTTTAGCAATCACATATAGGTTGCATATGTTACTTGCCATTCCTTTAATTGGATTTAATTGCTTAAGACTTGTTGAATATCCAATGATGAATTTTTGCCACTGCACTTAATTGAAAAAACCTTTAATTTTAGAATTGCATGAAAAGAACTTAGAATTTTACTATAATGCTGAATTTTTTTTACACGGTTGTGGCTTGTTGATTGAAAGAGACTTAGTGAACTTAGGTTGCTTAAAATTTGGGTAAATTTAATATTGAAAATTAAAAGTTGAATTCTTGCTAGAGGTGCCCGAAACTAGCTCTAGTAGTAATTGCACTTTCTTGCTAGAGGTGCCCGAAACTGGCTCTAGTAGTTAATGCACATTAAAGAATCGCTAGAGGTGCCTGAAATTGGCTCTAGTCGACTAAAATAAAATGAGAAATTGCTTACTTTGCTAGAGGTGCCTGAAATTGGCTCTAGTGAAAATAAAAATAAATGCTCCGGTAATTAAATTGATAAAAGCCTATTGTTCACATAGAATCTTGAAAATCAACTTGTACACAGCTACGCACACACATTGTCACGAGCATTATAGTTTTGTTCCGGGTAATTGTTGTGCTATCCGAAAAATTAAAAGGTGATCATACATTGTTCCATGGTTCCGAGGTTTGAATTCAAGTTTGAAGCATGTCTTTGATGATTAAAGTCTTGGCAGGTAATTGTTAGTTTGCATTGCTTGAGGACAAGCAATAGTTCGAGTTTGGGGGTGTGATAAGTGTTCAAAAATACTATTTTTATTACCCTTTTTACTCATATTATTGTTAGACTTAAGCTCATATTAGTTGCATAATTAGTCATTCATGCATTAATTCATGTTTCTTTCCACCCTTGAGCTTGATTACATAACTTGGTGATTTTTGTGGAAAAAGATGCTGCTTTGGTGTGTTTTTGTGTGTGTGCAGAATCACTTGCCTAAACAAGGCTAGAACCAGTTGCTAGGGCAGTGCATGAAGGAGATGCCGAGTTAGTTTCCAGGGCAATGCATGAAGGAGACGCCGAGCCAGTTGCCAGGGCAATTGTCGACAAAGAATAAGGTGATATGGTAGTCGAACTTGATGACTAGACAAGCCCAAGATGACGTGGAGCAAAGATAAATCCCAAAGGAATTTGATTTCCATGAAGAGATTAAAGAAGAATTAAATTCCAAGAAGATAGGAGAAGTTCTAGTAGGAATATAATTATAATAAAGAATTATATTCTTTAAAGATAATTTAATTCCAACTTAACTTCCTCCTCAAAGAAGGACTTTGGCCTAGCCCTATAAATAAGAGGCCATATCGTCAACTTGAAAGAGAGCAAGAAGAGGGAAAATTTCGACAACTCCAAAGGGAGAGATGAGAGAAATTTCGACAAGAGAGAAAGGGGGAGAGAGTTCGATTTCTTCTTCTTCTTCTTTGCTTCCATTAGATTCATGGTTTGGGGATTATTCTTTGTATATCTTTTGAACCCAACCATGAACTAACTTGATTGGTTGGGGTTATTGTGTTTTTTTGTTGTGAGAAACTATTGGATTTTGTTTAGGTAATAAGAGTTTGCACTTTTCTATTCAAGGTTTACTCATTCTTTGCTTTTATTCTTGTTTGCGAGTGAATTGGGAGAGGATCTCGTAACTTCATCTATTTATCTAATATCGGGAGAGTTAGATTCAAGAAACGAATGAGTATGGTCTTTATTCAATCTATTGATAGTGAAGATTAATCTGGCTTAGGAATAAGTTAAGGATTTCAACGGCTAAGAGGAGCGCAAGATTGGTTGTTGTTCACCCTTGATTCACGCAGGGATGTATTATCAAGGCATGCACAAGTAGCTAGAGTTTCGACTTAGGGATAAGAAGAAACCATTGAAGAACGCTCTACCGAACCTTGAAGTTGCTGCCCAGACGCCCAAGTAGTTGCCCAGCTAGTCGCCCAGGCAACCATCGATTAGTTGCCAAGGCAACCCCGCTGTGCAAGTTGCCACGGCAACTGAGTTGCCCTTGCACTCTTTTACCAAGACGATCCAATCGGCTATCACACCTCAATTCATGATAACCTGACCTATTCTCTCTTTTGATTTCATCTATTCTTTTAGTTTATTGTTCTTAGTTTACTCGTTAAGTAGAACTCCTGTTATCAATTGTGTTTTTACTTTTCACAGTGTAGTAACTTGAGCAAAGTGGCCCAAACCAATCCCTGTGGAGACGATACTCGATACTCGTATCACTTTATTACTTGCGACGTGTATACTTGCATATTTGCGTAGCACTTATCACACGCAACAATCGAGTAATGAACAAACTAATGTGTATCATAAATACTTTATATTTAAACACTTACCTCGAATCCAAGCTAGATTTTAAAGCATAGCTTAGCCCAAAATTAATAACAACAAATTAAATCAATGAAGGATGCTTGGGAATGTTACAAGCCTATCCCGAGACATTAAACTACACTCACAGATTGCTCCGAGCTAGTTTTGTTCCAGAATCACGATCCCTCTTTTTGCTTATCTACAGTTTGGTCTACTTAATCCTTACACCTTCCAATCTTTCTTAGTCTAAGAGAACAAAGGATAGAACCACGTATTAAAATCACATTTAACTAATCTCAATGTACTTTAACTTTCACATCAAGCAATCCAAGTATACCCATATACATATATATACACCAACAGTCCAACTCACATGTAAACATATATGTATTTATCAAAACAGTCCCATAGGCATTTATACTTATGCAAAATAGTCCAATATTCACAAAGCAGCCCCTTTAAATTAGAAAGCAAATCAGTTCTTAAATTTTCTTGTAAAACAGTCCTTATTTTTCAGTTTTTAAAATAGTCCTTTAAAATCGCCAAAAGTAGTCCCTATCTCTTTGCAAAACGGTCCCCCAATAACTTGTAAAACAAACCCTTATTTCTAGATTTCAAGACAACCCTCTTAACATCATCAAAATAGTTTCTAATTTTATCACACAACAGTCCCCTAATGTTTCCTATTCATTTAGATCAGTCCCATATATTTTCACTCATTTTTATATGTATCGTAACAGTTCCTAATGCCCATATATATATATAGGACAACCCCTAAACTTCTAAGATAATTCTTACATATTTCACACCATAATCCCATGTTTAAATTATACAAAGAAATCAACATACTTTCATAGTTATACACAAAGCAATACAATTTTACTATTATACATAGATGAACACTTAATTTGGACTTTAACATCAATTATTCCACTATCAAGGTTTCATTTGAATACTTAGTCTAGTTCTAAAAAATGATTTTAACACTTTTCATCATACTACAAATTTCATGGGGTAATAGCAAAATCAATGAATATATATATATAGTTCGATCGATCCTAAGATTTCATAATACGGGTTTCCATCTCTAACAATTCAAACATTAACATTATGCATGAACACCATTCGAACATACCAAAATCTCTAACTATCCTATTGTCCAATTTCAAACAATACAAACAATCTCACTATTTTGCAAAACTTGTAAAATAAGAATTCATGCATATATCCACCAATAGAACAAAAAAAATTCATAGATCGTCTAACAATTCAAATTGATAGAGGGTAAAAAGGAAAAGTATTTCACCTTCCTCTCCTAACTATATGCATGGATTCCAAGGATTTATCCAAGAATTTAGCTAATTCCTCATATGTTCATAATTTTCACTCTCTCTCTCTCTTTCAAGTTTGCTTCGGGTGTAACCAAGGAAGAAGATGATTCTTCACTTGTTTACACTCATGAATGAGCCCTCCCACTCCCCACCAACATGACAAGTGTATAGCTCCTTAACTAATTTAGAGTTTACCATGCAAACCAAAAATTCCTTTTAATGATCGGTTTGGTCCCTCATACAATTAGTTATCCAACTTTTGTTTTTATCCAAAATAGTCCTTAATTACTTAATTGATCTATTAGGTGACAAAAATTACAATTGACTTGTGACCAAGTTATAACATACTTCTATGCTAATATTTGGGGTATTACAAAACCATTAAATAAAAAGCGTTTTTGGTCTCTTAGGAAAGAGTTAGGTTTAACTAGCCTTTCTTGAGCCTTAGAGCCTTTTTGGTCTTAAAATTTACTTGAATTTGATTGATTGCATTGCTTATATGTTTTTGCTCCTATATGCATCTATGCTTGTTGCTAGGGGGAGTATGCATCTATTTATGCTCATATATGATGATCTCATATCATTTCCATGCATATAGATTCGATTAAGTTCAAATTTTTGAGCAACTTGATGCCAAAAATGACATTTCTAGCACAAGTGTATCGATACGATGTTTTGCATATCAATACGGGTTCTTGAATGTGTTTCGGTACAGTTTTAATTGTACTGATACGGGGCCGTGTATCGAAACGGCTAATAACCATTTCAGAACTGTGTTTCGATACGCCACGTGGTGTATCGGTACGCGTATCCGCTGGACAGTTTAATGAGCATTAAAAGAGGGTTTCCAACTTAAAATCAAACACCCTTTTTTCTCTCAAACCCTAGATACGAATTTCTCCTATAAAATCCTCTCAAACCCTCTTGTTTTTCCACAAAAATCTTAAAATCTTTTGAGGGCTTTTGGGTTTCTCACTAAACCCTAACAAAATCATCAAGTTTGGTACATCATCATCTTCTCATTCATCCATAATCTCATATTCAAGGTATAAACTCTTTTTCTTTTCTTTTCAATTTCGTTCATCTATATATATTGTTTTTGATTCAAAATTGTATATTTAGTATGTATGTATATAACTTTGTTTTCAAAAATTTTGTAAAAACTTTTTCAAAACTAAAATATTTTTGTTCGAATATAAATTTATACTGTATATTTTTCAACACTATTTTTCAATTTTTATTTTACCAAAAAAATCTTTTTATACTTGTATAGGTTTTTAAGCTACATTATATAGATTGTTAACAACACCTTGATCATTGGATTGCCTGTTGGATAGAATGTGTTGATTTCTGCATACATTGTTTTTTGGTTTGATTTTGATTTCAGGTCATGGCACCTAAGAAACGAGCAAGAAAAGATATGGCCTCTAGTTCCAATCCTCCTAATCAAGATCTCAAAAATGTTGGTAATTGACCCAACCTTACCAATATTTTCCAAATTTGTTTTAATGAGCCAAGATTTCCAAATGTCGTGGATCGTTTTAAACATTATCAAAATTTTAAAATCCGCTGTGAGCGTACTATCTCGATCCCTTTTTTATCTTCCGAAAGGTTTTAATTTAAATATCTTGGGTTGATGCAACAATGGAAGTTTATGCAATTTTTGAATTTACCTGGGATTTTATACCGAAACCTTGTTTTGATCTTCTACTCCAATGCCCGTTGTATTTATAATGAAAATAGATCCGAAGTTGTAGCTATCGAATCCTATCTTATGGGTAAAAGGTTTCAAATTGATTCATCTGTTTTAGTAAACTTTTTTGGTTTTGAGAATGTGGGAATTGATGATGAGGATTCCTTAAGACATGTCCTTATTGGCTCCGTGATCGTGCTCGATGCTCATGATCACATCCTTCACCTTATGATCACCTGGTGGTTTCGTCCATCCGGTGGAAAATTCTCTACGACCTGTCAAGTTGATGACTTTTGGATCCGATGCTTTCGTGAGGGTAAGCGACCAAGCCTTGCTCAAATAATGTTTACGAAGATTGTCTTCCTTGTGCAACACCACCATACAACTCTTGTTTCATCCTTCACATATGGCATCGCATTGAGTTTTCTCTTTTACAAGATGGGAATTGATTGCTCCTATGATGTTGCCGAATCTCTCACCGATCCTATTGACGAGCGTTCTCTCCACTGTGAAAAGTTTACATTCTATAATGGAGAATGGGTTCGGAATGCCGATCTTCCTCATGGTGTTCAACCCGATCCGGTGGTAGCTCCTCAAGCAATTTTGGTTCCTCAAGCTTCGGTAGCCCAACCTTCTTATGATGCTCTCATGGCCTATCTCAACGAGTAATTCACATCATTGGGCACTTCTATTGCATCTTTAAATACTACCATGACTTTCAGGTTTGCCGTGATTGACACACGTTTCACATCTTTAGAGGAAAGAGTGACTTCCATTGAGAATTGCCAAAATTCGATGGATATCACTCTTACCGCTTTTCATAGAGAGTGGCGTCAATCTCTTGGAACCCATGCCAATGATGAAGATGATTCTTAGGCATCTTGCATATCATATCATATCATATTAGGATTAGTTATAAACCTATACCTTTATGTTTTTGAACTCTTATGCTTTGATGTTATTTCCTTTGGTTTATGTTTTTAGGAATTAAGCTGAATTTGACTATGTTGCTTTGAATTATGATTTAATGAATATGTTGTTTCCTTTAAGTGCTTGGAGTTACCTTATTGCTTATCTCTATTGCTTTAATTTTATATCCTATTGATTTTGATCTAACAAAAAGGGGGAGAAGAAATTGAGCTAAAATTTTAAAGTCTTTTAGTCTTAAAATAAGGGGGATACTTTTCAAAATTACTCAAAAATTTACTTTGGTTTTGTTATATCAAAAAGGGGGAGATTGTAAAACCTATATTCAATTTCGATATAACAAATTATTTAAGGACCAAATTGTAAAAGAAAATAATTTTTTAAGTATTCAAAAGTCTCACAAAATGACAAGGAAAATTTTTTCTAAGTTCAAGACTTAAACCCAAAAATATTTCTAAGTATTTGAAAGCCAAACTCAACAAATACGCCCAGGCGTATCGATACACCTTAGGTGTTTCGATAGGGGTTTTCACTAATGGAATTTTAATTTTGCAAACTATTTCGATATGGCTATGCCTGTTTCAATACGGCCTTCATCTAGGCTTTTATTTTAGGTTATGCGTATCGATACGGATATGTCTGTTTCGCTACGACATTCATCTGGGTTTATTGCTTAAACGTACCGATACGGTCTCCACCATATCGATACGATGTGTTAAAATCATCAAAAATCTTTTTATTTAAAATATGACCGTTGGCTTGTCAGTTATGGAAATCAGCAAACTTTGAAAATTTGTTAACCAGTATCGATACGCCCCTAGGCGTACCATTGCATTTTTGCTAGAATTTTTCCTCAGATTCCAGTGAGCAAAAATTGTACCAATACGGATATATCGTATCGATACGCACCTGTTTTTACTCTTTATCCATTTTGATACGCTATTGCACAATGGCTCTTTCTTCTTTTAACATGTATCGATACGGCTCTTCCTGTACCGATACGGTAGGTCACCAGACAACATTTATTGCGGGAAAAATGGTCCCCAACACTCTATTGATGACCTCAACACCCAAATGGTTAGAAATCAATGAGAGGCTATAAATACCAGTCTCTAAAGCTGCTACAACAACAATTGGACATCCATTGAACAACATTCAAGCATTCAAGAAAAATCCAACCACTTTGAGCTTTTAGAGTCAATTTTTTTTACCCAACTTGTGTATTCTCGTTGTAATCTATAGATTCAAGTTTGGGGTTGTGAGCACTTGTATTTGGACAAACAAATTCACCTTTGAGAGAATATTTTTGTGCTTGCAAATCACTTCTTGTAAAAGAGTGAACTTTGATCAAGCTTTGGGTAGAAAGCTTTGATCCATTGTAATGGTTGCCTCCTTAGCCTAGAAATAGGAAAGAATTTAGTAGTGAATTATTTGAAATCCTTAGTGGGAGCTAAGGTAGTGGATGTAGAGCTTGTTAGAAGCTTGAACCACTATAAATTCTCGCGTCTTCAATTTTTCATTTTCCATTTGCTTCCTTCAATTTTTTAATTGCCAATTCACCCCCTCTTGGCCATTCATCATCGATTGATCATCCTAACAATCTTTAAGGAGCTAATTTACCAAAGTTTTTAATAAGAATTTCCCTTAATTTAGGTTGTTTTTAAATGGTTTTTAAAAGGTTATTAAATGAAAGTAAAATAGATTTGATTAAAAAGATTTTAAAGAGCCAAAATCATTTTCTTACGTAACTACTTTTGCTCTCAACTTTCTCAACAGCCAAACTATCCAATTTACTCCAAAATCCTCAGGAATCATTTCTTTTTATTTCCTTTTGATTTCCTAATTGATTTTTTTGATTTATACACCAAATCCTATTTGTTTTCTTGGAGCTTTCATTAAAATCTTACCAATTAAGGGAGAATTCAGCAATTAGAGGTGATTTTCGTTTTTCTCCTCTAATTAAAGGTTCTTTATTGAAATTCCCAAGTTCTTGATCCTTTACAACTGATTTTTGTTATGTTTTTATGATTAAATCATGGTTATAATGTTTTAATTGGGTTTTGATGAGAAATTTGATGGATCTTGATAATGGATCTATTTTGTGTTGATTCTAATTGGTTTAGATCACTTATAAGATACGTTTTAAAGTTATGATAAGAGATTAATAGAAGGAATCCCGAAACTAAGTGAATTGTTATTTTTCTATGTTGTAAATAGTTAGCTTTTGAGGTGATCTTGGTGTTGAAAGGTTGTTGGAGATATGAGGTTGATATATTGTTGTTTTTGGATGTTAATTGATGATGTTAAGATGTTAAAATCAATAGGTTATGTTTGGGCTTTGTTTAGGTTGAGTTTTATGGTGATTTCGGTTGTTTTAAGGGAGCGTTTGATGTTTTTAGTGAGGCGAAGTTGAGAAGAGGTGTTGTTGTGTTTAGAGATGCATGGAAATGCATTAATCCTCTGTTTTTGTATGGGTAAAGCAGGGGAGACGGATTCTTTAGCATTTAGAGAGGTTTTGGAGGCTTTGAAAGCTTGATTTTTGCAACGACAAGCGAAGCGTTGTGTTGTTGCTGAGTGGAAACATGGTTTACTACTTTTAAAAAGGCTTGAAGATGATTCTGGGGAGTTTAGATTAAGTCTAAAACCCTTGTCTAAGCTCGAAAGTAAGTATTGTTTGTTCTCGTTTTCAGTTTTACAAAAATGCAATCTCATGCACATGTTTATGATTTTGATTACCTACTGTTATATGCATGTTTTAGAAATGAAAGATGTTGCAAATGATCTTATGTGATAAATATTGAGTATAACAAATGGTTTATGAAAAGAGTTTTGAGAATACTAGAATACATGGTTAAATGTATTAGAAATGGGTTTGATTTGATGCATATGTAAAACAGTGAGGTAATGTGGTTTTATTGAATATATTGGAAAGTGGCAGGGATTAAAAGTTATTGGATATAGTTGGCTAGCCATAGGGTTTAAAGTGCACTATAATAAGTCGCCTCATGTGTGTCGAGGGGTCAAGAGTGTGTCATGCTCCACCATGAGAACCGCAGGGGTCGAGGGGGTTAAGAGTGTGCCAATTCTCCTGTTGGTGGATTTATTCATCATAGTCGTTAAAGGCTGCTCCAGTTCGAGGATGTATGTAAAGTGGTTGAAGGAACCACTTGGGAAATCCGTATATTCGATGTGTTTTTATAAAATAGAATGGAATTGGTTTCGGGTCACTTCAATGCCAATATATGATATAATCTATCATGAAAAATGGATTATGTTTTGTATAATATAGTTTATACATGTGATGCTCTTTAAGCTTTCTATTTTGTGGTCTTAGCATGATAAAGCTTAAATTGAGGTTCATGCTTGAAATCCTTGATACATGTGTTGCAATTGTTTAAAAGTGCATATTGGTAAAGATTATAGAAGCATGAGATGTTTTGGCATGAGCTTTAATACTTATTTGGAAACAAAATAGTTTTAAATGCATTGATGAGTGTTTTTAAGATTTCCTCACTAAGCTTATAAGCTTACGATCTCCTTTCTCATCAATGCAGAGAAGTAAGCACTTTTGGACATCAAGTAAGCAAGAGACAATCCAAGGGCGAAGCAATCTCAAGTACGGTTTTATAAGTACTTAGTAGTAATAAGAGATAATGTGACCAAGTTGTAATTGGGAGGGTTGTTTTGGTTACTCTCTGGTTTGGACAAGTTGTAATTGATGGTGCTTAATATCTTGCTTTGAGGGGTTGGGATATGATTTGCATGCTTGGGTAGAGATCATGCCTATAAGATCTTTGTTTGGCTTTGCTATGATGTGAATAATCCTCTACCATGTCTATATGATTGTGGAAATGTTGGTTGGAATGTTATATGGTGTTTGTAAGGTGTTTAAAGTATGTTAGATTGAGCTAAAGTGTCATATGTTCGACCAAGAGGTCATTACAGGCCAGTTCATACATGTACGAGTCCTGAAGGATAAGTACGTGGGGTCTATCTTGGCTTAAATCTATGAAAAATTGAACAGGCGTATCGGTACGCCTTGTAGCCGTATTGGTACGCATAGCAAAAAATTAAGCTTAGTGTCGGTACACAGGCAACCGTATCAGTACGTCCTTTAGCCACTAGAATTCTCTATTTTGAAATTGAATACTCGTATCGGTACGCTTGAGGACCGTACTGATACCCTTTGTAAAATACATCCGTTTTGATACTGACAAGGGTTGTACCGGTAGACCGTTAATTATGGTAAAATGCTTTGTGATGTTTGAATCTTTATAGTTTAGTCTTTATTTCTTGATCATGCAATTAAATGAGTTTGGATTATTATTTCAAGTTGAAATTTAACCGGTATGCATGGAACCTGACTAATTAAGGTTTGGTAACTTTGGTTTCAATGAAGTCCTCTTAATTTTCCAAAGTTGTGATTTGGTCCCTGACGTGCGTTCTTGTTCAATTAGATGTCAATTCAATGCCCAATTTGATTGTAAATTTCACCGCTGCTAGCATGATTACCTTAGGACTTAATTATACATTTAGATAAGATAAAAGAAAAAATGTATCGTTTTCTATGTAATTCTTTGGGTTTGTCTCGGAAAACCCAATGTAGCTCACTCGATTCGGTCTAGCGTCTAGGTCGGGCCGAGGGGGTTACAAATCGTTAAACATGTGAGAGCAATGTTGTTTTCAAATTTAGGAGACAGATTGGTTGCACTAAAAGCATATGATGTCGAACGTGTTTGACGATATACTCAGGTCTAATTAAGTTGTTAAAATCCATTACATTTGGTACATTTGTTCGAGTAACCGATGTATGAGAAATATGATAACCAACACAAACAAAAATTAGATTAAAAATTACGATATAAAATTTGATACATGATTCATTGATACTAAACTTAGTTAAAATGAATAGAAGAAGAATCTATTTCTATGCTGTCGTAGTCAGTACATATAATAGATGTGAAGTTTAACTCCTCAATTATTTGTTCTTTCTCGTGACATCTCCTGGAATTATGAACAAAAATAGCGTCTTCGTCTGCAGAAGGTGGACCACCTCCTGAGATTCTTGATGAACTATCACCTTCATCAAAATTTACATACAACTCAATGTTGGTACCCCCTACACGGTTGCATCTCCTAAATGTCTTGCGAATGTCGCTTGCAGTACATATCGTTAGCATGTAATGCGCTTCAGGGTCAGGCTCATCAACGGGGATTTTGGCCTCCAATGAAGAGAATTTCTTCCTTGTTGATTTTCTAACCTCTGTGGAAATCAACTCAAGCAAAACATCCTTCTTGATGTTGTTGTTGAATGAAGTGTAGAGGTAAGTTCCTAAAAAGAAAACGGTTGCAAGAAATCTTGCCGTAATTTTGTAAATAATCCTGCAAAATATGGTATAAGTGTAGAAGTATTTATAGATGATTTGTAAGGGTAAAATTTGGGGTTTGACACCTAAAATGTTACTGATAATCAGTTTAGGGTTTGGACCATAAAATGTTACTAATAATCAATTTGAGGTTCGGCACCTAAAATGTTACCCAAAACGAGTTTCAGGTTTGACACCTAAAATGTTATCCAAAATCAGTTTGGGGTTCGGCACTTAAAATGTTACCAGTAATGAGTTTGGGGTTCATAATAAAAAATGTTACCTAAAATCAGTTTGGGGTTCGGACCCTAAAATGTTAATGAAATTCAGTTTTGGGTTTGGCTCCTAAAATACTACCTACATTCAGTTTAGCGTTAGGGGACCTAAATTATTACCGAGATATTTAACTTTTTAAGTTGAGTGAAAAATTTCATTCGTCACCTAAAATGTTACGGAGAAGCAGTTTGTGTAGTTTGAGAACCTAAAATATTACGAACATATTTCACTTTTTAAGTTCAAAGGGAAACATTTTACTCCGCATCTAAAATGTTAGAAAAAATCAGTTTAGAGGTAAAACATTTCATTCGCCAACCTTAAATATTACTCAAAACCTAATTGAATTGGTTAGTAACATGTAAATGGAAAAACAGGTAACGCCGTATATAGTTGCATTTTAAAATACCGCACCGTAGAACCGCCCTTAAAAATCGTATATGGATTGAAATGGAAAGTTCAAACACTTAAGTTTGGTTTTCAATTATACAAGTAATTTATTTTCAAATTGATGAAATAAATAAACATAATATTAAACTTTGATAAATGGAATACAAATTCTATATATAATAAATACAAGCCTTTTAGTATGGTAAATGGGTGATAGTAATATGGTATATATAAATAATGTAGCAGATTTTTTTTTAAAAACATGGGCCAAGTAACGCGTTTTTTGAAAAATTTAAATTTTGGGGGGAAATCGTGTTTATCGGAGGCACCTTTCATTATTTTGAGTTAAATATGAGATTAATAATGAAATATGAGATTATAACGTGAGGACCAATTTAAAGTTTGAGGACCAATCTCAAAAGTTGGGACCAATTTAGAATAAGATTAATAATTTGAGGATGAAAATGAAATGTTTAAAAGTTTGAGAAGCAATTTAGAATGGGTGTCATAGTTTGGGGACGTGTTGTGCGGTTAACTCAGGAAATAATAATCTTTTCTTTTTTTAGCATACACATTATAATAGTACATGATAGTGTCACGGACCGCGAGTTCAGGTCCGAGACACATGCGCACATAGCTTTCCACGAGGTTCTGAATGAGATTTTGAGCTTGAAATGACCATCATACTTAGCCTGATTCATGGAGGATTCTAGAAGACCCACATGTTTAGAACTATGTGAACACACTGTGTGAACATATGATTTGTTTCCCTAGATAGAGATTGTATTTTAGGAATGTTAGGAAACATTCCTTAATTGGTGCCATTGTGGTAGGTGAGTTTCGATCTAAGTCATCGTTGTAAATTATTAGGGACCGTCAAATTTAAGGGGACTCAACTATAAATAGAGACTTTTCCCACCTTATTTGTATCATCCATCTTTTGAGAGAAATCAAAGCATTTACTCTAAACTCTATCTTGTTCTTCGTGTTCTTCATTATTTTCTCATTTGTTTTCTTCTGCTTAAAAAGCCTTTGTGCTTTTAAGTGTCATGGAAGAGTTTGATCTTCCCGAGTGAGATTGAAGGCTAACTTAGGTGTTTGTCTCGAGCTACATCATCTAAGGTCGTGCGGATTGCTAGCCGAAAAACCTAGCCCCGTGACAATAGCATCAAGTAATAGTTAGGGTCGACCCCCTGAGGCAACGCCGCCTAGGCCCACCATCCATAATTAAAAATATATAAAGAGTTTTAATTTTTAATTATTCATTAATAGGGCTCTCTATCCCTAATTAAATATAAAGAACAATTAAATTTATTCAGTCTAGGCATTAATGGGTTAAGGGTCATAATTAAGATTTTAATGATAGTTTAATTTTTTAATATTATTATTAGAGGTCCATTTTTTCATATTTGTTATTTGAGGCCCATTTTTTCAATACTTGTTAATATAGGTTTGATTTTTTTCTCAATATCTGTTATCAGTGGCCTACTCTTAAAATTCATTTTTAATACTTATTATTAGAGGCCTATTTTTTTTGTTCGCCTTGGGCCACCAAAATCTCAGGAACGATCTAGTTTTTTTTAGATATCAATTGTCACTAGCAAGCAACTCTTATGTTGCATCGCAACATATACCGAGAAATCTTTTAAATATTTACATTGAAAAAAATTCTACAAGATAACAAAAAAATTGTAAATTTTCATGAAACCATTTGAATCCGTCTGTGTATGGCCTCCTTGAACTTCTTACAAAATCGAAGGGCGAGCAAGTTATTGATACAGCTTGATAGCTTGATTCTATAACACAATCAATCTCTAAATTTGAACCACCCTTTCTAAACCGCTTTGTAGCCCCAGAAATTTGAAGGTTTGTTTGAGGTCGAAAATATTATATCTAAATAGAGAATCTAACTAAATCAAGAATGACAACAAATAGAATGGTGACAGACTTTGGGTAAGAATATTCAACATAAACCTAAAGTAGTTAGCGTCGTGGAATGCAATCCAAGTAATTTGTGCGAGATGGGACACCAGTTCAAAGTTATAAAGCATCTTAGGGGAAATCTCTCAAATCGATTCCTTGCTTATTGTTGCTAGTGAAATCGATTCCTTGTCGCTTAAGTTGGATGAAATCACGATGGATATCGAAATTCTTAAAATTTGCTTCCTAAATGTAAGAAAATATGGTGTTGATATCTGATAATTTGCCCTGAAAGTCCATGAGAGTCAGGCCAAACTGGATGAATTTGAGTGCATCAACGTTCAACTTCATGTATTGGTAGTTCATGATGGGATCACCTTACGAATGAGGAGTTTATCAACATTAAAAATGGTCATCGAACACCTAAGAGTATGTTGAAATTGTACTCCAGAAAAGCAAAATTTTCACACTCTAAATTCCAGGCAAAAACCCGTATCACAACACATAGGAGCGGCTCAAAGATTTAATGGGTCATGTTCAATTTATTAAAATGAGACCCTTTAATTTATAATATAAAAAATGTCTATGGTTTTTTCAAATAAAGTTCTCTTAATACAAAAAAAAATGTTAGATTGCTCTCTTTAGCAATATAAAAATGACTTACAAACATCTAAAAATTTAACACTTTCACTTAAAAGTGTTCTTCTTCTTGCTTGTTTTGAAGCAAAATCATCTACAACGCTTTTCATATTAACTTCTTCCAAAAAGATCACTCTCATTTTTTGAGAAAATTTATATATATATTATAGTGTTTTTTTCTAGAATATATATTATATATTAGAAAATTCATTTTGGGTCCTCTTTATTGGGGGCCCTGTGTGATCGCACATATTACACATTGTCGGAACCACCCCTGGTAATACAAGGAATAGCATCTTGCAGAGAATCGACATATTTGTCACTATGAAAAATAATTTTAAGAATATATTATACTTAGCCGCATGTCTTTGCTTTCTCTTTTTTTGTTTGATCGACGACGACACCAGTCTTAGTGTTGGTACCAGTCGTTGTGATACATTTTCTTTGTCTTTATGACGCGTCTCTGCCTTATGGCACGTTCTATGTCTATCTTTGTGATCATTTGGTGCTCGTACATAGATTTTCGTGATAATAATTTCTGATTTGAGATTGTCGGTGGTCACAAATAGTTTGATCCTCTTTTGTACTTGTTTGTTGATATAATCAGAATTGGAAAGTGGAGCAACCTACAGATTGCTTGTTTCGCTCACTACTCCTACATCACTTCTTTTGCGTCCATTGGATAGAGACAAGGAAATTTTATAACGGATGTTGGGTTTCTATGGTCTCAATGGGAGATTTTAATATTTTTTGTGTCTTTGGGTTTTTTGTTTTTTGTTTTATCTGTATGAATGTTTTGGTGTGCATAATCTACAAGCTCTCGTTATGTTTGGGTATGTTGTATTCGTTCAACCTTTAGTTGTTTTTAATAAAACTCAATTATCCTTGTTAAAAAAAGAATATTTTATACTATTACAAAATTATATTATCTTATGGTATAAATAAATTTTAGCAAATTAATATGTTATAATTTTATAGTTATGAAATATATTATATTTATGTGAATATATCAATTATAGGAATACATTTATAACATTAATTATAAGAATATTTTATTAATATATTTATAAAAATATTAATTATAACATAAATTATTTATATATTATTTTATAATTTCATCCACAATAAATTTAAATTTTATTTTTATCAAAAATAAAGAACTGTTTAACTTGATTTATTGATTGATTAGGCGTTGGACTCTTACTCTAAGGTATCAAGACTCTCCATTTGTTGTTTTTTTTATTTATATTTGGTTTTGTCTAACCTGTACCTTAGGGTTTAAGTTAATGATCATTTAATATTCTAGATTAAATCAAAGATACTCCTTGAAAATTATATCTCACTTAATAAGGTGCAAAAGAACTTTTTTTTCATTAATTCTCTCATTTAATAATTGAATTTTTCTCACCTATTATTAAGAGCTTTGTCTTGGTCTGCAATTTCTATTTTAATTTTGTTTCCTCTTGAAAAAAATTTAATCGGAGATGGAAGAGTTAGAGTTTAAAGTTTAGGGTTTAGATTTTAGGTTTTGGGGTTAGAGTTTAGAGCTTAGGATTTATGCTTTAAGATTAGTGTTTAGGATTATGATTTAGGGTTAGGTTTAGGGTTGTGTTTAGAATTTATGATTTATAGTTTAAGATTTAGGGTTCATGATACCCCTTGTTAAATGGAATCTGCATACCAAGACAAAGCTTTTAATAATAGGTGAGATAAATTCAATTATTAAATGGTAGAATTAATGAAAAAAAAAGTCCTTTGTAGCTTGTTAAATGAGATGTAATTTTTAAGGGGTATCTTTGATTTAATCTAGAATATTAAATGATCCTTACCGAATGATATTAATATATTAAATAAACTATATAAGTATTACAATATTATAAAATAATATTAGATTAATTTATAAAAATAATATGGTCAATTTTGGTTAGATAAAAAATTTAAAAATTAAATTGAACAAAAATAAAATGTAAGAGACTTAACAGGTTATTTATCAATTTCTATAAAAAGTAGTTACATTTATTTGATTAAAAGTGTCACGTGTTCTGATTAATTAATTTTTTTTATTTTCAAAGTATCCATTAGAATAAGCCTAATAACTGACCTTTATGTTCTGTGTGCCTAATAAATAATTAATTTTTTAACAAATAAGGAACTCAGATAGTCTTAAAGCTAGAGATAAAATTTTCATTTTTCTTAAAAAAACTTTTAAAAAAATGTCAAGCTAAGGTAAATTGTGTTTTTTAGCCCCAACTTGTTTGATATATTCAGTAATTCAAATTTTAAATTGAATTTGATTTTTTTTGTAAGCTACATCCAAGGTTACTTCATTATTGGATTAGTAACAAATAAGTTTCTTTCTAAAAGTTACAAATATGATAAAAAATTGTTACAAATAAGTCACTCTATTAACAAAAAATCACTAATGTGGCATAGTATAATAACATTTTTAGTCTCAAAACTTATACAACATATCAGTTTGATCAAATTTGAAATAATTTAATAAATTTAACTCTTAATATTTATTTTTAAATTTTTTTAAATCATTTTAATCTCCATTGTTCTCCTAAATTGTTTATTCTTAGCCTTGGAATATTATATTACTTTCTTGTTACAACCTGGAATAATAATAATTTAATTGTGATTTGTTGTTGTTTTGTGACATAATGCATTTATCAAACTATTGATTTGATTTGATGGGTTTGTTTTTGTAGCGACCTAAATAATTTATCTCGCTAGAAAAGTTCTTTGAAAAGGGGGGTTTTTGAAAATCTTGACGTTTTTTTTTTTGAAAAATAAAAGACTTGGAGTCGCCACCGGCCACTAAGGTAGGCCGAACACAACAAAACCAGAGATTCGTTAAAAAACGGGTTCGGGAGTTTGTTACGTGCAGGGAAGGATTAGCAGCCCCATCATGCCCGAAAATCGGTACCAAAACATATGTTGCTTTTAATTGATGGAAATTATCAAAATCTAATTTGAATTTAATTAAATTGTTCGGGATTGAATATAAACTTTAATTATACGGGAATTTGTCAAATTGGTGAATTCAAATTAATTAAATATTTAATTAATAAGGGTGACTGTACATCGGACCGTAGATTAAACTGACATCGAATAAGACCGACTGTTGTGTTAATTTACGGTTCGAATTAAGTACATCACCTTTATGTATGATGCAAGCAGTTAAGAATGATGTCATGACTTGTCAAAATTTTATTTCAAATTAGTTTTACCTTCAGACGGTAAAAAATAATTCGAACATTCGGTCAACATTTATTGTTCCAAGACTATTACGACACAAATATCGAAATTAATAACTACCTCCTTTTTATAAGTTAAGCCAATTAACCAAATGCATGTTCATTAAATTATTAAAGTCATATGAATGATAATTAAAAAGCATGACAAAGAAGAGCTTGAAATATAACCCTACATCCACTAAAGTCCTAACCTAAAAAGGCCCAAATTATGAAAATTTAATTAGTGATCTACTTATTAACTAGGTTAGTCTAGTATTATCCTAAAATTAATTAAAATTCTAAAAACTAGATATAATACCCGAATTTTGACCGGGCCAAATTAAATAAACAGTATAAGTAATAAATAATAAATAAGTAAATACAATAAATAAATAAAGTCCATAAATAGTCCATATACAAAACCAGACATTTCAAAATCCAATTACAAGGCCCGTTACAATCTTAAAATCTAAAATTCCCGCCCAATTCGGTAAAAGCCCAAGAAAACACAGTTGTGTTTCTTTTTGCCGCCCAAACTTGCCACGTGGCACTCTATCATTGGCTCATTCATGTTTCACTCGGATCAAGCCATGCTGGAGCCCGATTGTCAACAACCCAATGGTTGTGACGTCATCATCTATCCTAGCAATAAAAACCCTGTAGAGAGAAAAAAATAGTTAATTAATGGAAGTAATAATTAGAGGCAATTATTACACTAATAATTGAGGAGATAGAGAAGTGGAGAAGTTACCTGAGAAGCTGAAGAGTCCCTGGAACGCCAAAGGTCGCCGGAATCGAACATCAGAGCAGTGAAGTCATCGTCGGAAATACACCGAGGGGTATATTTTCCTCTCTATACTTCATTTACATGCAAAGAAAGATAAAAATAGATTAGATCTTAACCTAAAAATATAACCGAAATTAAAACCTAGATCTAAAAAAACACAAATCACAATAGGTTTGGGGCTTATTTTGAGTTGACTGGGGGATTTTGGTGGTCGGTCGTTTCAAAAGCAAAGATGGAGTTGAAGAGGGTAAATAGGTTCAGTTCGGGTAGTTTAGGCTTAGGATCAGGTGGAGACGGGTAGATTTGGTTGAATTCGGGCTTAGATCTAGGTTTAGGAGGGGAATTAGAGTTTTTTAGAAGTTTTAGGGTTTTTAGATGGTGACGGGCGGTGACCAAAAATCGCTTCGCGGCGGTGACCTGTCGCCAGAGAAAAACCAGACGGCGGCCAGAGTTAGGTTAGGGATGATCGAAGAAACCAAAAGTGGTCGGAGTTGTAGAGGTGACCAGAGACGATGACTGGAGGTGGTCACCATCATCTCCGATGGCCGGCAAACATGCCAGAGAGGTTGAAGAGTGGTGGACCTAGATCTAAGGGTGGCGGCTAGGGAGGAGTTCGACCGGAAACTTAGGGTTTTGTTCGGTTTGGGATGCACAGTTAAGAACATGAAAGGTTTTTGTGGATTTTTGATCTTAGGAAACAGGTAAGAATGAAAGTTTTGATGTTTTTAGAGATCGAAACGAGGAAACATGTTGAACATGGATGAAATTTGGGGAAATATAAGGGTTTGATCGATAGAAAACATGAAATTGAGGGTTTTTGGTGTTTGTGAAAGATCAAACAAGAGTTTTGGATGATTCTAGTGATGGTTTTGTGATAAACAAGGGGGTTTGATCGAGATTGGTGTGGTTTTCTTGGTTTAGAAGTGTTAGGGTTGAGAGAATTAGGCGGAAGAAAGAAAGGAGAGAGAGTGTGCAAGTGGGTTATGGCTGAGTTGACCAGGGTTTAGGCTATATATAGCCGAGTTGACACGGCCCCATTTTGGTGCTGGTCAAGTGTATGATCTGCGCGTTGAATCCGGGTCAACCCAGGGTCCGCGTGTTGTTAAACGGATACCCTTTGGTTTTTGCCCAAACTTTTAATTCAACTCAATTTCGTCCTTTTCCCTCTTAATTTGACACTTAGGTTTCGCATTTAATTCAATTTGGTCCCTGAATTTCTTAATTGTCCTCTCCAATTTGTATTCCCTTTCAATTAGGTCACTAGGGCTTTGTAATTGGACATTAGTTTTTGTAATAGTTTCAATTAGGTCCCCATATTAATAAAAAGCAGTTTAATGTTTAATTTGTTTTATTTATTTAATTGTTTTATTTTAAAAGTTATTAAATTATATGTTTGTTGCCTATTTTAAAATGAGCATATAGTATTTTGTTTAAAAAAATTAAACACTTAGTTTAATGAATAATTGCAGCCTTTAGCCTAGCTCCCTTTAATTAGGGTTCAATAATTAAATAGAGTAGATAATTGTAGCAATTAGATATATATTAAATATAATTTTGGAATCCAAATTTGGATGGTATTCCATTGTTTACATTGGGGTGTTATCACAATACGGATTTCACTCAATTATATTTAATATATATATATATATATATTTCACTTAAAATTGAATACAAATTTAGTCTTTAGTTAAAATTAAACAATTAATTAAGACACATTGTAGTTAATTAAATGCATATCGAATAGAATCTTTGAGGTTCAAATCTGGATGGTGTTCCATTGTTTACAATGGGGTGTTATCTCAGCCTTGGTCATAAAGGTGTATATTCGATATACATTTTTACTTATAACATTGAATAATAAATTGTTAGAGCCTTAATTAGAATTAGAACTTTAATTAATTAAAAGATTAATTAATTAGGAATATGATTAATTTAAGGGCTTTAAATATATGGAAGGTGTTCAAGAAATTGGCATTTTCACATGAAAGCCATTAAATTAATTAATATTCATAGATTTAAACAATTAATTAAATAGAGCCTTTTAGGGTAGTACTTAAAATCAACAAGACAATAATTGGTCATTCATAAAAACCTTTTATGTTTGGAAATTCATTTTTAAATATGAATAGGGGTGCCACCTAACGGGGTGCTTTTAATATCGTATTCGAATAAAATTAATCTCCTTATAAGAGGATAACTGCATTCGGAATTTAAATTCAATTAATAATTATGGAAAAAATTAAATTCAAATAATTATTCGAAATGCCAAAATGCCACGTAAAATTAAAGGTACTAATAATGGGCGTTCATAGGGGTGCTAACCCTTCCCTACACGTAACTGACTCCCGAACCCAATTTTAAGACAGAATCTCTGGTTTGTTTTTTCGGTGTCCGGTCTACCTCGAAGTGATCAGTGGCGACTCCAAAATGTTTTTAAAGAAAAATAAAGAAAAATTCTATTTAATATGAAAACCCTAAATTTTCATGATTAAATTAAAAATGGCCAAAAAACCCTAATTTTCCAAAAGAACGATTGTCAGGTTATTTTTACACCTCCCGATTTCAAAAATGGTTGCGACAGCTTGGAGACTCCGCTGAGGATTTTAAAAAACTGAGAGTCAGGCCTAATTAATTTTACCTGGCATTTTAGGACAATAATTAGAATTTAATTTTTCCATAATTATTGGGTGAATTTTCTGGAAAAAAAATGTAGGTAGCTTTTTCTTGTGTGATATAAATTGTCATTCATCCATAAGCCTTCTACCCGAGCTTTTCACCCTTAAGTGGGAGTGAAGCATGACCCTACGTGAGTTATTCAGCTCCGTGATCGAAATTTTGTCCCCCTTCTGGTATACCAACCTTATACACCGTGGGGTTACGCCTCCGCTATAAGGGGTCGTATACTCCCGAATCGATGTCTTACTAGTCCAGTAACGACAGTTCGAGTACCCAAAGTCTAAATCGAAACCCACATGCTATAATAGAAACCTACCCCACTAGAGCCAGACAGGGACCTAGGACAGGGTGCTGCTGATTTAAATTCACCTCTCTGGTTATTCTTATGTGCAAAATAAACAGTTCTCTGGTTAATTTTGTGCAACATAAATTGTTTTATTTTGCAACAATTATTTTTGCTTATAAATTTACTTTCACCGTACTGATACAATTTTTTTGTTTTGTTTTTTTATTTTTCTGTATCATAATTGTATTTATAGGGGTATTAAGTTCGAAGTCAATTGAATAGGAAATGTCTCATATAGCTGAAGGGTCGATAGACAGGGAGAGGATAATACCGTAGTCTGGTCATGGTCTGAGGAAACCCAATTCGTCAAGGGAGACAGTATCGGGGGAGATTATGTATCACGAACTAAGAAAATTACTAGAATAAATTCAGGACAAAATAGTTGTTTACCGGAACTCAAGAAGATATGAGAACAATGGGACGAAACTATGAAGAAAGATTTCCAGTTAGAGTTTGGAGATATAATAATGTTGTTGGATGTTCCAGTTGATCGAGGATTAATTAGGGCTATGACGCAGTATTGGAACCCGACATACAATTGCTTCACATTCAGAGAAGTGGATATGACATCGACGCTGAAAAAATACAAGGCTTTACTACATTGCTCGAAATTTGAAAAGGACAATATTTACACAAGACCCCTAACAACTCAACCTTTAGAAGAAAGTTGAAAATAGTCACCGGGAAAGATGAGGTTTGGTTTAATGGAAAATTAAAGCAAAAAAGGAATGATGAAATAACCGAGGATAATGAACGTATTCACTAAGAGGTAATTCAGGAATTAATTTTAACAAGTGATAAACTAGAGAGAAAGAGAAGTTTGTACGCCTTGTGTATTTACGAGTTGGTGTTATTCCCATGAACCCCATATTATATTAATCCATCAACTCTAGGACTATTTGAGCGCTTAAAGAACAAGGTAAATCCGGTGCCAGCCATTTTGGCAGAAACCTATAGAACCCTAACTGCTTGCAAAAAGATAGGGGAAGGAAGATTTTGGGGTTGTGCTCAACTGCTAGAGGTATGGTTTCAAGGTCATAGATGGGTTGCACCTTATAAGGGCCCATAGATTTTGCATTGATTATTCACCACTAGAGGAGCATCTAGTAGCTTGCCTGATTGAGAAAATGATGGAAGAACAGTGGAAAGAGCATTTGTTGAACATGAAAGATTCAGAGATTGTCTGGAAAGCCCCTTGGCTGAATTTGGTTAGTTATCGGTACCGATGTGGGAAGTTTGATTGGGTTCCTTTGCTGGGAGTTTGGGGAGGAACAACCTATTGCCCGCTGTTAGTATCCCGACAGTTCAGATCAAGATAGTTTATTCCTGCTACTGCTGGCATAGAGGAATTCGAGTACATGCATAAGACGAAAGGTTATAAGAAAAAAATAAAAGACATCATAACAACATGGAAAATGCCGAGGATAGTAAAGCTTCAAGATGGATTAGAGGTCATGCAAAATTATACACAGTGGAAGACTCAAAGGGTTAATGATGGCATTCAACAGAATAGAGTCGGTAATATTGATCTGATTAACGAACGTATGAGAGATGCACCTTCAATAGTGGAGAAACTGAAATATGATCATGAGAAAGAGTTAAAGGGATATGAAAAGTGAATTGAAGAACTAAAACAGACGCTATCCATGGCAACGTTAGAAGTAGATGTGTAAAAAGGAAGAAGAAGGAACTTTATGAGCAGAACCGAAAACTCAGCCAAGAATTGAAGGATTTAAAGGAAACTCACTTAGAGTGCAAGAAGATCCAAAAAGGAAGCACAAGTAGGATGATCAGTGATTTGTTTGAATAGTTGGATAGGGCTTCGAAGAAGAGGAATGATTATAAGAAAATTTATGAAGACTATGCAAAATCCTCCAAGAAAATGATCCAAGACTTGAAAGAATCATATGATCGTGCTAAAAAGAAGCTAGAAGGAAAAGAGATACAAAATTTAGAATTGTTGACTCAGAACACGGAACTGGAAGAACATAATGAAGAACTAAGGGTTCAGATATCGCAAATGGAACAAGTACTCACAGGGCATTACAACGAAGGAAGAGATGATGCGGATGAAGAGAAGAAAAAGCTGAAGGGAAATGTGACTGAATTAGAGAATACAGTTCGAAACTTAAAAGAGAAGCTTGCAAGCTTTGAAGGTGCGATGTATCAAGAAAGTGGAGCGTGGAAACAGAAGTACGAAGTAGCTCAGCGTACAATTCAGGAACAAAACAACAAACTGGTTATCTTCAAAGGACGAGTAAGGGGCATTGCTCAATATGTCCAAATACTGTCAAATGATGCTGCCAGTTTGCTGCAACGCTCAGACATTGATTTAGAGCTTGAAGAGAGGATAGTTCGTTTGCTGAACGAGATAGTCAACTAGGAGTTAGAGATAGTAGTTGTCTGTAGTTGAGATTATCCATTTCCTAGATAAATGGATGTTTTTCTAAAGATTTTTTCTTTGAGATTTATACCCCTAATGCATCCATACATACATATAGCAACATATCATATTAATTTCTTATTAATAAACGTTTTAATAAAGGAAGGTTCTATGGTAGTTTGTTTTTGAACCGCAATCATTCCGCATTCATACGGAACCCATTTACGCTCCAAGGCCATGGCTGTTAATGATAGAGTTTCCAGTCTAAAAAATGATCGTGTTGAAGTACATAATAGGTTCTACAGGATTGAGCAATCCATGAGGGGTCACTTCGCTCAGACACAGAGGGACATTATCAGTCACTTGATTGCCTTGCTAGGACCAAAAGAATCAGGCAAGTGCAAAGTGCAAGAGGTTACTGTTGACAATGGGAATGAGCAGATAGACACTACATCTCATATGAAGGAACAGCCTGAAGGACCACCTACTGTGAAGAAGGTCCAAATTAATCTGGCCGAAGCAACTGCTAGTCATTCAGTTCATATTGGAGCAAACTTGGGAAGTGGTGACGAAGTCCTGGATCTGAATATGGTTAACGAAGTCGAGAGGATTCGTGTTGAGATTGAAAGGAAGTATGGGGAACGTTGTAAGGCATTGGAAGACGGATTGTTGGAGATGTAGAAAATGGATATCTAGGGAGCTAGTACTGCAGATCTGAGTTTGGTTGCTAATTTGATCCTCCCACCCAAATTCAAGGCACCTGATTTTGAAAAGTATGTTGGAACGACCTGTCCTAAAGCGTATCTTACCATGTATTGTCGCAAAAATGGCCTCTTATTTGAAGGATGAAAAATTATTGATTCATTACTTTCTGGATAGTTTAACGATCTTAGCGGTACGCTGGTATGCACAATTAAGTCGGGTTAATATTAGGTCTTGGAAAGACCTTTCTGGTGCTTTTGAGGAGCAATATAAACATGTAACTGAAATGGTTCCTAGCGAGTCATGTTGCAGGCCATAGAACAGAAACTGATGGAGAATTGCTGTCAATATGGACAGAGGTGGAGAGAATTGGAAGCACAAGTACAATCGGCATTAATGGAAAATGAAGTGAATCATATGTTCATAAACACTTTGAGAAGACCACTCTTTGAACGTTTGATTGGGAATGCAACTCATAACTTTGCTGATATGGTGATGACTGGAGAGTTGATTGAAGTGACAATTAAGAGTGGAAAGCTAGAAGGTGGAGAAAGCTCTCGTAAGAATTTTAAGAAAAAAGATAATGAGGTGAATAACACGAGTGCTTATGAGGCTTCAAAAAATGTCACAATTTCATTGGCTGGTGCATCAGGAAGTTCACAAAATTCAAACAGGAAAGATTCTCGAGGCTCGAGAAATGATCAGATGAATTTTACACCTCTGTCGATATCATATATCGAACTGTATCTACAGTTGTTTGATGTGGATTTGGTAAGACTTTATTATCTAACGCTCTTGCAACCTCTATATCCTCCATGGTATGATTCGAAGGCACATTGCGAGTATCACGCTGGGATCCCGGGGCATACGATTAAAAATTACACGGCATTTAAAAAGGTGGTCCAGAATCTGGTGAACACTGGCGTGTTAAAGTTTGATGAGCCTAATATAGCGGCTAATCCTTTGCCAAATCATGGAGGGAGAGGGGTGAATGTAATTGAGGAGGAGGATGAGGCTAAGCGGCTAAAGACGTATGTATCTGAAATTAGATCTCCTTTGAAATAGGTGTTTGAGCAGTTATACAATGCTGAAATGATACCGATAGACATGAAGGCTAAAAGGGAGATAGAATCGGATGTTTATTGTGAATATCACTAGGAAGCTGCTCATGAAATCCAACAATATGCTGAATTTAGATGTCTGGCCCAGATGATGATAGATAATAAAGAAATTGAATTCTTTGAGAAAACGGGTGAAAGAAAAGAAGTAGAAGTGTGTACCTCTGAAAGTTCTGAAGGCGGGTATGGGGTGAACAGACCGTTGATTATTTTAGCCAGGCCCAAAGTTGGAAGTTCCCCTAGTAATGTAAAATCAGTAGCAACTCCTAAGGTTGTGATCTCTCCCCCAGCACCGTTTGTATTCAAGAACACCTGGAGGGTTCCTTGGAATTATGCGACTAATGCGATAATACCTGGAAAGTCAAAGCTTCACGATGAGGTAAAAGGCCTAGAAGGTAAAAAAAATGGAAATGTTTGATGGAGAAATGGTGAATGAAGTCGGGCATTTCACTAGAATCGGGATATGTTATTCTTCAGAAGTTACTAAAGAGTCAGAAAAAGATAAAGCAAAGGCTCTAGTAGTACCAGAGAGAATATTTGGGGAGGAGTCAGCCCCGAAAATAAATGAGCTCGTCATTGAGGAGCAGGCCCAGGAGTTTCCAAAATTTCTAAAACACAGTGAGTACAGCACTGTTGAGCAGTTAAAAAGACAGCAAGCTAGAATTTATATCCTTGAACTGTTGCTGAGTTCGAAAGGGCATCACAATGCTTTGATTAAGGTGCTCAATCAGACATTTGTTCCAAATGATATATCGGTACATAAGTTGGATAGGATTGTGAACCATATAACTACTGATAACTATATCACCTTTACTGATGATGAGATTTCGGAAGGA
Source organism: Hibiscus mutabilis (assembly GCA_019671005.1). Classification (NCBI taxonomy): domain Eukaryota; kingdom Viridiplantae; phylum Streptophyta; class Magnoliopsida; order Malvales; family Malvaceae; genus Hibiscus; species Hibiscus mutabilis. The sequence continues at coordinate 11,982,224 of CM033742.1, forward strand.
GGGATGAGGTCTGTCAAAGCCTTAAACATCACAACTCACTACAAGGGGTATGTGCTTCCTAGAGTATTGATCAATAATGGGTCAGCTCTGAATGTTTTACCTATGGTGACTTTGTAAAGACTGCCAATTGATGACTCCCATATGAAGACCTACAAGAATACAATGAGAGCTTTAACGGAACAACTCGTGAGGTTTTGGGAAAGATTAAGGTACCGCTGTTAATTGGTCCTATGATTTACAATGCTGAATTTTTTGTTATGGACATAAAGTCAACCTACAATTGTTTGTTGGGAAGACCCTAGATACATTCTGCTGGCACAGTACCATCGTCCTTACACTAGAAGTTGAAATTTGTGATAGAAGGGAAGTTAGTGAGTATTGGAGCTGAAGAGGACATCATTGCTTCAGTGTCTACTGAAGCACCATATATTGAGACAGATAGAAGTGCTTTGGAATGTTCATTCCATGCTCTAGAATTCATAAATGCAACTTTTGTCGCTGAAAGGAAGCCGATTCCTTGTCCAAAGTTATCAAATTGCACTAAGATGACAGTTCATGAGATACTTGGTAGGGGAGCGAAAGTTAGAAAAGGATTGGGGAAAGATTTATAGGTTTATCCACATCCCAAATCTATTGAGATGAAGAAAGGTCATTTTGGGCTTGGATTTAAGCCAAATATTCAATAGAGGAAGCAAGAGATGAAGAGGAATGAAGATCGAAGAAGGGCTCGTTTCTTGGAAACTGAGACTACATGGGAGCCCATGTTCTTTCCTGACTTGGCAAGTATCTTCAAGTCACGTGGGTTCGTCAAAGTGGAGAAGCAATTGAAGATAACCAGGAGACGCTGAGGCTCCAGGAAGAGGAGATCTTTGGTGAAAACATAGGAAAATTGTGCATCAACGACATATTTGAAGGATCCAGCCTGGCAAGTTTCTGGAGGGAATACGCCCATGCTTTCCTGGTGAAGCCTTAAACAAATGGACCTCCGAAGATCTGCCTCTAGTCTTTAAGAATAAAACAGAGTAAATTTTAAGAAGCACCTCATACTTTTGTCAGCAAGTATGAGGGATTATATGTAAAGGGCTATTATGCAAGTTTACTTTCAATAAAGATCTTTCATTGTGATTCCTATATGGCAAACATGTTTTTTTTTGTTTCTTCGTATCTTTTCCAAATATATTATTTTTCTTGCAGGTCTTCAACTATTAATTGTATGAATGATTCTATCCTAAACTAGACTTTGAACGGCTATAGTGTTCAATGGAAGTTAATAAGGTCGAGGATGAGACAGAATGTGAAATCCCTGCTGAATTACTGAGGTTGGTGGAAAAGGAGGATAAACAGATCTTACCTCATAAAAAGAGATAGAAATCCTGAATCTGTGTACAAAAGAAGTTAAAAAGAAAGTGAAGATTGGTGCTGCCTTCTCATTAGAGATAAAACAAAAGTTGGTAGATCTGTTGCGAGAATTCAAGGATATTTTTGCTTGGTCTTATCAAGATATGCCAGGATTGGATACATATATTGTGGTGCACAAATTACCAATAAGGCCAGAATGTAAACCGGTTCAACAGAAGCTTAGAAGATTGAGACCGAAAATGGTACTGAAAATCAAAGAAGGGGTACAAAAATATATTGATGCGGTTTTCTGAAAGTGGCACAATATCTGGAATGGGTGGCCAATATTGTTCCAGTACCAAAGAAAGATGGTAAAGTGCACATGTGTGTTGACTACAAAGATTTGAATAGTGCAAGTCCAAAAGATAATTTCCCTTTGCCTCACATAGATATTCTGGTGGATAATACATCATGACATTCTTGGTTCTCCTTCATGGATGGCTTTTCTGGATATAATCAGATAAAGATGGATACAAAAGATATGGACAAAACTACATTCATAAACTTGTGGGGGACGTACTGCTACAAAGTAATACCTTTTGGACTAAGGAATGCTGGGGCAACATATCAGCGAGCCATGGTGACTCTTTTTCATGACATGATGCACAAGGAAATTAAAGTGTATGTAGATGACATGATTGCCAAGTCTTAGACTGAAGAGGAACATATTCAGAATTTGAGGAAACTGTTCCAAAGATTAAGGAAGTACCAGTTGAAACTCAATCCGAACAAGTACACTTTTAGGGTTACATCTGGGAAGCTCCTAGGCTTTGTGGTTAGCAGAAGGGGAATCAAAATTGATCTAGACAAAGCGAAGGTGATTCAAAATTTACTGCCTCCGAGTTTACAAAAAGAAGTTTGAGGATTCTCAAGGAGATTGAATTACATTTCTCGGTTCATTTGTCAATTAACTAATAAATGTGATCCAATTTTTAAGCTACTACAAAAGAACAATCCTTGTGAATGGGATGAAGAATGCCAAGAAACATTTGAGAAGATAAAGAAATACCTGATAAATGCTCCAATTCTGGTAGCACCGGTTCTAGGCATACCACTTATTCTCTACTTGACTGTTCATGAGAATTTGATGGGGTGTGTACTGGGGCAACATGATGATACAGGAAGAAAAGAAAGCGCCATCTATTACCTAAGCAAGAAGTTCACAGAGTGTGAAGTACGGTACCCGCCAATTCAAAAGTTATGTTGTGCTTTGGTTTGGGTAACTCGTAGACTTAGACAATACATGTTATACCATATTACTTGGTTGATATCTCGTCTTGATCCATTGAATTTCTTGATGGAAGCACTAGCCTTGACTGGAAGATTGGCTCGATGGCAAATGTTATTATCAGAATTTGATAATGTGTATGTAAAACAGAAAGCAATAAAAGAAAGTGCAATAGTAGATTTCTTGGCTAGTCGCGCTTCGAAAGACTATGAGCCCTTGAGTTTCGATTTCCCAGATGAAGATGTGATGAATATTTCTCTAGAGGAACAGGAAACAATAGAGAATGATGCTTAGAAATTATATTTCGATGGAGCGTTAATGCCCTGGGATGTGGGATTGGTGCAGTATTGATTTCTCCTGATAATACACATTATCCTTTCACAAGTAAGCTAGAATTTTTGTGCACTAGCAACATGGCAGAATATGAAGCTTGTGCTATGGGTTTACGAGCTGCTATTGAAAGAAAGATAGAGATTCTGAAAGTATATGGAGACTCTACACTAGTGATCTATCAACTTCGTGGAGAGTATAAAACAAAGGATGCAAAGTTGATCAAATATCAAAAATTGATTCTTGAGTTGATGAAAAATTTTAAAGAAATTACTTTCACATATCTCCCCAGAGAAGATAATCAAATGGCAGATGCCTTAGCTACACTGGCTTCTGTATTTCTAGCGAATAAGCCAGGAGATATGGTGCCAATTTAGATGCAGAGTTATGAAACGTATGCTCACTGCTACAGCATAGAAGAATAGGCAGATGAAAACCCATGGTATTATGACATCTTACAGTACATCAAATCCCAGACTTATCCTAGTGATATAAGTGATGTTGATAAAAGGACAATTAGAAGAATGGTTGTAGGATATATGCTTGATGGTGAAATCCTGTATAAAAGAAGCAATGATCATATATTGCTAAGATGTTTTGATGCTCGAGAAGCTAGAAGCATTTTAGCTGAAGTGTATGATGGAATATGTGGGACACATGCTAGTGGTTTTGCAATAGCCCAAAAAATTATGAGATATGAGTATTATTGGTCAACTATGGAAGGGGACTGCATTGAGTATGTTAAGAAATGTCACAAGTGTCAGATATATGCAGACAAAATCAATTCTCCTCCAGTACCTCTCCACACAATGAATTCACCATGGCCTTTTGCAGTCTGGGGCTTGGATGTCATCGGTCAGGTTTACCCCAAGGCTTCTAATGGAAATCGTTTTATTCTTGTGCCGTCAATTATTTTACCAAGTGGGTAGAAGCAGCTTCCTATGCCAATATCACCAGGTCAACAGTCTGCAAGTTTTTGAAAAAAATGATCATTTGTCGCTATGGATTACCTGAGAGAATCATTACTGATAATGCAGTAATTTCAATAACAAGGTAGTAGTAGAAGTGTGCGAGTAGTTTAAAATTTTGCATCACAATTATGTAGCTTACCGTCCAAAGATGAATGGCGTGATAGAGGCAGCAAATAAGAACATTAAGAAAATCATAGCGAAGACAACAGATACCTACAAGTATTGGCATAAAAAGTTACATTTTGCATTGTTTGCATATCGAACTTCAGTACGAACTTCTACCGGGGCAACGCCGTATTCTCTGGTCTATAGAATGGAGGCAGTATTACCAATTGAGGTTGAAATCTCATCTTTTCGAGTTTTGTCTGAAGTAAAATTGGATGAACCAAAATGGGTACAGGGTCAGTATGATCAGTTAAATCTCATCGAAGAAAAAAGGTTGAAAGCCATATGTCATAGTCAAATGTACCAGAAGAGAATGATGCAGGCTTATGATAAGAAATTTCTTCCCAGAGAATTCCGAGAGGGTGATCTAGTGCTACAAAAGATTTTGCCAATACATAAAGATTTCCGTGGGAAATGGATGCCTAACTGGGAAGGACCGTATATTGTTAAAAAGGCCTTCTCTGGGGGAGCGTTGATCTTGACTGAAATTGATGGTGAAGAGTTGCACAAGTCAATGAACTCTGATTCAGTTAAGAAATATTACGTCTGAAGAATAAAAAAGATATTAAAAAAAAGTGAAGTGAAAACCCGAAAAGGGCGCTTCACAAAATGGAATGATCTTAGGTGAAAACCCGAAAAGGCACTGAAGATTCAAAAAAAGAAAAAAAAAAGAAAAAGAAAATGGGGTTCAAGATGAAAACTCGCAATGTGCGTCTTGAAATCAAAAGAGGATATGAGTTGAAAACCCGTAAAGGGTGGCTTAAAGGGATTGTGATTAGGCATCCGACAATTAAGACCTCTCGCATACCCAGTATTTTGGAAGGGATTCCACGTCTGTAAACATTTCGACTATGTTGAAGTCTGCGGAACAAGGTCTCTAGTTCAAGGCTGCGATTGGTTGAAAGGGTTGTTGAATCCTTCATGCTATGGATACTCGAAGACTTGACTTTGTTTCTTGTTTTGTTGTTTCTGTTTGCCATGACTTTTTCAAATATCTTGTATTTCAATTGATAAGCTTCAATAAAGTTCATAAATTCTCTTTCAAGCTTTCTGTTATTATTTCTAAAGCATCATGAAAGTAGATTAGCATGATTCCTATAAAAGCATATGATTTCTTGGTATTACTATGTTTTGAAAATGCAGGTGAACCTTTGCACTCTAGGTTATTGAAGATGAGTGTAAAAAGAAGATTGAGTGGAATGCTATGCCATCAGAAATGGAGAAGAAGATAAAGAAGTGTTTAAATCAACCAACGGTTGAACAAGTGGGGATCACAGAAAGAAACAAGATGAAATGAGAAGATAAGATGAAAACCCGAAAGGGCGCCAAAAAAAGAAAAAAACAAAGTGAAAACCTGAAAGGGCATTTTGAGAAAAACAACCTAAAGTGAAAACCTGAAAAGGCGCTTTAGAGCACAGGACTGGAAACACAAAAAGAGGGTTTAAAGGCTAGTCTAGAGTATGAGATAAAGTGTCAGAGCAGGTCGAGGATTAGTGAAGAAACACCATCATGTGAAGTTTGATGAGCCATCCAGAAAGTGGAAGCAGCTGCCTTTTGTTTCCTAATAGATCATTGTTCATGCATCATATGTAGAAATTAAGATCAATGTAACCTTCATCAAAGCATTTTAATCTGTTTTGTCTGGAATTTACCAAGAATGAAGAGCTCATAATGATAAGAGTTTGTTCCAGAATTCCTAATAAGAAGAATTCGCTTAGCAAAGAATGAAGAACTCCTAATGAAAAGAGTTCATTCCAGAATTCCTAATGAGATGAATTCTCTTAGAAAAGAATGAAGTGCTCGTTCCAGAGTTACTAATGAGAAGAACTCACCCAGTGAAGAAAGAAAATCTCATAATAAGAAGAGTTCGTCCTTTGAAGAATGAGGAAGTTTCTAATGAGAATAGCTTGCTTATTCGACACCTTACAGAAAGGCAGATCAGCAAAGAGTGAGGAATGAAGAATTTCGTAATGAGAAGAACAACTTCAAACCTCAGAAAGTAAAGGATTTCGGTGAGTAGAGCCAGACTTTGGAAGATAAAGAATTGCATAATCAGAAGAACAACTTCAGATTCCATAGTTTGGTAGAAGATTGCAGAATTTCATAATCGGAATAACAGCTTCAAACTTCAACCGATTAGAGGATGGATGTACGTTCAAGCAAAATTTATGTATTTTCAGTCTTTGCTATATCCCTGTTCCACAATAATAAGCAAAGAGGGGACAGATGTAATACCTGAATTTTGATCGGGCCAAATTAAATAAACAATATGAATAATAATAATAAATAAGTAAATATAATAAATAAATAAAGTCCATAAATAGTCTATATACAAAGCCCAGACATTTCAAAATCCAATTTCATGGCTCGTTACAATCTTAAAATCTAAAATTCCTGCCCAATTCGGTAAAAGCCCAAGAAAACACAGTTTTATTTCTTTGTGCCGCCCAAACTTGCCACGTGGCACTCTGTCATTGGCTCCTTTATGTTTTAATCGGATCAAGCCATGCTGGAGCCCAACTGTCAACAGCCCAATGGTTGTGACGTTAGCATCTATCCCAGCTATAAAAACCCTATAGAGAGAGAAAAACATTTAATTAATGGTAGTAATAATTAGAGGCAATTATTACACTAATAATAATTGAGGAGAGAGGGAAGTGGAGAAGTTACCTGAGAAGCTGAAGAGTCCTTAGAATGCCAAAGGTCGTCGGAATCAGACATCGGAGCAGTGAGGTCGTCGTCGAAAATACACTGAGAGGTATATTTTCCTCTCTATACTTCATTTACCTGCAAAGGCACATAAAATAGATTATATCTTAACCAAAAAAATAAAAAAAAAACGAAATTAAAACCTAGATCTAAAAAAACACAAATCACAGTAGGTTTGGGGCTTATCTTGAGTTGATCGAGGGGGATTTTGGTGGCTGGTCGTTTCAAAAGAAAAGGCAGAGTTGAAGAGGGTAAATAGGTTCGGTTCAAGTAGTTTAGGCTTAGGATCTGGTGGAGACAGGAGGATTCGGTTGAATTCGGGCTTAGATCTAGGTTTAGGAGGGGAAATAGAGTTTTTTTAAAGTTTTAGGGTTTTTAGACGGTGTCATACGGTGGCCAAAAATTGCCTTACGGTGGTGACCGATCGTTGGAGAAAAACTAGACGGCGGAAGGAGTTAGGTTAGGGATGACCGGAGAAACCAGAAGTGGTCAGAGTTGCATAGGTGACCGGAGTCGATGACCAGAGGTGGTCGACATCTCCTCCGGCGACCGACAAACATGCCGGAGAGGTTGAAGAGTGGTGGACCTAGATCTAAGGATGGCGGCTACGGAGGAGTTCGACCGGAGTCTTAGGGTTTTGCTCGGTTTGGGATGAACAGTTAAGAACATGAAAGGTTTTTTATGGATTTTGATCTTAGGAAACAGGTTAAAAGGAAAGTTTTGATGTTTTTAGAGATTGAAATGAGGAAACATGATGAACAGTGATGAATTTTAGGGAAATATGAGGGTTTGATCGATAGGAAACATGAAATTGAGGTTTTTTGGTGTTTGTGAAAGATCAAACAAGAGTTTTGTGATGAACAAGGGTGTTTGATCGAGATTGGTGTGGTTTTTTGGGTTTAGAAGTGTTAGGGTTGAGAGAATTGGGCGGAAGAGGGAGAGGAGAGAGAGTGTGCAAGTGGGTTATGGCCGAGTTGGCCAGGGTTTAGACTATATATAGCCGAGTTGACACGACACCGTTTTGGTGTCGGGTCAAGTGTATGATCCGTGCGTTGAATCCGGGTCAACCCAGGGTCCGCATGTTGTTAAACGGATACCCTTTGGTTTTTGCCCAAACTTTTCATTCTACATAATTTTGTCCTTTTCCCTATTAATTTGACACTTAGGTTTCGCATTTAATTCAATTTGGTCCCTGAATTTCTTAATTATTCTCTCCAGTTTGTATTCACTTTCAATTAGGTAACTAGGGCTTTGTAATTGGACATTAGTTTTTGTAATAGTTTCAATTAGGTCCCATATTAATAAAAATCAGTTTAATGTTTAATTTGTTTTATTTATTTAATTTTTTTTATTTTAAATGTTATTAAATTATATGTTTGTTGCTTATTTTAAAATGGGCATATAGTATTTTGTTTAAACAATTTAAACATTTAGTTTAATGAATAATTGGAGCCTTTAGTCTAGGTCTCTCTAATTAGGGTTCAATAATTAAATAGAGTAGATAATTGTAGCAATTAGATATATATTAAATATAATTTTGGAATCCAAATTTGGATGGTGTTCCATTGTTTACAATAGGGTGTTATCACAATACGAATTTCACTAAATTATATTTAATATATATTTCACTTAAAATTGAATACAAATTTAGTCTTTAGTTAAAATTAAACAATTAATTAAGACACGTTGTAGTTAATTAAATCTATATCGAATAGAATCTTTGAGGTCCAAATCTGGATGGTGTTCCATTGTTTACAATGGAGTGTTATCTCAGCCTTGGTCATAAAGTTGTATATTCGATATACATTTTTACTTATAACATTGAATAATAAATTGTTAGAGCCTTAATTAGAATTAGAACTTTAATTAATTAAAGGATTAATTAGTTAGGAATATGATTAATTTAAGGGCTTTAAATATATGGAAGATGTTCAAGAAATTGGCATTTTCACATGAAAGCCATTAAATTAATTAATATTCATAGATTTAAACAATTAATTAAATAGAGCCTTTTAGGATAGTACTTAAAATTAACAAGGCAATAACTGGTCATTCATAAAAACTTTTTATGTTTGGAAATTCATTTTTAAATACGAATAGAGGTGCCACCTAACGAGGTGCTTTTAATCTAGTATTCGAATAAAATGAATCTCTTTATAAGAAGACATCTGCATTCGGAATTTAAATTCAATTAATAATTATGGAATAAATTAAATTCAAATAAATATTCGAAATGCCAAAATGCCACGTAAAATTAAAGGTATCGATAATGGGCATTCGTAGGGGTGCTAATCCTTCCCTACACGTAACCGACTCTCGAACCCAATTTTAAGATAGAATCTCTGGTTTATTTTTTCGGTTTCCAGTTTACCTCGAAGTGATCGGTGGCGACTACAAAATGTTTTTTAAAGAAAAATAAAGGAAAATTTGATTTAATCTGAAAAACCCTAAATTTTTAAGATTGAATTAAAAATGGCCAGAAAACCCTAATTTTCCAAAAGAACGATCGCCAGTCTATTTTTACACCTCCCGATTTCAAAACTGGTCGCGACACTAGAAAACCCTAATATTTTATGGATTATCTTGAATCATAATAATTAATTTTAAACTAGCATCCCAATAAGCCAAAGATATTATTTAAAATGAATAGAATTAATTAATTATGATTTTAATTAGGTTCCCACCTAAGTCAAATATCAATTTTATCCTAATAGATAACTAAGAGACATCCAACCAATTTAATGAATTTAACATTTATCTCAATAAGCCAAGGATAAATTTAAATTAATTAAATTAATTCTGATCTTAAATATAACTAAAGGCTCCTAAAAATCTAATCCTAAATTTAATTTAATTAATTTAAAACTTATGCCCAATAAGCCGAGCGCATAATTTAAATTAATTAAATTAAATTAAACCCTAAACTAACTAAGGCCTCAACTAACCTAACTAAATTCATTTTAATTAATTTAAACACATGCCCCAATAAGCCAAGGGCATGTTTTAAATTAATTAAAATAAATCCTAAAAGGCTAAACTATCCTAAGAACACATACAAGCAAATAATAAATTAAACCACATCCAACAAACAAAATAAAACACATAACACAAGCAAATAAATTAAACAAAAACATATAAGAAAAAAACTCAAATAAATAAAGTGGATTGCCAACAAATCTCATCAATATTTCATTAAACCATAAGAATGGATTACATAATAAATAAACAAGGGAAGAAAATACCAAAACCCAAATACATGCTTGATCAATCAATCCACGTATCGTTATCGATGGGGTTGAAAAGCTTGATTTAAGTATTGGTGATCCGAATGGTGGCAAGGGTAATGAATCATGGTGGTGTGAGTTTGAAACTCCTCGACTAAAATCCCTAAGCTATGAGTATCTGCCTCCTTCGCCCTGAAATCCTGATGATGTCGGTCCCTCCTATATAGAACCTTTCACCTTGAAGTCTTGAAGCTGTAAGTTTTTCCTATATAAAACTCCTCTCTTGAAGTCCTTGAGCTACGGGCATTTGACCTTTCGCTCTGAAATCCTGAAGATGTTGGTGCCTCCTATATAGAATATTTCACCTTGAAATTTTGAAGCTGTGAGTTTTTTCTATATAAAACTCCTCGCTTGAAGTCCTTTTTGGGTTTTTATTTTGTTTTTTTTTCTTTTCTTTGTTTCTCCTCTTTTTCTTTCTTATTTTTTTCTCTTTTTCTCTTTTTTCTTTTTCCTTTTTTTCTTCTTCCCACTTTCTTCTTTTTTTCCTTCTTTTTTTTCTTTTTTCCTTTTTTGGAAATGATCAAATTAAAAGAATGGAAATTTGTCCTTATGAGGGGATCAAATTGAGAAATTCTTTTTAATTAAGAAAAATGTCCTTAGGAAAGGACTGAATTAAGAAATTCTCATTTTGAGAAATTGGTTTTTAGAAAAAAATCTTTAAGAAATTATCAAATTAAGAATTTTGAGTATTAAAAACATCATTAAGAAATGATCAAAATAAGAAATTCGTTTTAAGAAAAACATCCTTAAGAAAGGATAAAATTGGGAAATCCGAGTTTTAATAAAAATATCCTTAAGAAAGGAATAAAACCAGGGAATCTGAGTTTTAAGAAAAACATCCTTAAGAAAGGGATAAAATCGGGGAATTTGAGTTTTAAGAAAAACATCCTTAAGAAAGGATAAAATCGGGGAATCCGAGTTTTAAGAAAAACATCTTTTAGGAAGGGATAAAACCATGAAATTCGAGTTTTAATAAAAACATCCTTAAGAAAAGGATAAAACCGGGGAATCCATGTTTTAATAAAATATCCTTAAGAAAGGATCGGATTAATAAATTCTTTGTAAGAAAAACATCCTTAAGAAAGAATCAAATCGGGAAATTTGGGTTTTAAGAAAAACATCCTTAAGAAAGGATCGAATTAAGAAATTCATGTTTCAAGAAAAACATCCTTAAGAAAGGATCAAATTAAGAAATTTGGGTTTTAAGAAAAACATCCTTAAGAAATGATCAAATTAAGAAATTCATGTTTTAAGTAAAACATCCTTAAGAAAGGATAAAATTAAGAAATTTGGGTTTTAAAAAAAATATCCTTAAGAAAGGGATTGAATAAAGAAATTCATGTTTTAAGAAAAACACCCTTAAGAAAGGATAAAATCGGGAAATCTGAATTTTAATAAGAAATGGTATCTTGCTTTGAGACTACTGAAATACCTCATAAAAATGGTGTCTCACTTAGAGACTACCAGAATACCTTGACTGAATGCCTCAACTTCGAATTGTCTTAGCATAAAAATATGTTTGTCGCTCCCAAATAACCGAAGATTGGAAGACCTTTATAAATCATAATCACGCAAGTCAAAGGACTCTTGATTCTTTGTTGAGATCTACTTCTCCTCTAATGAAGCTGTAGATCAAATCTTTTATCAATCTTCAAATACCTATTTAAAATAAGAAAAAATGATATGATGGTATGAGTTAATATACTCCTAACATAAGGACGTCTAACTACAGATGATGCATGAGTGGAGTCATTTTTAAAATTGTTGGGAAAAGACCCTTGCTTTCCGATCGATCACCCTTAACTTTCATGGGCCCTTTGTCTTTGCAGAATCTTCATCTTTTGTCCCTTCTTGAAAGGGTGTTGCTAACTTGTATTGCTCGGAACACAAACTATCATTTCCTAAAGTTCAACTCTAGAACATTGTCCCTACTTCACTTGGGCTTAAATGTTGTCTCTTCAATGACTCTTCATGATGAGTCTTCTTCATTCTCAACATTATGGCTAACACATGCCCCCTAAAACCTCGAATTTTCCTTACTTTCAATAAGGTCCCGAGTCTTCATTATTTTGAGCCATACGACACATTATGGTAGAAATTTACTACAAATCTCTGAACCGTCTAGCATATGAAACCATGTTATTATTCTCAATACAATCACTGATGAATTACCCATTCATGCTAGGTCGACCATATAGACCTAAAACTTTATCCCTAAAGTCATATAGAGACGCATTCTTCTATTTCTTGATCTTAGTATCACCTCATCTGGCCTTTGGGTTTGACTGTTATTTTGCCCCTGACCCATCGGTACAGTCGTCCTTCTATCTCAATGTTGGGCTAAAAACATGCCCCTCAAATCTCCAAACTTTCATTCCTTCAATAAGACTCAATATTCATTTCGTTGATCCAATCGAGACACTATGGCAGGCATTCATTTTGAGCCTTTTGAACTGTGTAGCATTCCTTCACGTTAGGTTGATCATATACATCTTTGACCCTAAATTCTAAATTTTATCCTTGAAATAATACAAAGAAACCCTATTCTTCCTATTTGTTTCTCTTTCTCTTTCTTTTATTTTGTCCTTTCTCTCTTTTTTCTCTTTCTTTTTTTCTCTTTTCTCTTTTCATATATATGTCATTTGCTAATTAACATTTCAAAAAAGGATGTGTTTTTGCTTTATATATATATATATATATATATATATATATACATACATACAAAATTAAAATCAAAATCAAAAGAATAGAATGTCCCAGATATTAAGTGCAAGAGTGTCATAGATTCAATCCTCCGGTGATCAACGGTTTATTTTTGAATGTTGTGGCGATATTTGAAGTTGTGAAACTCCTGCCAGATTGCTCGGTTCATCCTCATGATTATGGTATTTGCTTGATATGTTCAAAAACCACTCCTTCTAGTTATCATTGTTTTTCTCCATTCATAAATATATTTAAGGTCTTCAAATTTTATTTAACCCATGGAGTGCAAAAAATATCATTCTAAGAACTTTTAGTACTAGTGTATTCTATTGTGTCAGTGTCTTCAAAGATTCATCTTTGACGCTAGGGTATTGAATGGGTGGATCATATCTCCTTATTAGATTTGTTCTCCCTCCATAGATCCATTAGGATTCTCTGAGACTTATTCAATTGTTCATTCAGTTCTTAATTTCTAACTTTTTAGTTTTTTTTCAGGAATTCAACTCATCACAGTCCTTTGTCTCGAGAATAATGGTGGAGCATACAACAATACCCTGAGTTACTCGGCATAGTCATGATTTGAAAACTTACTCATACAACAAAGGTTTTTGACTCAATTAGAGTAAGTGGAGCAAAGCATCCTTTTTTAGCCTTTTTGCTATAGTGGAGTGCCCTTCTAATTTTCTTTTTCTTTAAAACACTTTATTTTTTTTATCATTTTTTTGCGTTAAAAGAATTCTCACATTCAAGAAACTCTATTGGGATTTTCTAGGAGATTTTTTTATCATCGAACATTATCGAAGGAGTAGTAATCTTACGTCCTGCGCTTTACCGACCAGAGCAGACTGAGCAATAAATCATATTTTATCGTGATCACAACATTCGATTGATCTTTTTATTAGAATCAATGCCACATCATGCACATGATATATGGGGATCCACGAGGGTAAGAAAGAATATACATATATTTTTACTTAAAAGATGCATCCTTTCATTGAAATGAGAAAGGCAACCATAACACAAGACCTTACAAAGGTATTTGCTACTTTCAGGCAAACAATAGCAAAGTTAATTCCACGCATTACTTCAAAAGAAAATGAAAAATGCAAGGAAATGTAAACAAATGAACTCCTATGAAGGAAAACTGGGAAATCACCACCTACCAAAATTCATGCTCACCATTCTTTCTTCTTAAAACTTCAAAAGGTCGATCTCAAACAGACTTTCAACCTTGTTTTTTAGGGCTCCACAATCATCCGTAGTATGGCCCATACTTCCCACATGGTATTCACATATGGCATTAACATCATAACCCTCAGGATAGGGATGATCTTTTGGTTTGGACTAAACCAAGGTCAAAAGCTTCCTCTCAACAACCTTTGGGAGCAAATTAGTGTACGAGATTGGAACTATATAAAGAAACTTTGGACGCCTTGCAGACCATAATGATTGATTACGGTAGTGGCCTTGAAGCTGATTGGTTGAGTGAGAACCCACCATATGAATGTGAGAGTCATCTTCCTTCTAAGGGGTTGTGCTGTAGGGGTTGTTTATATTTCCCTTTTTTTATAGCATCCTCGAGGTGCTCTCCAATCATGACTAATTTTGTAAAGCTAACGACAAGGTGGCTTATGAAGTGATCATACAACACTCCCTTTAGAGTATCTACAAACATAAGAGTGATTTCTCTTTCCTGAATTGGGGGTTGAACCTGAGCTACCATGTCTCGCCATCGTTGAGTGTATTGGTAAAAACTCTCGTCAAACGTCTGTTCCAAACTTTGAGTAGGAATCGATTCAGAATCATCTTTGTTATATTTTATACTGTTCTGTGAAGGCTTTGGCTAAATCCTTCCCAGACTTGATCCGAGCCTGTGTTAACTGATTATACCACTTCATGGTAGACCCTGCCAAACTATCTTGGAAACAGTGAATTAACAATTTCTCATTGTTAATGAATCATGCCATCTTTCGACAAAACATGGTTATATGAACGATGGGACAAGTCGTCCTGTCAAAATTTTCAAATTCTGGAGTTTTGAACTTATGCGGAATTTCCAAATCTGGGACCAAACTAGGCCTCTTGGCATTCAATCTATAGGATACTTCTTCATCCTCCTTTGCTCAAAACCTCTCCTCAAGATCCTTCTTGGTTTCCTCTAATTGCTTGGAGAACTCCGCCTTGACCTTGTTTAACCCCTCCAATTCATTTAGACACAGAATACTATCTCTAACATTTTTTGCATTACTGAAGGTCAGACCTGGTGGACCATGAGTGGAGGTACCAACCTGATGTGATGAAGTCGCTATTTGCGGAATTTTTGGGGTAGTGTTGATAAAGAATGGGGAGTATGAATGATCTTCCAAGTTTTGAGTGGGATTTTCAACAGTACATTTTCCATTCGAGTTCTCATTTTGCTTGAGCACTAACAGCTGAGACAACTCCTTCATCATGTCTTGTTGGGATTTGGCTATGGTCTCCCTCAATTCTAACTGCGCCCGCTCTAATTGCCCCATTAGATCAGCTTCTATCTTGGCAAAACTTTCTTCTATTTGCCTTCTTTGATGTTAGGGAAGTGTGAACGTAGGACCCTTGATCACTGGCACGAGATCCCCCAGTAATTAATTTTGTTGTTTCATGAATTAATGTATGCAATGCATCATACGCATGGTAGAAATAAATGATCATAAGCAAACACTTAAAATGCACAAATGAATGCAAGTATGAAGCACCAAAATTCTTAAACATGAAATCTTTTAATTAATTTCAATACTTTGCAACTTTTGCATCTTACACATGAAATCTTTTAATTAATTTCAATACTTTGCAACTTTTGCAAACAAATGCAACATAATGTAAACATGCATGAATGCAAAGGGAAACACTGATTCGGCAAATATCCTTGTTAAACAGCTTGCAATAATGGAGATATCGTTCCATTACAACAATGAAAGAAAAATCGCTAGACAAAGGACCCACAAACCAAGACAGCCTTTTTTCTTCTTCTGACTCCTCTTTGGCATATTCCTGAAGTTCGATAGCACCCCGTGTTAGAAATTGGAGCTGTTGGACAATTCCTCGTACTTGAGCCACCAAGTTTTCCATCTCTTGTTCTTGCCCCTAAATATCCTAAGCAGCATCTCAGAGTCGTTCCATCATCGGTATCTGATACTCTTGGATTGCCCCTTTGTAGCTTGCAACTTAGTCCTTGAGCTTATGAACCTCGGTTTTTGTTTACTCAGATTTACCCCTCGGTCAATCAACCTTTTGTAGAAATCCCTCAAAATTCTTCTCGTCATTGTTATGTATCAAATCTCTCATTGATCAAGCCTTTAATTTCAAACTATTTCCAAATCAGTGTTTTCTTAATGATATGACAAGATATAAAAATAAAGAAAACGGATAGGAAACTGGTTAGTAATGGAAAAAAACTAAATCAATCAAGTGAAAAAATATAGCAAAACGAATTAATCAACAAAGAAAAATGAAAAACCTAACCACATGAATTCCAATTCGCATGGCAATAATTGGGGCGGGTTTCCTAAATTCTCACACATGTGGGTTTGGTTCTAAAAGGGGTACTCGAACCTATCTTATCACCTACTAAGGCAACAAGAAACCCAAAGTCTGGCCCATTACAGGCTTGCGAATTGGATTCGGTTCGAGTGAAAACACGACCTAATGACATGGAGGGCTGCTCACGTGTCAAAAGGCGTGGATTCCATAAGTGAATGACCGACCCGTGGAGGGCTACTCACGTGGGTATATGGCATTTCACTCCCACTCAAGGGACAGAGCTCGGGTAGAGCTTGGTGATCATGATGCAACACGTGTCGGTGATTTCTTAAAAATTAAATGAGTAATTAATTCTAAACCACCAATTATCAAAGCCCGTCGAATTAAAGAAACATCTTCAAAAAAGAACAAATTAATGTCGATTTAAATTTCAAATTTTCCATCATTAAAAGCAACATATATTTCCTTGGCCTAACTCTCTCTTTTTTTGTAAAAACAAATAGCAGATCCCCAGCGAAGTCGCTAGCTGAAGCGACCTAAATAATTTCTCTCGCTACAAAAGTGTCGCGACCATTTTTGGAAATCGGGATGTGTAAAAATAGCCTGACGATTGATCTTTTGGAAAATTAGGTTTTTTGGCTATTTTTAATTTAATCTTGAAATTTTAGGTTTTTCATATTAAATCGGATTTTCCTTTATTTATCCTTTAAAAAACATTTTGGAGTCGCCACCGATCACTTTGAGGTAGACTGGACACCGGAAAAACAAACCAGAGATTCTGTCTTAAAAATTGGGTTCAGGATTCGGTTATGTGTAGGGAAGGATTAGCACCCCCTACGAACGCCCGTTATCGGTACCATTAATTTTACGTGGCATTTTGGCATTTCGAATAATAATTTGAATTTAATTTATCCCATAATTATTAACTGAATTTAAATTCTGAATGCAGATATCATTTTATAAGAAAATTCATCTTGTTCGAATACGAGATTAAAAGCACCCCGTTAGGTGGCACTCCTATTCGTATTTAAAAATAAATTTCCAACATAAAAGGTTTTTAATGAATGATATTTTATTGTCTTGTCAATTTTAAGTATCAATCCTAAAAGGGCTCTAATTAATTAGTTATTTAAGACTATGAATATTAATTAATTTAATGGCTTTTATGAGAAAATGCCAATTACTTGAACACCTTCCATATATTTAAAGCCCTTAAATTAATCATTTCCTAATTAATTAATATCTCTGATTAATTAAAGTTGTAGTCCTAATTAAGGCTCTAACAATTTATCATTCAGTGTTATAAGTGAAAATGTATAACGAATATACACCTTTATGACGAAGGCTAAGATAACACCCCATTGTAAATAATAGAACACCATCCAGATTTGAACCTCAAAGATTCTATTCGATATACATTTTATTAACTACAATGTATATTGACTAATTATTTAGTTTTAATTAAAGAACTAAATTAATTTTCAATTATAAGTGGGATGTTTATTAAATATAATTTGTTAAAATCCATGTTGTGATAACACCCCATTGTGAACAATGGAACACCATCCAAATTTCGATTCTAAAACTATATTTAATACACACCTAATTACTACAATTGTCTTCCTATTTAATTGTTGAACCCTAATTAGAGAACATAAAACTAAAGGCTCTAATAATTATTAAATCTAGGTGTATTTAATTGTCTAACAAATATACTATATGCTTGATTTTAAAATATGCATCAAATATATAATTAAAGCAATTAATTAAATAAAACAATTAATGACTAAACAAATTGAACATTAAAACTAAATTTATTAATAGGGGACTTTATTGAAACTATTACAAACCCTAATGCCCTAATTACAAAATGCTTAGTGACCCAATTGAAGGAATTACAAACTGACATTCAATTACAAAGCATGAGGGACTAAATTGAGAGAGTTACAAAGTTAGGGGCTCAATCTAAGAGAAATAGGGGGACTGAATTGTGATGATTACAAATTTGGGGGCCAAAACAAGATGATCCATACATTGGATGCAGACCCATGACCCGACCCGCGTAAAAACGTGTGAATCCTAGGTGACTCGACGTCAAAACGATGTCATTCCTTATTGTCTATATAAAGCCATTTCTCATACCAAAATTCGGTCTTTCCTCTTATTTGCTAAATTTTAACTCTCTCACCTCACTTTCTCCCTCTCTCTAACTCTCTCAATTCTCTGTGCACAAACATGTCCCAGCCCAGAAAACTAACCCAAACGGATCAAAAACCTAGGTCTTGGGATGAACATTCAACGTGTTCATCCCATTTTAGATGAACACCCATATTGCCGGCCACAAACCACCATAGGCACCACCCCTGAATCCTTATCCGCCTAACTCCGATCACCTTTAAGTGTTCGCCGGCCACCATTCCTAAACTCCGGCCATCACTCCTAAACTCGACCCATATTTCCAGCCGTTGTGGGGTGAAATCTGGCCACCGTCCTCCGCCATATTCGAACCTTAAAAAACCCCAAAAATTATAGATTTTAACCCTATAACCCTAAATCTACCCAGATCCGATAAGATCCCCTTTTTCCCCAGCCTAGACTACCCAAGATATCACTTTTCAACTCCAACTCGCACTCACCGCTCACCGGCGACCGAAGGGAAGTTCCAGCCACCCTAAATCCTTTATTTTAGTTACTATTTTTAAAATCTAAATAAAAAACAAAGAGGAATATACCTCTGTAATTTCGGCCGTGATAACTTCGACAACCGGTAATCCTCTCGACAACGACGAGCTTTGCGACGAATTGGCTTTCACATCAGTTCAGCTTCTGACGACAGTTGGTCTCCTGAGGTAACTCTCTCTCCCCTAATTATTATTATTATTTAATAGTTTATTAATGACTAATAATTGCCCTCTAACTTTCCTCTCTCTCCCTATTTATAGGCGTCAGGCTCGCTGACGTCATGGGTGCTATTAGCTGTTGACAGCTGGCGAGGGAATGAGTTTAATCTGGGTGAACTCTAAATGGAACAATAACATAATGCCACCTGGCTATTTGAGCGGGAAAAAGAAGCATTGGTGTGCTAGTTTGGACTTTTAGTGTATGTTTGGGCAGGCACAATTTTTGGATTTATTTAGATATCCGAAAATGGGTTTTTGGTTGTAATATTTGGGCTTTGGGTGTTTTATATGTAAATTGGAAATTATTTGGAATGTAGGATATTATTTAAGGACTATCATAATACATATTTATATTTACTATTTTTTATTTATTTATTTATTTATTAGCCTGGTCAAAATTCGGGTATTAAAAGTTCCCCTATTTGCTCATTAATGTGGAACATGGATAGAGCAAAGACTAAAAATACACGAATTTTGTCCAGACCTCTTGGCCATCCTATGAAGGGCAGATCTTTCATTACAAACAATGCTGAAGTTTGAAGTTGTTCTTCTCATTACGAAATTCTCCAATCCTCTGCCAAAATGTGGAATCTGAAGTTGTTCTTCTTATTATGAAATTCTTCATCTTCCAAGGTTTGAAATTGCTCTTGTCATTCTTCATCTCTTGAGGTCTGAAGCTGTTCTTTTTATTATGAAATTCGTCATCCCTCTGTCGAACTATAGAATCTGAAGATGTTCTTTTTATTATGAAATTCTTCATCCCTCTGTCGAACTATAGAATATGAAATTGTTCTTCTTATTACGAAATTCTTCATCTTCTAAAGTTTGATATCATTCCTTGAAATTCTTCACCTTCTGAGGTTTGAAAATGTTCTTATTATGAAATTTTTCATCTCTCTATTGAACCATCTACTTCTCTGTCAAAGTGTTGAACAAGCGAGTTTTTCTTATTAAGAACTCTAGATTCTTTGCTAAAAACATTAGTTTGCCTCTATGTAGAGACGTTGATAAGTGTTCAAAAGTACTATTTTTCTTACCCTTTTTACTCATATTATTGTTAGACTTAGGCTCATATTAGTTGCATAGTTAGCCATTCATGCATTAATCCATGTTTCCTTCCATCGTTGAGCTTGATTACATAACTTGGTAGTTTTTGTGGAAAAGATGCTGCTTTGGTGTGCTTTGTGTGTGTATGTGCAGGATCACTTGCCAAAGCAATGCCGAGCTAGTTGCCAGGGAAATGCATGAAGGATATGCTGAGCTAGTTGCCAGGGCAATGCATGAAGGAGACGCCGAGCCAGTTGCCATGGCAATTGTCGACAAAGAGAAAATGCAATAGGGATGTCGAAATTAATGACTTTACAAGCCCAAGATGACATGGAGCAAGGCCCAAGCCCAAAGGAATTTGATTGCCATGCAGAGATTAAAGAAGAATTAAATTCCAAGAAGATAGGAGAAGTTCTAATAGGAATAAAATTATAATAAAGAATTATATTCTTTAAAGATAATTTAATTCCAACTCAAACTCCTCCTCAAAGAAGGACTTTGGCCTAGCCCTATAAATAGCAAGGAGATTTCGACAACTTGGAGAGAAAGCATTAGGGAAATTTCGACAAGTCCAAGGGAGAAAGCAAGGGATTTTCGACAAGCTTCATCTTTTCTTCCTTGTTCGATTGGGTTCATGCTAGGGATTGTTTATCTTGTGTTTCTTTGGAACCTATCCATGAACTAAATTTACTTGGCTATGGTTATTGTGTTTTGTGGTTGTGAGAAACTATTGGTTTTTGTTTAGGTAATAAGAGTTTGCACTTTTCTATTTCAAGGTTTATTCATTCTTGGTTCTTATTCTTGTTTGCGAGTGAATTGGGAGAGGATCTCGTGATTTCATCTATTTATCTAATATCGGGAGAGTTAGATTCAAGAAACAAATGAATATGATCTTTATTCAATCCAATGATGGTGAAGATTTATCCGGCTTAGGAATAAGTTAAGGATTTCAACGGCTAAAAGGAGCGCAAGATTGGTTGTTGTTCACCCTTGATTCACGCAGGGATGTATTATCAAGGCATGCACAAGTAGCTAGAGTTTCGACTTAGGGATAAGAAGAAACCATTGAAGAACGCTCTACCGAACCTTGAAGGTTGCTGCCCAGACGCCCAAGTAGTTGCCCAACTAGTTGCCCAGGCAACCATCGATTAGTTGCCAAGGCAACCCCGTTGTGCAAGTTGCCACGGCAACTGAGTTGCCCGTGCACTCTTTTACCATGACAATCCAATCAGCTATCACACCTCAACTCACGATAACCTGGCCTATCTCTCTCTCATTTGAATTCATCTTTTCTTTTACTTTATTGCTTTCTAGATTAGTCATTAGTTAAACTCCTATAATCCTTTACTTGTGTTTTTACTTTTTACAGTGCAAGGGACTAGATTCTTGAAGTAGCACCAATCCCTGTGGAGATGATATCTTTTATACTATAACTTGCGACGTGTATACTTGCACATTTGCGTAGCACTTATTACGCGCAACAAGTTTTTGGCGCCGTTGCCGGGGATTGGCAATAGCGACTTTGTTTTTATTTTCTTGCACATTCTTTTCATTTTTCTTGTTTAAAATTCAAAGGGCTAACAAACTTTGGTTTTGCATTGGTATATGACCAGGGCGAGACCGACTTCACCAGAATATCCCTTTGATCCAGAAATCGAACGAACCTTACTAAGACTTAGACGAAGGATAAGAGAAGCAATGGCAAATCAAGACGACAATATGAATCAAGATGTTCGAGCAGGAGGAGGAGTGATTCTTGCACGAAACAGAACTATTCGAGACTATCTTGAAGAAGATCTTGATGGACTTAACCCAGGAGTTGTCGCACCTGAAATTGAAGCCGACCACTTTGAGTTGAAACCGGTAATGTTTAATATGATCAACACAATAGGTCAATTTGGCGGCTCAGCAACTAAAGATGCACGACAACATCTGAAATCTTTCCTCGAGATTTGCAACTCGTTCAAGATACACGGAGTCACCCCCGATGTCCTACGATTAAGATTATTCCCCCTATTCACTGAGGGATAGGGCGAAAGCATGGTTGAATAGCATTCTCGCCGGATCCATAGCATCTTGGACTGATCTTTGTCGTGATTTCCTTGCTAGATTTAATCCTACAAATTTAACCGATAAGCTTCGTAACGACATTACTTCTTTTCGGCAGGCAGATGATGAATCCATGTACGAGGCTTGGGAGCGATATAGAGAACTTATACACAAATGCCCCCTACACGGATTCCCGATGTGGACTCAAGTAACAATGTTTTACAACGCCGTGAATACACCAACAAGGATGATGCTAGATGCCTCGGCAAACGACATACTCCTAGATAAATCGCCGGAAGAAGCAATGCAAATTTTAAACAGGTTGGCCAAGAATGATTATCAATTCCCATCCACTAGAAGAGGAGGAGTTAGACGCCAAGCCACAATACATGAACTAGGATCATCAGATTCAATTTCGGCACAATTGGCCACTTTAACCAAGATGGTCCAGAACATGCAAAAACCAAACAACACACATGAAGTCAAGGTAATGGATTCTTTTTGTGAGTTATGTGGTGACAACCATAATTCTTCTGAATGTTTGCAGAATCCGGAATCTAGCTTCTATGTGGGGAATTACAATCGGAGCAATAATGTGATTGCCAATACATACAATCCAGCTTGGAAGAAGCACCCGAATTTTTCATGGAGTAATCTCAACAATGCTCTAAACCAGAACAATCAGAATGCACAAGCATCGGGATTCCAGCAGAATATGCCACGGCAACAGATGTCGCAGCAACAACCGATAACATCTAGTTCTTTGGAAAACTCTCTAAATGCTTTTATGATGAAAACTGAATCTTATATGGCTGAGAATAGTAATTTCATAAAAAGAACTGATGCTTTTATTAACAGGACCGAGATGAGATTGCAAAACCAAGAGGCAGCAATCAAATCATTGGAAAATCAAGTCAGACAGTTTGCTCAAAATCTGAATACTAGACCACAAGGAGGTTTACCTAGCGATACTGAAGTCGCAAGAGGAACTGGCCATGAGCAATGTAAGGCGATCACCACTAGAAGTGGCCAACAACTTAGAGAGGCTCAAACCCGCTCATCAAACAAAACTCCACAAAAAGATCAAGATGAACCTAGCGGCAAAGCCTCAGATGCTGAACCAGGAATTGCCGCGGCAACCGGCAATAAGCATGCCTCGGCAACCGACAATAAAGACGCCTCGACAACTTGCGATAAGCATGCCTCGGCAACCCCAATTGATAATGCCTCGGCAACTCCAGATGTCCCGGCAATGCCGTCAATCAGATTTCAAACCAATGAAAGAATCGAAGATATCTGACTTCCACCACCATTCCCACAAAGGATGAAGCGACAAAAGCAAGAATACCAATTCAAGAAGTTTATTGATATCCTAAAGCAAGTCCACATCAACTTGCCACTGGTGGAAGCAATTGAACAAATGCCAAACTATGCCAAGTTTCTTAAAGACATTGTGTCCAAGAGAACAAGGCTAGGAGTGTTTGAAACAGTTGCCGCGACAGAGGGATGCATGGCAATGTTGCACAATCGTATGCCACCCAAGTTGAAGGATCCCGGAAGTTTCACAATACCATGTTCCATTGGAAATCACTATGTCGGGAAAGCATTATGCGACCTTAGGGCTAGCATAAACTTGATGCCTAAATCAGTTTTCCAGAAACTAGGAATCGGGAAGGCAAGACCTACAACAGTTATGCTGCAGCTAGCCGACAGATCCTATGTGCATCCAGAGGGAAAAATCGAGGACATACTGGTAAAAGTTGATACATTTATTTTTCCCGCTGACTTTATTGTTTTGGATTGTGAAGCAGATGAGCATGCACCCATCATTCTCGGGAGACCATTCCTAACGACAGGGAGAACCTTGATTGATGTTGAAAAGGGAGAACTCACAATGAGGGTGAATGACCAGCAAGTTAAACTAAAAGTGTTCCAAACACTAAGGCATGCCGATGATCCAGAAGAATGCCAACTACTTCATGCCACGGCAGAGTTTAACTTCGATGAGGAATTTAGTTGCCTCGGCAACTACATTGCCAACCAAGAGGAACATGAGGAGTATGAAGAACCGGTCGATGAGGAACAACCAGAAGAGGCAAATTGGCTAGTCAACTGACCAGGTACATACTTTGAACCACTGGACTACTCAGGTAAGGAAGGTAAGCTCGAAAAACCCTCTATTGAACAACCACCAATTCTTGAGTTGAAACAATTGCCAGAGCAACTAAAATATGTATACTTAGGGACCGATAATACATTGCCTGTAATTATTTCTTCTAAGTTACAGCCTGAGTAGGAAAAGAAGCTGATCAAGATGTTGAAGCTATACAAAAAGGCAATAGGGTGGACAATTGCCGACTTGAAGGGAATTAGCCCGGCGGTGTGCATGCACAAGATCTTGTTGGAAGATGATCACAAACCTTCAATTGAGGCCCAGAGGAGACTGAATCATGCCATGAAAGGGGTTGTAATGAAAGAAATCATCAAGTGGCTTGACGTCGGCATTATATACCCTATCTCTGATAGTACGTGGGTAAGCCCGGTACAATGTGTACCGAAAAAGGGAGGTATAACAGTGGTAAGCAATGAAAATAATGAACTTATCCCAACCAGGACTGTGACAGGTTGAAGGGTTTGTATGGACTATCGAAAGCTAAACAAAGCTACTAGGAAAGATCACTTCCCATTACCCTTTATTGATCAAATGCTTGACCGTCTTGCAGGTAAACCCTTTTATTGTTTTCTTGATGGTTATTCAGGTTACAATCAGATTGCCATAGCACCAGAAGATCAAGAAAAGACAACCTTCACATGCCCATACGGCACTTATGCCTTTCGAAAGATGCCGTTCGGATTGTGTAACACCCCGGTAACCTTCCAAAGATGCATGATGGCACTCTTTTCAGACATGGTCGAAGACTTCCTTGAGATCTTCATGGATTATTTTTCAGGTTTTGGTAATGACTTCGATGGCTGCCTCGGCAATTTAGAGAGGGTGTTGGCAAGATGCGAAGAAACGGATTTAGTCCTCAATTGGGAGAAATGCCACTTTATGGTAGATGAAGGAATAGTGCTCAGCCACAAGATTTCATCCAAGGGAATTGAAGTAGACAAAGCCAAGGTGGACGTGATCCAGAGATTACCCCCACCAAATTCGGTTAAAGGAATTCGAAGTTTTCTCGGACATGCAAGTTTTTACAGGAGGTTCATTCATAATTTTTCTAAAATCACTAAACCCTTGTGTAATCTGCTTGAACAGGATAAAGTCTTCGATTTTGATGATTCTTGCACCCAAGCATTCGAAACCCTAAAGAAAAAGCTTGCCTCAGTACCCATTGTCGTTCCACCAGATTGGACGCTACCTTTTGAGCTCATGTGTGATGCAAGTGATTTTGCGGTAGGAGCAGTCCTAGGCCAACGCACAGGTAAGACCTTCCATGTGATATACTACGCTAGTAAAACTCTTAATGGTGCTCAAGTGAATTACACAACAACGGAGAAAGAGTTACTAGCTGTAGTTTTCGCATTTGACAAGTTTCGATCCTATTTAATTGGTACAAAGGTAATTGTTCATACGGACCATTCGGAAATCAAATACTTATTTGCTAAAAAGGATGCTAAACCTCGTTTGATTCGTTGGATATTACTTTTACAAGAATTTGATATTGAAATTAAGGACAGGAAAGGAACAGAAAATCAAGTGGCCGATCACTTATCACATTTGGAATGCAATAGGGAGGAGGACGCGGATCTAGAGATATGTGATGCATTCCCGGATGAAACCCTAGATGCCTCGGCAACCCACGACACCTCGGCAACCATAGATGCACACGCCTCGGCAACTCTCGACGCCGCAACAGTCTTTGACGCGCACGCCTCAGCAATCTTGGGAGTAGTCACCACGGCAGCACATGCCTCGGCAATACCCTGGTACGCGGATTTAGTTAACTTCCTTGTTTGTGGTATTTTTCCTTATGCCATTACTCACCAAGGGAAGAAGCGGTTCCGCCATGATGCTAAGCATTACTTTTGGGACGAGCCTCTTTTGTTCAAACAATGTGCAGATCAGGTTATACGCCGATGTGTCCCTGAAGAAGAGCAACAGAATGTACTCCGGCAATGCCATTCTTCACCCTATGGAGGACATTTTGGAGGAACTCGTACCGCGGCCAAAGTTTTGCAATCCGGGTTGTATTGGCCAACATTGTACAAAGATGCCCAAGACTTTTACAAGCAATGTGATCGTTGCCAGAGGACGGGTAATATCTCTAGACAACATGAGATGCCGCTCCAGAACATCATCGAGGTGGAACTGTTCGATGTATGGGGGATCGATTTTATGGGACCTTTCCCATCTTCATTCGGCAACCTCTACATCTTACTTACCTTCGACTATGTGTCTAAATGGGTGGAGGCAGCTGCAGTTCCCAACAACGATTCCAAGACCGTGCAACGATTCTTGCAGAAAAGCATATTTACACGGTTTGGGATGCCGGGAGCAATTATCAGTGACGGGGGCAAGCATTTTGACAACAAACTAATTGCCAAGATGTTGCAACGCTTCGGCATATCATACAAGATCGCCACGGCATATCACCCACAAACCAACGGGCAAGCAGAAATTTCCAACTGGGTGTTCAAGGGAATACTCGAGAAAGTTGTAAATCCCTCAAGGAAGGATTGGTCATTAAGACTAGATGATGCACTTTGGGCATATCGTACTGCATTCAAAACACCCTTAGGTATGTCCCCCTTCCGACTTGTCTATGGTAAAACATGTCATCTACCGGTAGAAATCGAGCACAAGGCGTACTGGGCAATCAAGACCGTGAATATGGATTGGGAAAGTACCGGACAAAAGCGTTTAATGGACCTCAATGAGATAGAAGAATTCCGTGCACTCGCCTATAACAATGCACGAATCTACAAGGAGAAAACAAAACGATGGCACGACAAGAAACTATTGCCACGGCAATTCACGCCAGGGCAACTAGTTCTCCTATTCAATTCTCGGCTAAAACTTTTCTCGGGAAAGCTAAAATCAAGATGGTCGGGACCATTCGAAGTCGTCAAACCATTCTTCCATGGTGCCTTGATAATCAAGTCCATCTCTGACAACCATGAATTCAAAGTTAATGGACAAAAATTGAAGCACTACAATGGTGCCCATGTGGAACGTAACAAAGAAGTGGTCAACTTAGGAGATGCATGGGCATGCTCTCCTTTCAATATTTTCTTTTTCTTTTCTTTTTATTTTCATTTTTATTTTTAGGAGATATTTTAATTTTTCTTCATTATCTTTAGTTTTCAGGTTTTCTTTGTTTTTCACAACAAGACTCACAACTACTATGCTAAGGAAATTTACCGCCGAGATCCTTGCCCCGACAACCAATGAAGCAGTCGCCACGGCAACCAAGGAAGCTGATGCCACGGCAACCAACCCTAAAGATGCCACGGCAACCAAAGCTAAAAATATCCCGGTAACAAGAAAACAACCATCGCGTTCAAGCAAGATAATCAAGACACCGACTAGAAGGAAACTAATCATCCACGATGACGAACTCTCGGAGTAAGTCCTCGTATGCATTTTTTTATTTTTTTTATTATTTCGCGTTATTTTATGCATGCATTGAGGACAATGCCTAACTTGAGTTTGGGGGGCAGGATTGTTATTAGTAGTTACCATGTCTAGTTACATTCACTTATGTATTACATTTAGGATACATAAATTGCTTGCCATGCCTTTAATTGGAACAAGAATTGCTTAGATTTGATGAATATTCGATGATGACTTTGCCAATGTACTTAATTGATAGAATTTTTATTCTAGGATAACCATGGAAAAACTTAGAATTTTACTATGATGCTAAATTTGATGAAACATTGTTGTGGTTTGATTGATTTAAGGAATTCTAGTGAACTTAGGTTGATAATTAACAAATTGGGGGATTAGAATAAAAATTGGATGAATGTTAGAGGTGCCCAAAATTGGCTCTAGCATGTGCTAAAACTTAGGATCACTAGAGGTGCCCGAAACTGGCTCTAGTATGTGTTAAAAAATTTTAACTAGAGGTGCCCGAAACCGGCTCTAGTCGATTAAATTAACTTAAGAAAACTAAAAACAAAACACTAGAGGTGCCCGAAATTGGCTCTAGTTAAAACATGTTAAAAAGAACCCAATGAAGTAATTTGAAAACCTATTGTTTGCATAGAATCCGAAAAATCAACTTGCACACAACTCCGCACACACTCACAAGCATTATAGTTTGATTCTGAGTAATTCCTCGGTTTTACAAAAATAAAAAGCCAATCATACTTTGTGCCCCGGTTGAGAGAATTAAAATCAAGTTCAAAGCTGAGTTTGTGAAAATTGAAGTCTTGGCGGGTAATTATGAGTTTGCATTGCTTGAGGACAAGCAATAGTTCGAGTTTGGGGTGTGATAAGTGTTCAAAAGTACTATTTTTCTTACCCTTTTACTCATATTATTGTTAGACTTAGGCTCATATTAGTTGCATAGTTAGCCATTCATGCATTAATCCATGTTTCCTTCCATCGTTGAGCTTGATTACATAACTTGGTAGTTTTTGTGGAAAAGATGCTGCTTTGGTGTGCTTTGTGTGTGTATGTGCAGGATCACTTGCCAAAGCAATGCCGAGCTAGTTGCCAGGGCAATGCATGAAGTATATGCCGAGCTAGTTGCCAGGGCAATGCATGAAGGAGACGCCGAGCCAGTTGCCATGGCAATTGTCGAAAAAGAGAAAATGCAATAGGGATGTCAAAATTAATGACTTTACAAGCCCAAGATGACATGGAGCAAGGCCCAAGCCCAAAGGAATTTGATTGCCATGAAGAGATTAAAGAAGAATTAAATTCCAAGAAGATAGGAGAAGTTCTAATAGGAATAAAATTATAATAAAAAATTATATTCTTTAAAGATAATTTAATTCCAACTCAAACTCCTCCTCAAAGAAGGACTTTGGCCTAGCCCTATAAATAGCAAGGAGATTTCGACAACTTGGAGAGAAAGCATTAAGGAAATTTCGACAGGTCCAAGGGAGAAAGCAAGGGATTTTCGACAAGCTTCATCTTTTCTTCCTTGTTCGATTGGGTTCATGCTAGGGATTGTTTATCTTGTGTTTCTTTGGAACCTAGCCATGAACTAAATTTACTTGGCTATGGTTATTGTGTTTTGTGGTTGTGAGAAACTATTGGTTTTTGTTTAGGTAATAAGAGTTTGCACTTTTCTATTTCAAGGTTTATTCATTCTTGGTTCTTATTCTTGTTTGCGAGTGAATTGGGAGATGATCTCGTGATTTCATCTATTTATCTAATATCGGAAGAGTTAGATTCAAGAAACGAATGAATATGATCTTTATTCAATCCAATGATGGTGAAGATTAATCCGGCTTAGGAATAAGTTAAGGATTTCAACGGCTAAAAGGAGCGCAAGATTGGTTGTTGTTCACCCTTGATTCACGCAGGGATGTATTATCAAGGCATGCACAAGTAGCTAGAGTTTCGACTTAGGGATAAGAAGAAACCATTGAAGAACGCTATGCCAAACCTTGAAGGTTGCTGCCCAGACGCCCAAGTAGTTGCCCAACTAGTTGCCCAGGCAACCATCGATTAGTTGCCAAGGCAACCCCGTTGTGCAAGTTGCCACGGCAACTGAGTTGCCCGTGCACTCTTATACCAAGACAATCCAATCGGCTATCACACCTCAACTCACGATAACCTGGCCTATCTCTCTCTCATTTGAATTCATCTTTTCTTTTACTTTATTGCTTTCTAGATTAGTCACTAGTTAAACTCCTATAATCCTTTACTTGTGTTTTTACTTTTTACAGTGCAAGAGACTAGATTCTTGAAGTAGCACCAATCCCTGTGGAGACGATATCTTTTATACTATAACTTGTGACGTGTATACTTGCACATTTGCGTAGCACTTATTACGCGCAACAGGCGTCGAATAAGCAAGTTCTTCTTATTAGGAACTTTCTCATTCTTCAAAAGGGTGAACTCTTCTTATTATGAGTTCTCCATTCTTTGTTGAACGAACTCTTCTTATTAGGAGCTCTGTGGCGAATTCTTCTCATTAGGAATTCTATAGCGAACTCTTTTCATTAGGAGCTCTTCAATCTTGCTCATCCACCTCTCTGTAATGGCATGAACAAGTAAGCTCTTCTTATTAGGAACTCTCATCATTCTTCAGCAAACGAACTCTTCTCATTAGGAGCTCTTCAATCTTTCTTGGCGAGTTCTTATTATTATGAACTCTGAATTCTTTGTTGGTTCTTCTTACTGAGAACTCTGGACTCTAGAAATGTTGAGTCTTTTCTCCACTGGGGAACAATTAATCCTAGGATCTCATCTCATGTTTCTCTTTCTCTGTTGATCAATCTTCTTCTATTCCTGCAAAAGTCAAATTTATCATTAATCTTCCAACATTAATTGCAAAAATGCACAATTTGGGTATATCATTAAAATTTCAAGTGCTTCAATAGGAGACGCCGAAACTATGAATCTTCCTCGTTTGAGCCTGAAGTCGGTCTATCTTGCTTTTCACTCTGGCAACTTGAATCATTTTCTCTTTTTCTTCTTCTTCTTTTTTCTTTATTTTTTTTCTTTTTTCCCTCTTTCTTTTTCTCTTTTTCTTTTTTCTCTTTTTCCTCTCTTTCTTTTCTTTTTTCTTTTTTTTTCTTATTTTTCCTTTTCATTCTTTCTTCTTTTTCTCATTTTTTCTTTTTCTTGTTTTTTTCTATTTTCTTCCTCTCCTTTTGCCATTTTTCTTTTCCTTTTTTTCTTCTTTTTTTCTCATTTTTCTTTTCCTTTTCTTTTTCCTTTTCACTTTTTACATTTCTTTTTCTCTTTTTCTTTTTTCTATTTTTTTATTTTCATTTTTCATTTTTTTTGTTTTTTCTCTCTTTTTTGTTTTTCTTTTTTCTTCTTCTTTTTTTTTGTTTTTTTCTCTTTCTCTCTTTTTTTCTTTCTTTTTTGTCATTTCTCTTTTTCTCTTTTTTGTCATTTCTTTTTTCTTTTCTCTCTTTTTTCTTTTTTGTTTTTTTCTCTCTTTTTTCTCTTTTTTCTCTTTTTTCTTTTTCTTTTTTTCTTTTTTTCTCTTTTTTTGAAACCAAGGGCCCAAAGGATTAATATTTCTGTTGATATCATGCCCCACCGTCTTATTGCAATAACATTCAAAAAGTTCTCATCATTTCTGAAGGTATCGGCCCGAAGGACTTAACATCATGCTCGAAGGACTTATTGATGACTCGAAGGATTTATAACTGTAATGCACTTCCTTTCCTGTGCACACAATCATATCACTCCCGAAGGTGATGACCCGAAGGATTTAACACCATGCACAAAGGACTTACTACGACCCAAAGGATTTGGAATTATAATACATTTCCTTTCCTGTGCAAACAATTTCATCACTCCCGAAGGTAATGCCCCGAAGGACTTAACATCACGCCCGAAGGACTTACTGACTCTGCAAATGGATTGAAATCTTTGCTAGGATACGCTTTTTCAAACGGATTAAAATCTTTGCTTAGATCCACCTCTTCAAACGGATTGAAATCTTTGCTGAGATTTGCCTCTTCAAACGAAACATCTGACTGAATATGCCTTTTATAAACAAAATGCCTTGCTAAAATCTGCTTCTATAGACGGAATATCTGTTGAAATCTGCCTTTATAAATAAAAAATATCCTGATAAAATCCTCCTTTGTAAGAGAAATATTTGTTGAAATTTGCTTCTGCAAACTTAGCCTCTTGCTAAAATCTATCTCTCTTACTGAAATATGCCTTTACAAACAGAATATCTTGCTGAAATCCACCTCTGTAAGCGAGATACTTGTTGAAATTCATCTTTGCTAATTGAATGTCTTGAGGTTCGCCTCTGCAAACGAGATATTTTAGAGAAACCCACCTCTGTAAGCACAATATCTTGAGATCTATATCTGCAAAAAAAATCATGAATTAATATATTTGCTTTCTCACAAACACAATTGTAATTTTTGCTAGATCTATTTCTCAAAGATATATGCTCGCTCATTGTCAGATTTCCTCCTCCGAGATTTCTGTTCATTTCTTGCTGGATCTTCCTCTTCAAGATCTTTATTCTTTCTTAACTAGATCTTTTTCTCCAAGATCTTTGCTTGTTTCTTCTTGGATCTACATTTTCAAGATCTTTATTCTTTCTTAACTAGATCTTTTCTAAAATCTCTGCTCATTCTTGCTTGGGTCTTCTCTTCCAAAACTTGAAGCTATAAATTGACTTTCACCTTTCCTTGATTGAATCTGCAAATTCATTCCAAAATATGCAAAAATGTTTTGAATGTATGAATTATCATGCTCCTACTTATGGATGCTTGACTATATGATGTATGAATGTTTTCAATTGAGGATCACTTGGGAAAACTTTCATCTGCTGGGGAGCTCTAAGTTTCTTTGCTTCGACTTTCATTCAAACTTCTTCTACAAATAGCATAACCCATCTTACACTCAGGTTCAATCTTCAAGATCTCTGCAACTTTGCTCTAAAGCGTCTTTTCAGGTTTTTACTTTAGATTTTCTTTTCTTTTTTTTTTCTCAATGCGCCCTTTCAGGTTTTCACCTCGGTTTTTTCTTTTTTTTCTTTTTCTTTCTTAAGGCGCCCTTTCGGGTTTTCACCTTAGTTTTCTTTTTCTCTTCTTCTTTTTTTGCAACAAAAGTTTTCTTATGTTCATTCTAATGGAACTTTTCTTACTTTTCATGGATAGCACATAGACCTTTTTGCCGTATCTCACTATGCATTGCTCAATATTTGAATATCGGGGATCAATCTTTCCTTAGAAAATCGCTCCTGCTACATCTTTATTCAGCTTCTCTGACAAAATTCTTTCTCATAGCTCTAAAGAAATCATGATTCACTGTTGTTCTAGCTTGCAAACTTTATTTACCAGCATGTGACGTTCTATAAGGTCATTTTTTTGCAATATTTCCCAACTCTGGCTTGACTTTGACTACTATCTTTGCACACATTCGCCTTATTTCCTTGCTTTAGAATAGCAAAAACCCTTAATTGGTTGATCTGGCCACATCGTTGCTCCCAAAAGATAGCTCATGCTCTCTCTTTTTTCCCCCAGAATTACTTGTGTCATTTTCTTGCAGCTTTTGTTCTAATGTTATTGACACTCGGAGTTGTCTTTTCCTCTCCATACTTTTCATCATTAAACAAGTATCGAGGCCACCTCCTATTCTGCCTGCACTCAAAGGATTAGTACATCATAGTTACACCCATGAAATCCTTTGCTTTTCTTGTATCTAATCAATTTATCCTCAAGAGGCTTGTTGAAAAGATAAGTGAATGGCTCATAATATTATTTTACTAGATTTGAGAAACTGGAATAATTTGATAAGTCATGGCAAACAAGAAAAATCAAGGTTAGGCCCCCTAAATATCAAGTGCAATAGAGCCTTTGAATCAAACTGCAAAGATCAACTCCAATGTGACCCCTTCTGAATTATTAGACTTCTAAAAAAACATTTTTTGTATACCTAATTCTATCTCATTTGAGGTGGCACTCTTTACCTCACTAACTCACCATACCCAATCCTTCCCTCTTTTCTGATCTCAATCAAGCATTAGAAGTCTGGAAGTCCTTGAAGAAAGGTTAACCCTAATAAGCGGGATGTATTCTGAAGATAAATTCATCTTGCTCCAATACCCGCATATGGTCAAAATGGTCTTTTGAGGCTTGTAATGTAGGCTATGGTTCACGGCTGCCAAAGAAAGGATATATAGGCTCAAATAAATACTTAAGGATGATAAAACCAAGGATTATTTCTTCCAAGTGAAATATCATTTTTTGCACTCCTTGATCTGAATATGCTCGAATGAAATACTATTTTCTTTTTTTATGGATCGCTCTAGACTGCCCATTTCTGAGTTTTCACCCTAGAATTCATTTCCTTTCCTTGAAACCAATCTTCCACTGCTCCTTTGGATAGAGACTTACTTGGATGGAAGATCTCACATATATGTATTGCTTTACTTTTGCACCTTTTATCTTTAATACTTTCTTTGCTTCAACTTCATTCAGTTGACTTTTTTTAACAAAAACGTCCATTGTTTTTTTTGCTTTTTTTACTGAATTTAGAGCATTCTTTTTCATTCATCCTGCCCTTTTGACTTTTGTGCTTGATATATTCACTTTTGTTTCTTTTGCCGCAGATTCTCAAGGCATTATTGTCATAGCATGATCAAAACCAAACACTTTTCACTTGCGAATAAACTTTCATCCTCTTTACCCCCAATGTAGGGGTGATCCTTGGTTTGGATTGAATCGAAAGAAAATCCTCAGGCTCAAAGGGGACAACAAATGATACTTTTTCTTATTTTCTTTCTTTGTGAAGGGAGATGAAGGAATGCCAAATGTCCTCCCATACTTGGATATCTTCGAAGGAAAGCCGTCTTTAGGTGGATGATGTTTTGGGTTATCATTTCATTCAAAGCCCTTAGCCGACAATGCTTGAGAGGAAACCCACTCAAAATTTGTATTTGGGATTTTCCCGTGATTCCTGAACACTCATTAATGTCTTTCCATTTGCCTAAATAAAGTATAAGAGAGTCACATTTTGAAACTAGTCTCTGGATTTGATTCAAGGTCACTCTTACAATTAATATCCAGTGACATGAGAAAAATGTTAGTTGAGACATATACATATATGTATGAGAGACCAAAACTAACCCATAACAAAGAATGAATGAAATATTAAAAGCATTAAAGAATGCAAAGTGTTTGCCATTTGAGAAATGTATTAGAAACAAGCATCATAGCAAATAAATTGAAATGGCATCCCTTACAAAGGATCCCCAATGCTCGCGGGCAAAAGCGATTGGGATGATTCAGGGTATTACTCCGCAACAGTCCTAAAACTGCAAACAGATCTCCTGTAGTTCACTACTGACCATTAAGAAAGGAAGACCTGGGTTAATTTTGGTCACTCTGCTTCTATCGTCAATTCTTTATTTTTCTTCACAAAGACATACCCATTTTTGTTCATGCTCTGGTGTTCTCATTCTTTCTGAACAGATTTTTAATTCTTCAATGCTCAAATTCCTCAATGTCGCTCCACTAGTCTCTTGCCATATTAAGTTTGCCTCACCCTTATTGTTTAAGGCGATCAAATGCTTCGAGTCCCTCAACTTTTATCAAGTTCATCTTTAATTTTACAGAACCACCAGAACTCCGTGGGAAAACTTGCTAAGCCCTTGAACTGGCTGATATATCAGCTGAAGATGATTGCCTCATACTCAATCATATCCTCCCAATGAGTAGTTGAACATTTGCAACCATGGCCTTACATTTTGAAATCATCTCCGAAGCAATACAAGGGAAACTTTGGGGCTTGAAGTAACAAATTTGATGTCATATGCTACTTCAGAGATAATTCTTGCAAACTATACCCCATTGATACATAGACATGAACAAGACAAACTTCTCAAGGCTCTAGACAATCTTTGAAGCATTCAT
Source organism: Hibiscus mutabilis (assembly GCA_019671005.1). Classification (NCBI taxonomy): domain Eukaryota; kingdom Viridiplantae; phylum Streptophyta; class Magnoliopsida; order Malvales; family Malvaceae; genus Hibiscus; species Hibiscus mutabilis. Next base: position 12,018,045 of record CM033742.1, read on the forward strand.
TCTGGATTTTTGACTAACCAACTTCTTGATTTCTTCCATCAAGGGCCTACACTTCTTGATAGCACACTATGGGCAGATGGGCTTAATATCTTCTTCACCGGCCTAGGAGTAAAATAAATCTGAAATGGGCATTCCATATATATCAAAACTTGCATTTGTCTGAGGAATCTTCCATGATAGACCTGGTGAGTCAATTGACCTTTTCCTCTTGCAACCTCAGGGAGTCCGATCACTACATTCATCCATTTTTTCTCTCTTTTCACTTGACATTTTCAGCTATTGTTTTCTGAGCAACCCAATTGCATTTTCTCTAATCAGGGGCTACTTCTTAAGCTACATATCTTAATATCTGATTCTTCAGTATCAACTTCCAAAATCTCCCACTTCAAAAAGCTTTGAATTTGCAGCTTGAAAATGTAGCAATCTTTAGTGCCTCAATCATAACTTATAATAGTCTTGATATTGTAACAACTTAATTACTGGGGCTTTGATAATTTCTCATGATACGATAAAGCTTCAACCAGTTTGAAAAACATGAATGATATCCAGTTTGAATTTTGACTTTCCACTGACAGGAGCATCTCAAGCATCTGATCTTGGAGCATTCTTCGATAAAGAAAATATTGTACAAGAATGCCAAAGTATTACTCTGACTCTAATAAACCCTGATTGCAGTGAGTTGTTCGCAAAAGTTTATCATAGCTTCTGCCCTTTCCCTTTTATCTCAACAGCTATAGCAAATAGTAGTCTCTGATTGAATCGGACTCCTTACTTTCGGAACAATAAATACTCAACCCTGATGAGACTAGAAACTTCAATGGGGCCATTATTTGAAAGTGACCTTGGATAGGGTAGAGCTACAAATATGCACATGTCAGGTGACTCCGAGCACTTGGCTCCTGAAGTTGATCATTTCACAGCTCTGTTCCTGGATAACCTGGATTACTGCCCCATCTTGATTTTTGGTATTTTGTCCTTCATTGTAGTATCTCTTCAAAACTTACGATCTGGTCATTCAAATGTTGTACTGCATTTTCTGATTCTGCCACTTTCCCCGGCTTTATTTTGTCAGCTTCTTTATTATGGTATCCTTCGGTAAATTTTATCATTTGTAAATCCTGGATATCGCCTCTGAGTTCAAAGCTTTCTATTCTTCCTCGAGTTCTTATTTGTCAGCAACAACCTTTGAATTCCCCCTTCAATTTGCTCGTCTTGAATATACCTTTAATTTATATGTTATATATCTTCTTTTTGGTTATCACAGTTCTTCAGATACCGCGCCTTGTTTATCTTTGTAACTGCCACTACCCTTATCTTAAACCCTGAACTTTGTTAAGCCTTGTATAAACCTTGTCCTTTTGACCACTAGAGCAGTGTAGCAAAGCCCTCTATTTCTCCATTGTTAATGTTACATGTATCCTTCTAAAAAGTGAACAATTATACCGGGCTTCATACATAGGTCACGGCCTTAAAAAACTATCGATCCATATGACTGTCTGACAGCAACACTATAACCCATGAATCTTCCTGGAAATGACTCTTCATATTCTCCATCCTATTGCTCTCATGTTAAACTAGTTCTGGCAAAACTTCACTATGTTTAGAAATTTCTGGTATAACCTTGCATTAATGGCACCTGGCCCCCAAACATATTATCTTCGTGCTTGTATTGAGTCTTCTCGAATCCAGTCCTTAGTGACATATTATCCTCCACTTTTCTATCGGACCCTTCAGTTCTTATGACCACTGCCTACTCGACTAATCCTTGAATCGATACCTCTCAGGAATGCAGTGTGATGCAACATTTATTGAATAAAACACACCCACACCAAAAAAAACAAAAATTGTGTTAGTATGGTGAATTAATATGGTAAGCAAAAATAATTATTACAGAAAAAAAAATTTATATTAAAATTAACTAGAGAACAGTTTATTTTGCACACAAGAAAAAAAAACCAGAGAAGTGATTTTAAATCAGCAACAACCTGTCCTAGGTCCCTGCCTGGCTCTAACGGGGTGGGTTTCTAATACAGCATGTGGGTTTCGATCTAGACTCTGGTACCTAAACTGTCGTTACTGGACTAGTAAGACATCAATTCGGGAGTATACGGTCCCTTATATCGGAGGCGTAACCTCACGGTGTATAAGGTTGGTATACCAGAATGAGGACAAAACTCGATCACGAAGCTGAATAACTCACGTAAGATCATGCCTCACTCCCACTAAAGGGTGAAAAGCCCGAGTAGAAGGCTTATACATGAATGACAGTTTATATCATACAAGAAAACGCTACCTGCATTCTTTCTAAAAATTCATCCAATAATTATGGGAAAAATTAAATTCAAATTACTGTCCTAAAATGCCACGTAAAATTAATTAGGCCCGACTCTCAGTTTTTAAATCCCCAGTGGAGTCGCTAAGCTATCGCGACCATTTTTGGAAATCGGGACTTGTAAAAATAGCATGATGGTTGATCTTTTGGAAAATCAGGTTTTTTTGGCCATTTTTAATTTAATCTTGAAAATTTAGGTTTTTTCATATTAAATTGGATTTTCCTTTATTTATCCTTTAAAAACATTTTGGAGTCACCACTGATCACTTCGAGGTAGACCGGACACCGAAAAAATAAACCAGAGATTCTGTCTTAAAAATTGGGTTCGGGAGTCGGTTATGTGTAGGGAAGGATTAGCACCCCTACGAACGCCTGTTATCGGTACCTTTAATTTTACGTGGCATTTTGGCATTTCGAATAATAATTTGAATTTAATTTATCCCATAATTGTTAACTGAACTTAAATTCCGAATGCAGATATCCTTTTATAAGGAAATTCATCTTGTTCGAATACGAGATTAAAAGCACCTCGTTAGGTGGCACCCCTATTCGTATTTAAAATGAATTTCCAACAGAAAAGGTTTTTAATGAATGATATTTTACTATCTTGTCAATTTTAGGTATTAATCCTAAAAAAGCTCTAATTAATTAGTTATTTAAGACTATGAATATTAATTAATTTAATGGCTTTTATGAGAAAATGTCAATTACTTGAACACCTTCCATATATTTAAAGCCCTTAAATTAATCATATTCCTAATTAATCCCTCTAATTAATTAAAGTTCTAGTCCTAATTAAGGCTTTAACAATTTATCATTAAGTGTTATAAGTGAAAATGTATATCGAATATACACCTTTATGACCAAGGCTGAGATAACACCCCATTGTAAACAATGGAACACCATCCAGATTTGAACCTCAAAGATTCTATTCGATATACATTAATTAACTACAATGTATCTTGACTAATTATTTAGTTTTAATTAAAGAACTAAATTAATTTTCAATTATAAGTGGGATGTATATTAAATATAATTTGTTAAAATCCATGTTGTGATAACACCCCATTGTGAACAATGGAACACCATCCAAATTTGGATTCTAAAACTATATTTAATACACACCTAATTACTACAATTGTCTTCCTATTTAATTATTGAACCCTAATTAGATAACCTAAAACTAAAGGCTCTAATAATTATTAAATCTAGGTGTATTTAATTGTCTAACTAATATGCTATATGCTTGATTTTAAAATATGCATCAAATATATAATTAAAGCAATTAATTAAATAAAACAATTAATGGCTAAACAAATTGAACATTAAAACTAAATTTATTAATAAGGGACTTTATTGAAACTATTACAAAGCCTAATGCCCTAATTACAAATGCTTAGTGACCCAATTGAAAGAATTACAAACTAACATTCAATTACAAAGTATGAGGGACTAAGTTTAGAGAGTTACAAAGTTTGGGGCTCAATCTAAGAGAAATAGGGGGACTGAATTGTGATGATTACAAATCCGGGAGCCAAAACGAGATGAACCAGACATTGGATGCAGACTCGTGACCCGACCCGCGTAAAAACACACGGATCCTGGGTGACCCAACGTCAAAAGGACGTCGTTCCTTCTTGGCTATATAAAGCCATTTCTCATACCAAAATTCGGTCTTTCCTCTCATTTGCTAAATTTCCACTCTCTCACCTCACTTTCTCCCTCTCTCTAAGTCTCTCAATTCTCTATGCACAAACATGTCCCAACCTAGAAAACTAACCCAAATGGATCAAAAACCTAGGTCTTGGGATGAATATTCAACGTGTTCATCCCATTTTAGATGAACACCCATATTGCCGGCCACAAACCACCGTAAGCACCACCCTTGAATCCTTATCCGCCTAACTCTGATCACCTTTAAGTGTTCGTTGGCCACCATTCCTGAACTCCGGCCATCACTCTTAAACTTCAGCCATCACTCCTAAACTCCAGCTTCCACCTCACTTCGGCCGGTCACCGCAAGGCGTTTTCCGGCCGCCGTAGGGTGAAATTCAGCCACCGTCCTCCACCATATTCGAACCTCAAAAAACCCTCAAAATTCTAAATTTTGACCCGAGAACCCTAAATCTACCCAGATCAGATAGGATCCCCTTCTTCCCCGGCCTAGACTACCCAAGATCTCACTTTTCAACTCCGAATCGCACTCACCGCTCACCGGCGACCGAAGGGAAGTTCCAGCCACCCTAAATCCTTTTATTTTAGCTACTATTTTTAAAATATAAAACTAATGTCTTTTTTTGTTTTTGCAATAATAAAAAATGAAGAGGAATATACCTCTGTAAAGGCGGCCGTAATGACTCCGACAACGGAGAGCTTCGCGGCGATTTCCCTTTCGTATCGGTTTGGCTTCCGACAGTAGTTGGTCTACCGAGGTAACTCTCTCTCCTCTAATTATTATTATTATTATTATTTAATAGGTTATTAATGATTGATAATTGCCCTCTGACTTTTCTCTCTCTCCCTATTTATAGGTGTCAGGCTTGCTGAAGTCATATGTGCTATCAGCTGTTGACAGCTGGCGAGGGAATGAGTTTAATCTGGGTGAACTCTAAATGGACCAATAATAGAATGCCACCTGGCTATTTGAGTGGGAAAAAGAACTACAAGTGTGCTAGTTTGGGCTTTTAGTGTATGTTTGGGCGGGCACAATGTTTGGATTTATTTAGATATCCGAAAATGGGTTTTTGGTTGTAAAATTTGGGCTTTGGGTGTTTTATATGTAAAATGGACATTATTTGGATTGTAGGATATTATTTATGGACTATCATAATACATATTTATATTTACTATTTATTATTTATTTATTTATTTATTAGCCCGGTCAAAATTCGGGTATTACAAAAAGTTCTTTGAAAATGGGGGTTTTAGAAAATCTTGGCGTTTTTTGAAAAATAAAAGATTTGGAGTCGCCACCAGCCTCTAAGGTAGGCCGGACACCACAAAACCAGAGATTCATTAAAAACGGGTTCGGGAGTTGGTTACATGTAGGGAATGATTAGCACCCCCATCACGCCCGAAAATCGGTACCAAAACTTATGTTGCTTTTAATTGATGAAAATTATCGAAATTTAAATTGAATTGAAATAAATTGTTCGGGATTGAATATAAACTTTAATTAGACGGGCTTTTGTCAAATTGTTGAATTCGAATTAATTGAACATTTAATTAATAAGTGTGACTGTACATCGGACCGTAGATTAAACCGACATCGAAAAGACCGAGTGCTGTGTTAATTTACGGTTCGAATCAAGTACATCACCTTTATGCATGATGCAAGCAGTTAAGAATGATGTCATGACTTGTCAAAATTTTATTTCAAATAAGTTTTACCTTCAGATGGTAAAAATTAATTCGAATATTTGGTCAACATCCATTGAGTCAAGACTATTACGACACAAATATAGGAATTAACAAGTACCTCCTTTTATAAGTTAAGCTAATTAAACAAATGCATGTCCATTAAAATATTAAAGTCATATGATTGACAATTAAAAAGCATGACAAGATAGAGCTTGAAATAAAACCCTATATCCACTAAAGTCCTAACCTAAAAAGGCTCAAATTATAGAAATTCAATTAGTGATCTAATTATTAACTAGGTTAGTCTAGTATTATCCCAAATTTAATTAAAATTCTATAAACTAGAAAACCCTAATATTTTATAGATTATCTTGAATCATAATAATTAATGGAAAAAACTTTGATACAAAGTTTACACGTGCCTTTTAGTTTTAGAGGTTAGGGTTTTAGTTTAGGGTTTAAGGTTTAAGGTTTAGGGGTTTAGGTTGTAGGGTTTAGAATTTAAGGTTAGTGTTTAGAATTTAGGGTTTATGATTTAGAGTGTGGGGTTTAGTTTTTTAGGGTTAGGAATTTAAGATTTGGGTTTTTATAGTATAAATACACAGGCTTGTGTACAATTAATTTTACACAGCCTGTGTATCAAAGTTTTACCCATAATTAATTTGATTAATTTTAAACTAGCATCCCAATAAGCCAAGGATACTATTTAAAATGAATCGAATTAATTAATTATGATTTTAATTAGGTATCCACCTAAGTCAAATATAAATTTTATCCTAAAAAATAATTAAGAGACGTCCAACCAATTTAGTGAATTTAACATTTATCCCAATGAACTAAGGATAAATTTAAATTAATTAAATTAATTCGAATCTTAAATCTAACTAAAGGATCCTAAAAAATCTAATCCTAAATTTAATTTAATTAATTTAAAACTTATGCCCCAATAAGCTGAGCGCATAATTTAAATTAATTAAATTAATTAAACCCTAAACTAACTAAGGCCTCAACCAACCTAAAAATCTAAACCAAATTCATTTTAATTAATTTAAACACATACCACAATAAGCCAATGGGATGTTTTAAATTAATTAAAATAAATTCTAAAAGGCTAAACTATCATAAGAATACATACAAGCAAATAATAAATTAAACCACATCCAATAAACAAAATAAAACACATAACAAAAACAAACAAATTAAACAAAAGCATATAAGAAAGCAACTCAAATAAATAAAGATGATTGTCAACAAATCTCATCAATATTTCATTAAACCATAAGAATGGATTACATAATAAAGATGATTGTCAACAAATCTCATCAAATATATACTCGATCAATCAATCTACGTATCGTTGTCGATGGGGTTGAAAAGCTTGATTTAAGTGTTGGTAATTCAAATGGTGGTAAGGATAATGAATCATGGTGGTGCGGCCAAAGGGTGAAGCTAGTGAGCTTTGGGGCTGGAAATGGCTAAGAAAAAAAATAAAATACGGCAGTGGGGGGGCGTACGGCTGTGTAGTGGAGTGAAAAAATGTGTTGCGGATGCCGTGAAAATGGAATGAAAATGTGAGGGTGGTTTTCTTTTTTGGAAAAAAATGGGAATGCCGTGAGAGGTGATTTTGGGGAAATGAAAATGGGAAATGGATGAAAAAAAATGGCCCCGTGTTGATGTGTTGGGGTTATATAAATATATATTATTATTTTATCTCATAAAATAGAATTAATGAGGTTTAAGACCTTAGTTATTAAATAGTGGTTCATCCAATAGGATTGAGGCATCTATCCATTCAATTAGAGTAAAGCCTTAATGAGGAAGTAGTTGAAATATCTATTTTTTTGTGTTTTTTATTATATAAAAATCGTAGACAATGGGCCATATTTAATGTGGGCTATTGAGTTAGGATATAAAGTTTTGGGTATTGAGAGGGGTAAATGTGAATTGAAGTTAATTCGAGCATTTAATTTAAACCGAAAAAATTTAGTGTCTACAGTTTGATTTAACATTATAAAATGATACTAAATTTAGACTTTAAAATATGAAAGATTAAATTTATTAAATTGTTTTAAATTATGACAAAATTAATAGAATGTATTTTGGGACTAAAAATTTTATTATACCAAAGAAAAGTGTTATGTTTGTAAGCGAATATATTAATTGAGTGACATGTTTGTAACAATATTTGTTAATCGAGTGACATATTTGTAAGTGAAAAGAAAAGTGACATATTTGTTATTTTAAAAGAAAATTGGCATGTTTGTTATAAAATCTATAATTAAGTGACCTTAGGGTAGTTTACCCACTTTTTATTTTAGATTGAAATCAAACCCCACCCGCCGACTACCCTTGCAATTAGAACTCCAATTCCAAATCCGCAGTATTTCTCTTCTCTTGTGTTCTGAATTCAGTTTTGGATCAAACCCATTATTTCTTTGGGATTCTCAGGTCAGCTTCGACTGCCTCTTTCATTTTCGCTGTTTATTTAGGCCTAGTAGAAAAACGAGAGAGATTACCATTTAACAAAAGTTGGAGGAAACTCGTATCTGTTTTAAGCTGTTGGGTTATCTTCTTTAATATGAATTTATTTTGCTAGAGATTATATAAGAAATGGGTTTCTTTCGGATAGTTGATAGATGATGAGTATTGTTATTATTAGTTATAAATTCATTGATTTTATGATTGTTGGAAGTATGACCCGAGCCTGATTTTGCTGCTGTAAAGTTCAAATCTTTTTGTTTGAAATCAATATTTATTTACCGGATAGTTTTGAAATTTGATTCCTTATTTTCTGTTGTTCTTAATTCTAAACGTCATTTGTGTTACTAAACTACTTGTTTCCTGAAGCAAAAACTACTAAGTTGTCTTTAGATGCCAAATCAAGTACTTATGTTTTAGAATATTAAAAGATTGAAACTATAATACTTTGTTTAGAAAGATAATTGCATGATTTTACTTTATAAGGAACAATGAATTGAATTTGTGATGTATTTTAATCAGCCGTTGTTTTTTTTTTGAGGATGGAGATTCAAATCTTGCTGTGTTGGGGATCTCTTTGTTGGCGTGAGTGTGTATTTTCAGTTTTTCTTAAGGGTATTATGTATATATATTTAAAAGACTAATATTATTTGACTATATGTTGAATACAAGCATCACATCATGAATACTTTTTATGAAAAATGGAGTTCGAGGATTAATGCTATTTCTCTAACAAAATGTAGTATACGTTCATAGATATTTTTAACCTTTTGACGATGTATACATACCTTGCAGACAAAGCGATTGAATTCTAGTCACCTAGGATGAACATAATCCGTTTTTTCATTGAGAGTACTTGTACCTCTCAACTATTATTTCTTATAGTATTTTTCAAAAGAAATAAATATAATAATCTTCAAACGATATATCTAAGTTTGATAAAAATATATTTCATCTTGGCATCTTTGATTAGCTATGGCAATGGTATGTTCATAAGGTTTTTTGTTTGTTTCCGTTGCTTTAGAATCCCTCCAAAATTGTAATAGCGGGGGAGGTTTCATTAAATAGGAGGAAGAACTTGATATTTTCATTGTTTGGCCAACACAAACAAAAACCAAAGAGCACATTCACAGAAACAATTGTATTTACGTCCCTAACCAAACACTTCCTCAACTTATTGACATTGCAACTAAAGACAAAGTTGCAGTTTTCATCATGTTTTCCTTTATGCCCCATTCTTTTTCTTGCATGACAAGTTACTTGGAGTATACGGAACTTAGAGCTTAACTTATCCGCCAGAAACCCAACTGAATAGAACACTGGTGTTTCCTTGGCATTTAATTGAGCTTTCTCCTCTAGCCTTCTAATTCTCGGTGCAAGTTTGCAGAAGAAGTCCTGAGCTTCACGGCCTTCGGGTGAAAGTTCGGTTAGTTCCTCCACCTTCCATCTCTGAACCAGATACTCGACTATATCAGCATAGTCCTTAGCAGTGTAAACCCCAATACGTTGTGCGACCGACGCGTAGTTGTCGAAAAGGTTTTCGTCTTGGCCGTCGTACATCAAGTGGGCTGGCATGGAGATTTTCTTCTTCATCATGTCGGCGAAGGACAGGACAGATCCGTCGGGATCGATCTCGAAGAGCTTTTCGAGGATTTTAGTGTATGCTGTCTCGTGACGCTTTTCATCCGCTGTAATCGAACCATATAACTGGGCCAAATTCATGTCACCATACACCTTGGCAAGCCTAGCTGTATTCCCACGGGAGATAAAAGTTGCCCTTTCTTGGAATGTTGTGTAGATGAATCCCAGATACGGACTATTTTCCATACCTGGATCCTATAAAAACATACAAGATTAATCAATAGACAGAAACGAGGGAAACGATTCAATAAGGCCGTGCATGTCGATCAAGTGGATCGAAGATTGCGAAATTAAACTGAGAATAGGGTGAATCATGTTGCAAAGCATCTTACCATTCCAGATCCGATCAAATACTGAATCGTTTTCTCAACCCGCCTCATGTCCACTCTCCCACACAAGTAGAGATGCTTGTTAAGTAGATAGGTGTGCCTATTTTCTTCGGCGGTCCAAGCCCTCGTCCAAGTAGCCCAAGAAGTAGGGCTAGCACCGGTTTCGTCACGAGTTCCATCCAAGGTATTAAGCATCGTTTGATAAGTCGGAAGGGCTTCCTCCGTGATCATATCACCAACCAACACGACAAAGTACCTGTCGGGAATCTCATTCGCACGCTCTCTGAGTACTCTAACTTGGTCCTCGAATCCGTCGGGAATATCACCAACCAACACTTCCCATTGGCACGCTCTCTGAGTACTCTAACTTGGTCCTCCTTGGGTTGCCAACATTTATCAACTTGTTTAAGGTGAATCAGAATGTTATCCCTAGCCCAATCATCCAAAGATTTGAAGATCTCAATCTTGTGGGGTGGCATGGTGTGGGAGGCCTGATGCACCAGCTTGGGAGCCATGAAAGGTTGCTTCAGAGATTCACCCTCTCTGCAACAAGTAAAACGAATTGGGGATTACATTATGTATTAACTATATTGTTCTGACTCTTACATTTTTCTAATAAATACTTATATCCGATATATATCCAAACATGCATAAAACCTTTAAGAAAAATTGAAATACACATTCGAATCCGAGAAACATAATTCACATCACATACACCAGTAAGGATTAGAAGGCAACAATAAATTGTAAAACCACAAATCTTACCACATAAATAGCACACTTTTTCATGAAATGACTTGATTAATCTTTGGAATAGTATAGCTATTCTTTGGGAATAAAAGATACTAATCTTTATTTTATAATACAATGGATTTAGAATCCATAATTATTACATATCTATCCTGAGAAGTCAAACCACACCAACTTAACTATTAAATTTAGGCTTAACTGAGAAATATGTCCTCAAACTATACACTTTTATGAGATAAGTGTCTAATATTTTTTTTGGCTGGAATAGATGCTTAAAATTTTATTATGTTATTGTTTTAACATTAAATAAAAATTAAGAACACCGATTATGAATTAATTATAAAAATATCAAATTATAAAGTAAAATAATATTCTATTCTTTCATTATCATTACGTACACTAATGATAGAATTTTTTTGTTTTGTTTCAGTGACATATTTATTTATTTTAAATATAAATTAAAAACACTGATTTTTTTATTAAATAGAGATAATTACATTCTAGAAACAAATGTTGAGATCCGTACCTATAGAAGATGGGATAACAAAAAACACCGAGATTTTTTTTATCTCACTTGTCAAATTAAAAATTTTATTATTAATGTATCAAGTAATTAAAAATCATTCTTGCTTTAAACTATTTTCTCTTGGTAAAAGAAACTCTTAATTAAGGTTTCATAAATCAAATCACGCCAATTCCTTTAAAAATAAAATAAAAAATAAAAATTGTAATTAATATGTCATAATAGTTTTTGTCTTTTATAGTTTTGTATCATTTTTAAATAAAATAATTACTTCTATTACGAAGAAAAAAGATTTTAAAAAATAATTTTAAGTTCTTAACATGTTTCATTTTTATTTTCTCATCTCAGCTAGCATATAAATATTTTAATTAGAAAATAAATTATTTTTACGTTTTCTCTAATTTTTTTTTTTCTTTCAGTCTTTTGCTTTTCTATTTGTTGTGTCGTTTTCGTTTTCCATTATTATTCCTTCGTACTTGCCACCTACCACCGGCCAGAACATGATCGCCGGAGCTACTTTTTTGTCTCGACTTGGGAAGATTTTGCGGGCACGGCAGATCTGATACCCGGTGCACCACATGACCCATTTTGGCCTGTAGGTGCACCATATCGCTGCTTCGAGCCACCACTGGTCGCTCCGATCAACGCCTTTTGTCGTAAGACGGAATACGGGGATCAAGTCCATCCGTAACTTCGATGGAATACGGGGATCAAGTCCATCCGTAACTTCGCCGGAATACGGCGAGCAAATCAAATAACAATAACAAAAATACGGAAAAACAAGTTTTGAAGTTTTTTTTTTAAATGATGAGACAAAATGGTCACATAAACTGCATTAACTTCTCCTTTGTCACTTGAAACCGAATCATAAAGGTGAAATAGCGAGTATTTCAATTTCATTCTTCCGATCATTTTACACAAAAACGCATGCATAGAACATATGAAAATCTGAATAATAAATATATAGTAATATATTTTTTGAATTAAATTCGATGAAAACAACAGAAATACTATAAGCAAACACAAATTACTATCAAACACCTAAATCCCTCTGGAAAGCCATGTTAGTTAGGAAAAAGAAGAAAGACCCAAAGCTAAAATCAGCTAAAAACTAAAGGAAAGAGGTAAAGATCCATGGTTTTTAACAAGAAAAAATAATGAAGTTACAACGAAAAAAGAAAGCCGAGAGAGGGACTAACTTGGAGCGAGGGGGAGAGTGGAGACCATTGAAACCATGGGAGACCTAAGGCTGGCCATGGGCGGAAGAGCAAAGGAAGGGAGTTTCTTAGTTCGAGAAGCCATGGGATTGAATTGCACACTCATTTTTTTTTCTTCTTTTTTTCCCTTTCTTCTTTGCTCTGTCTGCGTTTACTTTGAAGAGGGTTAGCCTTTTATTCAAGTTGCCTGATTGTAAATAGAATTACGTGATTTCTACATTGGCCTTCACTTTCAGTTTATTTACTGATTTACCCATTCATTTATGAGTTTTATTTATTATATTTGTTCTCGAGCCAAAATTAAGGTTAAAGTTGTATTTTTTTGCCCCGATTTTGAAAAAAATTAATTAAACTTTTCACCAAAAATCACATCTAATTATGTCATTCAATTCGAGAATTACATCAAATTGACTTATCAACCGAATTTGATCGTTACAGGCTACTGTGTTGTTGAGGCAATTAATAATGTTAATGTGGCGGTCCACGATATTAACATGATAGTACCACGTGTGATGATGACATAAAAGTGCGGCTGAATTAATTTTTTTTAATCAAATTCAAGGGTATAATTGATTTTTTTTTCGAATTTAGGGGCATAATTGATTTTAATTCAAAGTTCGATAAATTAATTAATCTTTAAGCTAAAAAGTAAGAAATTTAAAAAAATTTAAATATTCATAAAATATTAAAAAACCAAAAACACTATAAATAATTAAAAAATATTAAGTAGAAACGTAAAATTTCAAATATCGAAAATTATAAATATAAAAATTAAAATTTAAACATATTTATAAACCTTCAAAAAAATCTTTCATTGTTTCTGGTTATGTCAAGCCTATTAATAGTCATTGAACATATTTTTAATAGAATCATCATTGTATTAGAGTAGTAAAAAAACCAAAAAAAAATTCTTCATTTTTCTACAACAAATGTTAATGAGCATCAATTTGATGTAGAAAAACGAAATAAAATTTGAGTTTTATTGTTACTCTGATACAAAGTTGATTCCACTGAAAATTTGTTTAACAAATGGTAATACTCAGACTTACGAAGTTGAAGCCTTTCTAAACATTTTAAATTTTTAATTTTTATATTTAAATTTTATCATTTTATAATTTCTAATAAATTTTAATTTTTATATTAGTTTTTATTTTCAATATTTTTTTAATATTTTATTTATTTTTATTAAGTTTATAGATTTTTTATAAAAGAAATGAAGAATATTTTAATTTTTTTAAAAGTTCTCACTTTGATTATTTTTAAAATTATCAACGACCCAAAGAATATTTACATCAATTTTTTAATCTATTTTATATATATTCTATTTGTAAAAGTTCAACTCGAAAAACTAAATTATTTATCTAATTTTATTTAAAAACTAAATAAATCAATTAAATTAACTTGAAATCTAAACAAATTATTTATCCAGTTTTAATATTTTTAAAAATTTTAACAATCTCCTAATTTTTTATTTTTTAGCTTAAATATTAAATAAGTTATTGAACTTTCAATTAAAATCAATTATGCCCCTAAACTCAGCAAAAAATCAATTACGCTATCAAATTCGGTTAAGAAAAATCAATTCAACCCCTCTACCATGTCATTATCACACACGTAATGCCAATCCATCATCACAAGTGTACTGCCAAGTCAGCATCATGGATCAACATGTTAGTATAGTGGACTTCCACTTCAGCACCGTTAACTACCACATCAACAATGTAACGGCTAACGTCGTCAAGGAGTCAATTTGATGCAATTCGTGAACTAGAGGATCTAATTGGGTGTGTGTTTCGATGAGAGACTGAATTAATTTTTTTGGTCGAACTCAAGGACAAAAATACCCCTTTAACCAAAAAATTAATCATGTAGATTCGGTAGTTTTACAAGGACCACACAATTATTTTATTAAATATTTAATGTTATTAATTTTTCAATGGTTCAAACTTAAAATATTATATAAACTATCGATTGAGTCTTAGTTCGATTGTCATGATTACTTATAAAAATATTTAAAAAATTAAAATATTCTCAAACAAATTAAGTTATATATTGTCATACCAAGTCTATCATTTATTGTTTTTTTAGTCAAAATTTTCAACTTTAACTTCTTATTATTTAAAATTTATTATTGATAAAAAAATTTAAAATATATTTTAAAAACTTTGAATCAAGTAGTTTTTTTAATAGCGAATCAAGTGGTTTTTAAATACACGTTTTATAAAATTCAATTATTTAGAATAATATAGTTACTGTTGTGAATAAAATAAAAGAAAAACAAGAGAGATGAACAAGAAAAAAGATAAGAGACAAAGAGAGAGACTTGTATAATATTCTCAATGTAGGTTTGTGTACAATGCTTTCTCCAAACTCTATATTTATAGGCATAAGATGAAAATCCTAATTTCAATGGGTATTAAACCCTAATAATAAAGTACATTAGAGTCTCATTTAATATATGGATATCCACCATAAATAAAGATATTCATAACACTCCCATTGGATATCCATAAAAATAATTACTAAGATAAAAACCATGTGGGGAAAATATTTTCTTAGTGAAGGAAAAAGAGTACATACATCTTTAATACGCATAATATGTTGCCTCATTAAAAACCTTACTAGGAAAACCCATTGGGACAAAACCTCAGTTAAGGGAAAAAGAGTGCAACGCGTATTTACTCCCCCTCATGAAAATATCACATAAGATCTTTGAATCTTCATAATTAAATCTTGAATATAATATTCAAATATTGAAGTAGACTATGCACTAGTGAATAGATCTTCTAAACTATTGCTTGAAAGGATTCATTGAATACTATTCTTTTGAAGATCATGAGGGGCAAAAGTTTGAAGAAATATGTCTTGTTTTGTCACATTTGATGTATCCACCTTTCGATTGAGATATAAATTTTGCATTATCTCTGCATAAGATAGCTTGCATCTTATCTTGTGAAAGCAATTCACATATCTTCTGGATATGTTTAGCCAAACACATTTTTTAGCTTTGCCTCGTGCATAGTAATTATTTACATGATTTGAAGAGGCATCGTGTTTTCAAAGATATAAAGGTAATGGTCTCGTAGCATGTAGATAGTACTTCTAAACCAACTAAGATATGATGCATAGCAATTATTTTTTAGCTTTGCCTCATGCTCAACGAATGTATGTTATGCATGTAAAGTCTCTTTAAACATTTTTCTGTATGTCGATTGATGCACAAGGATTTTATTGTTGGAGAGATCTCTTCATGAGTCCCAATGATATTCAAATCACCAACATACACAACAACAATAACAAATCCATAGCTAAATGTCTTAATAATAGTGCTCGGGAAATTGAATCATTCTTATAGCCTTTCGCTAATAAGTATTCACTAAGGCGATTATACAACATGTGCCCAAATTGTTTAATCTATAAATAGATATGTTCAATTTGATTGAATAATGTTCTCGAGAACTTGAGTTAACTGCTTTTGGCTAAGGCGATTATACAACATGCGCCCAAATTGTTTAATCTATAAATAAATATGTTCAATTTGATTGAATAATGTTCTCGAGAACTTGAGTTAACTGCTTTTGGCAGTCTAAATCCCTTCGAAAGTTTCATATAAATGTACATATACAAATAGGTTGTAACAACATTCATTAGGCGGAAACTAAGTATTTCTTTTATTGCCAGACTAATAAAAAAATCTAAAAGTAGTTGCATCCACCACCAATGAGTATGTTTCCTCATAATCAATTCTAGGTCTTTGTGAGAATTTTTGTGCAACCAAACGAGCTTTATATCTTGCAATTTCCCCTTTTTCATTTCTATTTCTCACAAAGACTCATTTATATCCCACGAGTTTTACACATATGGGTTTAAGGACTATAGGTCCGAATTCTCCTCTTTTAAAATGGATTTTAGTTCCGCCTCAATTATCTCTTTCCATTTTAGCCAATCATTTTTTTGTTTACATTTTGCAATTGAAAATGGTTCATGATCCACATTATCATCCAAAATCTCTAGTGCTATATTGTATGCAAATGTATTATCGACGTCAATTTGATTTCGGTTTCACTTATTACCAAACATGACATAATTTATTGAGATCTCTTTATTATCAGATACCTAGGTCATGTATAATGTCTCTGTTGGAGACCTTTTAATCTCTTTTAGAGATTTTCATAATTTGTTGATTCCTCGATCAGACCATCATAATATATAGCTCATTTTCTTTTTCGATGATTTTTATCTTTGGAGACTACTTGTTTACCACGCTTCAGGCGTGGGTTAGACTCATTAGCAACTATAGTTTGTTCTTCTGGGACATCAATTTTAATTAGAGCATTGATAGCTGTTATATGTAACTTAGTCACTCTTTTAGGGTCAGCAAAAGCATCTGGCAATTGATTTGCTAAGTTCTATAAATGAAGTATCCTTTGAACTTCTAGTTTACATTGTTGAGTATATGGATTAAAATGAGAGAATGATAATTCATTTCAACTTACTTCTTTTCCCAGTCATGTATTTTCTCCCCCTAATATTGGAAAAACTGACTTATTAAAATGACAGCCAGCAAATCGAGTTGTAAATAAATTCTCCATATAAATCTTGAGATATCAAGGGGGATTCGAATCCAACATATATTCCCAACTTCCTTTGAGGACCCATCTTTGTACATTATGGTGGAGCAATTAAAATATATACCGCACGCCCAAAATTCTAAGATGGGAAATATTTGGTTCCTAACCAAAAACCATTTGTAATGGGGAGAACTTATGATAATTTGTTGGC
The DNA here is from genome assembly GCA_019671005.1 of Hibiscus mutabilis. Taxonomy (NCBI): domain Eukaryota; kingdom Viridiplantae; phylum Streptophyta; class Magnoliopsida; order Malvales; family Malvaceae; genus Hibiscus; species Hibiscus mutabilis. The sequence goes on from CM033742.1 coordinate 12,035,457, forward strand.
TTGATGCGAATTAGTGATGCTGCATATAAAATGACATGTCCTCAAGCAGAAATTAGAAGTTTTGAGTTCATCTATAACAACCTTGCAATTAATTAAAGTCATTTAATGAATAACTTCGTAAGACCATTTTGTGTATGAACACAAGTTGCATGATGTTCAACACTTATCTAATTGACATGCAAAAATCATCAAAATCTTGAGAAGTAAATCCACCAGCATTATGAAGATGAATTGTCTTTATAGGGTAATCTAGAAAATATGCTCAAAATTTTATCAACTGAGCAAGTAACTTCGCAAATGCCAAGTTGCGGGTTGATAACAAGGATACATATGACCATCTAGTCGATGCATGATTAAAACTGTAAAATATCAAGATGGTCTGTAAGAAGAGTGTATGGGCTTACATATATCATCCCGTACTAAAAAATTAATATATTCATAATCTATCTTAGCTGATAATGGCCGAATAGTTTGATTTAAGAGCAAACATCACATGAAAAATATTACTTTGAAGAATCTGACGTATTCTGCTAGTGATCCATGTACGAGGAACGAATTCAGGGTGACAAGGGATGAAATGTTACCTTAAATAAATCTAAAAATCTGCAGGGAGTTAGGAGAATCTAATTATTCTAGCACGATATCAAATCCAAGTCGTCACAACAACATTCCGACCTCTACGCAGTCCACCCAAATAAAACGAACAATATTTTACTTCTCTAACTATTAGAGAAGTTTTTCGCAAAAGGCATATATTCGGCTGCTAGACCTTATGCCTTTATAGAGCATTCAAAAACCTAATTCTAATTAAATTTGGATTCATTAAATATACAATATAGTTAACCGAATATAATTAATTATGTAGAATATGATTCTACTTTAATTAGGTTTCTTTGTAGATGGGGAGAAGATGAACATTCTAAATAGGTGCGCGGTGGGGTTGACCATGGAAGATGAGTGAATTAGCAAAAGAATTCTAATTGGCTGAGATAAAGGGGTGTTCAATTATGCGGATCGCAAGTTCGCACATTTTATTAATGTTTGATAATGTGGATATTCATAAGGAAATATTGGGAAAAGAGGTGTTGAAAGAATGGTTCAAAACTATTGAGAACTGGTCGTCGAATATGGAAGGTACAGATCGTCGAGTTTGGTTAGCCGTAACGGGGTTACCGATTCATGTGTAGTTACAGGGGACATACAAGAATTTGGTAGTGTTGTAGGGGAATTTAATTAGGGTAGATACCGACTCTTTGGCACCGATATCGTTTGAACAATGTAGGTTATTAATCGAAATATGTTACTGGCAACAAATTGAGGAATAGGCGGATATTTGGGTGCATGGGGCATGTTTCAAAGTTTGTGTATCCGAATTTGAGGCATTTATGGCTAATAGATGTGAAATATGTTGTGAAGACATAAGTGATGATTCATGTATTGGAGCAAATATTGGAGCAGCAGGGAAAACATCGGGGTAGATAGAGAGGCGATGGTGGATGGATTATAACATAATGAGGCTCGACATAGGGAAGTAGAAAGAGATATGTTGGATAGAGAATAAGAAGTTAGTGTGGATATTTTAAAATCCAAGGAGACCGGGACTATGGAATTAGGAAGAGTCTCTCTAGATGGAAAACAAGAAGGTAAGGATGAGTCCAAGGGAGTGATGGTGATTTGGAATAACGATGGTCTATGGAAGAATGTTATCAGGTGCCCAGGAAAAGAAGTGGACTTATACAAGGACAAATTGCATTGAATCGAAGACGAGAATGTGAGTATGGTATATAGATACGATGATTCGCCATGTAGGCTGGATATTGCAACTTTAGAACCATTACACGTGGGACAAAAAGATGTTTTACTCCTTGAGGAGTCTACAAATGTAGGAGTTGGGGCCCAAGAGGAATTCTACCAGAGGAACAGTTTTACACAAATGCAAATTGTGTTCCACACAATGTTGGGAAAGAGTTAGTCGAGAGTGGGAAAAGGGAAAGAGGAATGCCTCAAAAAATCAAGAAAATATGCAGAAAAAAGGTAAAAGTAAAGGAAAGAAGGCAAACTTGAATCCGAATAAGAGATAATTAGCTTGGCGAGAGGCTGCAAAGGCGATTCGATTGGGAAAGCTGATTGGTACGAAAACAGTTGGTAGTGAATAATCTCTCATTAAAGATATAGCCAATCTCATTGCAGCACGTGATCGAGATTAATAGTGAAGATGAGGGTGTTGTCTTGGAATGTTTGGGGATTAGGTTCTTCGTCAAAAAAGAAGATAATTCATGGATTATTACGACAACACCGGCGTGATATGGTCTTTATACAATAGTCAAAGTTAGAGCCAATTTCAGATTTTTATGATTAGCAAGGTATGAAATTTAAACAGTTTTACTTTTATTTTTTCACCATCACAAGGTCGTTCGGGTGGTGTGATAGTGATATGGGAAGCTGGGTATTTTGTGTTGGAGGATTCGATTGTTCGAACAAATTGTGTATTGCTGCGTAGGAAATAGTTTGTCAAAGATTAGTCTTGTGTGATGGGGTCGGTGTATGCTCCTTGTGGTGTGGAAGATCAGGTACATATGTGAACGAATTTAGCTAACTGTGTTGCACTTTTAGATCGACCATGTTGCTTGGGGTGACTTTAATGAGGTTCGTGAGAGGAAAGAACGACAGAGTTGTACGACTGATGCAAGGGTTATGGCAATGTTTAATGATTTTATAGAAAATGCTGGGTTACTTGATTTGCCAATGCAAGGGAAGAGCTATACATGGTTTGGGCCAGGTAACAAGAGCAGCCGATTGGACAAATTCTTGCTTTCTCCGGAATGGGTGGTGTGTTTCTTGGCTCTAAAGCAAGTGAATTTAAAGCGAGGTTTGTCAGATCACACTCCTTTGCGTTTATCTAGCAAGAATCAAGATTGAGGTCCTCGACCCTTTCGTTTTCTTAATTGCTGGGTTGAACAACGAAAACATGTGAAGGTGATGGAGGAACAATGGTTGCGTATTTCACAAGAATATGTGAGTGGATTGAATATAATGGAAAAGATACGATGTTTGCGAACATTTTTATGGGAGTGGAATAGCAAGGATTTTGGCAGTTTTGATGATCAAATCGAAGCTACGAAGGATTTAATTGATGATGTGGATCAGTGTACAGCGTTACATGAGGAACAATCGATTTTTGTGGAGGAAAAGAAAGAGTTGATGTTACGGTTATGAAAATTATCTAGGTTGCAGGAGTCAGTTTGGAGTTAGAAATCAAGGGCATTGTGGTTGCACGCAGATGATAGAAATACTAGCTTTTTTTCACAAGCAGACGGTAATTAGGGGTATGAGAAATTAGTTTTAGGGTTTACACATTAAAGGATTGTGGGTTTTTGAGCTAGAGCGAGTTAAACAATTCTTGTTCAAAGAATTTAGTGCGCACTTTGCGAAGCCTCAGGTCAGGGGCTCTATTGATGTTGAAGTGGATTTTAGATGCTTATCGGGGATGCAAGCGCAACAGTTGACGTTAGCTTTCACCAAAGAAGAAGTTAAAAGTATAGTGTGGAATGGGTTTTACATGTAAAAAAGTGACATTGGCTTTGTGGCGTTGTTTCAGCGCCATTGATTTTTCGGTGGAGCAATTGATGTGTGTTTGTTTTGTAAACGTCTTTCGCGAGGCTAATAGCGTGGCCAATGTGTTGGCAAAAGGCGATGTCGGTCGTACCTCTAGGTTTTTCGAGGGTTTTTAGCTAGTTTGGAGGATTGGAGTGTAGGAGAGAGGGTGCTGCAGGGTATATGTTTTGAGGTGTTTGCAAGCACGGTTGGTGGGGGGTATGTGCATTGGTCTTGGCAGCTGTTGATCGATTATTTGGGGAAGGTTCTTGGAATTTCTCTAGTTTGTTTTATTCCGTTTGGTTTTGGTTGCGAGTTTGGTGTTCAGATTGTCTTAGTAGGGCGTACTCTTTTCCTCCAATTTAGGTTAGGGAGGTTTTTAATGAGGCACCCGACTGATTTTGTATGATCTTACTTCTTAAATAAATCATACTCTTCTGGATAAAAAAATAGTATTTGATAATTACAATAATTATAATAATTTCGGTTTTTACTTATTACATGTACAACAAGTTTGTATACATGCTATCTAGTCGATATTTGTTCGTTTCAATCATAGGGTGTGACCCTTGTAGGTTCATATAACATTAGCAGTAATATCTAGAACAATTCTAATATTACAAGAAATGAGTGGCATCTAGCAATGCATCATTGCTACCTAAGTTATACGAAGTCGTGGTTCGACATACCCTTTTTCGTGATTAACTTTTTTCATGTATTACACATTTTGTCCTCATATCTAGATCGAACACAAGTCATGGAATAGTCACACTTGTATAGTCCATCTAATATTTTTTGATATCTTGAGTTGACTATTATAAACGAATAACTATGATATCTCATATCAATTTATTCGAGCACGACCATGCATTTTCTAGTCTCACTCAATCAAGTGGCCTATGATATTACTCATATTATGTAGGAGGCACAAATCCTATCTTAATCAACCATATTCTTCTACATAGATTGCAACATATCCAACACTAGTCTTTATAGTGTAGTCAGTTACGACACACGTTTGACCGTATCAAAATATATCACTCACGATGTTGAAATAATGATAATCTCAAGTACAAGGATCATACATGTAGTTATAACTATGAGCAATGTTGTAACTGTCACATAATAATCCAAGAAACATGCTCATAGCGGGTCAGTCCAGTATGTCATTCTCTAACACATACTTATGTATTGATTTTGACATCTTCATGTCAACGACAACACTTTGTCATCAATCAACTACATATTATTCTTAATATATTATTGTTGTCCATGCCCACAATAATACTCGACTAAGGACATTCAAGAATAACTATATTATTCTAAGGACTTTATTATAATTCAGTTTATTTATAAATGCACAGAATAAGACTAAAAAATAATAATGGCTTTATATTAATAAACATGGTAAAATAAATATGTATATTACAACCATCTCCTGATTGGTCTTTGGGCATACTCCAACAGTATCCGTTTCAGAAAATTAGCTGATGATGGTCGAATAGTTTTCTTTGAGAGCAAGCATCACATGAAAAATATTACTTTGAAGAATCTGTCAGTTCTTCAATGAATGACCACATGAAGTGTCAATAAGTTTTCGCATTATAATTGAACAGGGATGGCCTAACCGGTCATGCCAAATAATAAAGTTATTAGTAAACTTTTAGTTTACAATATCACGAGCTTCAATTTGTACTAATTCTTGTGTAGTACAATCCATATGACAATGCATATAATTTTGTCAAGATTTTCTTATTGACGTAGGTTATACTCTTAATATGGAGATAATCAACATCCCCTTGACTAATAGTCTCAATATGATATCCATTTCTAAGAATATCTTTAAAATTCAATAAGTCTCTTTGCAACTTTGATGAGTATAACACGTTGTAAATATGTAATTGAGTTCCATTAGGCAATAAGATATATGCTCTTCTGGAGCCTTCTATGTTATAAGTACTTCCGGATATAGTACTCACATTATTTCCTTGTATTTTTAGATGGGAAAAATATGCATAATTATGCACCTTTCAATATATGCTTTGTTTCATTCACTTTCGAGGAATGAAAAATATTTAATATAACACATATCAAATCGATTATCTATCGAAGATAATGTCTCAAGAACTTATTAATCTTCCGGAGCATTGATATTTTAGTACTTTGAGATATAGTACTCACATTTTCCCCTTGCATTTAAATGAGAAAATTATTTCTTATGCTTAAGTATAATATGAGTACTTGCATTATCTTCTAAGCATAAATCGTCACAATTTATTACATATTTTATTCTAGAAGTAATTATATTCTTCAAAAGATAATAAATAAATGTTTAAAAATATTTAAATATATATAATATAAAACTTAAACAAATAATACGTAAAACAAATTAACATAAAGCAACATAAATTAAAAGATCAATTATTCTATTTAGAGGTTATAAGGAAATAAAATAAAAAGGAGAATTATTCTCTTCAGTGGTTATGAGGAAATCAACAACATCCAAGTGAGTTGGACCAACAATTCCATAATTATTTTTGCCTTTTTGTAAACAAAATTTTTTATATTTTCTTTCCGTTATCATTCATGATTGTGGATGAAGGTCCACAATACTTCGGCGTTTGACAAGTACGAGACCAATAGTTTGTACCATCGCATTGATAACATAAAGATTTTGATATGTTCTTCATCACTCTTTTCATTCTTATAATTCCACTTCTAGTGGGTATAAACATTCTTAAAATGATCATCTTATCTATGTCTATTTTTATGGCCTTAATCACGACCACAATTGTTAATGTGGCATTTATTCTTTCCGCTATAAAATGTCGCATTCACTTTAGGGAATAGAGCAGAGCTAATAGGTCTTTAAAACCTTTTTTCACGATATTGTGTCTGTACGACAACATTGTTTGCGTGAAAAGTAGAGTATGTTTTTCTAACATATCCTCATCAGCGATACTCTGACCACAAAATTTCAATTTAGTTTGAAACATTCACATAGCAGAGTTTTATTCACTAACCATATAGTGAATTATCATGTTTGCATGGAATAAACATCATGCTTGAATTTAAGTCAGGAAATGTCTCCCATAAATATTCTTATCAAGACTAATTTTCGTAACTTGAACTTGAGATAAGTCTATAGTCGAGCTTTTCGACGTAGAAGAATTATTGCTTTCGAGCAAATATAGATTTTATAACAATCATACTATTAAAGAATAATTGATCGACCAATATATATAATACTTACCAGACTTAAAAATCAAGACGCCAAATAAAAAACTTATATATATTGAATTTGCCTTCAGTCCTTTTCTTTTAATTGATGTTTTCAATCCAATAAAGAACCGCACTGGAATCTGGTTCATCCTCGGTGAACTATGAAACAATCACACCTTTTCATCATGATGTTATATGAACCTTAAAAATCAAAACACCAAATTCAGACAAATAATAATAAAAACTAATCTCAAATATATATAAAAGCAAAAGTAAATGGAAAAAAATTGTTGAGGTGCATATAGCATGGGAACTCGAAAAACATTACTATCAAGTGGCATATCCAATCCATCGCTTTCTTCACTTTGCTTAAAGTAGCGATTGGTCATTCTATCACCATAATTTTCAAACTAAATTGATCTTGTAGGTTTCTCTGAAGACTCGATATTAGTTCCTGAAGTTATATATATAAACTCGGTGCAAAAAAGTGTTATTGAAAATTAGAACAAAATAATAATCAAATAATATACCAAACATATTGACCTTAATATAAGAGTGATTAACCAACCACTATATCTATATATAAATAAGAAAAATATACCCGATTTTTTAAGCTAAGTTAAATATATGGTAGATGTAGTCACCAATATCATGTTGATTTTTTTTTTGGAATTGCCGACAAGAACCACGATAATTGAGCGAGATCGTGCTGATAACGTTTTGTGAATAAAATGAAAGAAGAACAAGAGAGATGAACAAGAACAAAGATAAGAGACAAAGAGATAGACTTGTATTATATTCTCAATGTAGGGTTGTGTACAATGCTTTCTCCAAACTCTATATCTATAGGCATATGATGGAAATCCTAATTCCAATGGGTATTAAACCCTAATAATAAAGTACATTAAAGTCTCATTTAATATATGGATATCCACTATAAATAAAGATATTCATAACAGTTACAGTTTAAAAAAGTTTAATCATCAAAAAAACAATAAGTAACAAATTTAATGAGACTAAGAGACAGTGTATAGCTCTTGAGTTATTTGAAGTTTTATTAGGTAACATTAAACAAGTAAATTATACCAACGGGGTTGGTTCAAGTGGTAAGCAGCTTGGTATCGCTTAACCAGGTCTCGGGTTTGAGACGTTGTGTATGCAAAAAGTCCCTGCTGAAAGACTCACCCACCAAAGCCAAGTGCGCGATGCGGGTCAGTCCGGATTAACCATGGTAAAACCTGAAAACTAGAGGGCAACAAAAAAAAAACAAGTAAATTATCAAACTTAATTTATCATACTAAATTCTCTCTCTTTACAAAGGCTTGTATAAATTATGTGCTTTAAATTAAAATTGAATCAGACTGGTAATAAAATTTAATTGACCTATTTAACTTTTTTTTAATTCAACTCAAATTTTATAAATTCAACAAACTAGAAAAATGATTTGATTTGACTAATAGATACTCACCCTACTTAGCCTTATTGCTTCAAATGGGTAAAGGATTTTATATATTTAATTTAAGTGTTTTTAATTAATTTTAAATGCTTTGGCCCTCTTACGAAATTTAATTTATTTACCCCTAAACCAATATTTTAGCTTTACCACTGATTATACTTAAATTTGAATCGATCACATGAGTATAATAATAAATCACACATTTCACTAAGTTAATTAATTAATAGTATAAATAAATATTTTTTTATAATCATTGATATTCAATTCATTTCACTAAGTTAATTAATTGTTAATAATAAATATTTTTAAGTTTATTCTATGAAATTGCAGATTTTAAATAAGAAAAAAAAAACAAAAAGAAAAAGTTCTTCATTTGGGTAGTAGGGAAATCTCCCACTATGTAAAGGTATAGTATTGAATAGTGATTACTCTTTTAATAGTAATTAATTATATTAATCGATAGTGGTTTTACACCAATTCATAAGTTTTGCAACATTTTTCAATTCCAGTCCAACTTCACATGATAATGATTAGGGGTAAGTAAAATTCGACTCAACTTGAAAAAAATGAACTTTTTAACTTGACGTAAAACTCTACTCGACTTGACTTGACTTGAACTGTAATTTTATAAACTCGACTCGAAAAAAATTCTAAATAAAGTTTGAGTTGTAAAATGAAAGATCGAATAACTTAATATTTTTAGTAATTAGTTGATCGATTTCTAAGTTTGAGTCGAGTCTTTCAAGTCTGTCTAATAAATGTATTTCATATATGAAAAAATATACATGTACATCGTATATAGTTATAGAAAGTCCTTTAAATTGAAACTAATTAGTATCGTAACATTATAAGTGTTTACAATTAAATTTGAACAGAAACTCAATCAACTTGACTCAAAAAAAATTCAAAGAAAGTTTGAGTTATAAAATAAGACTCATCAACTCAGAATCTTTTGACTCGCCTCGATTCGATCGAATGCTCGCCCTAATCATAATTAAGATGACAGGATTACATTAATTTAATTATAAAAAATAATTTATATATTTCAATTATATCTAATAATTAAAATAATATTATTTTATTTGAAATACATAAATATATGAAGTAAAAATATTTTTTTTGAATTGTAAAGATCAAAACTACCAAAGAAAGGTTTTACATCAAGCTTAAATCTAAATGTTATCTAAAAGCTGTAAAAGAGCAGGAGACGATTCTTCATAAATGGCTAAGCCCCTACGAAGAGGGTCGGCTAGCTTGGCCAAGGCGTCAGCAGACATGTGCAATCACTCATTTTTATCTAGTTTGTAATTACCGTATTAATATATTAATTAGTTTAATGATTAATATATAGTATGTATATATATATATCATATTATGTGTTTATTATGTATATGTTATTAATGTGTACATTACGTGTATGATTATATATGCATGTATGTTAGTATATTACATTAATTAATGTTTGCATGTGTATTCGTATGTTACACGTATGTGTGTGTGCATGTGTACGTACGTATGTGCTATTATATTATTGTTATTATTATTACTATTACTAATACTAATATTATTGGACTAATGTAAAATAAAATCCAAAACATAAAACCCAAATATTTTATAATTGGCTAGTCCAATATGTATTACAGACCCAAAATATGTTACAAGGCCTGATCAGCCCAAACCCAAAACCCTAAGAAAACCCTAATCCATATCAGATGATTAACCCTAACCCCTATCTCTCTTGTGCGCAGCCACATTTAGGCCGTTGGATCAAATTTTGATCCAATGGTCACGATTGAAAGAAGAGAACCCCTCAGCTGCAGCGTGTGATTCACGCGTGGACCGTTCAACCTCCCACGCGTGCGTGTATCTCACGCATTGGGCTCCTCAGCTATCGCATGCCACGTAGCTTCATCTTGTGCAAACCCAGAGCGCATCTGAACCGTCCATTCCTCAAGCCATCTTAGCCGTTGGATCAGCTCTAATCCAATGGCCGAGAACACGTCTGGCAGGGAACACCACCACCATGACTCTCCCCATGTCGGCCGTACCAACCACCGCACCAAATCAGAAGTGCGAAGACAGAGAAAAAATACAAAAAATGTACTTTGTCAGTACCAAATCAAGCAAAAAAATGTATTTTATTTTTGTTTCTACCAACCAAAAATGAAATATATGTATCAAACAAGTAATCTGTAAAGTTATCAATTTGAAAATAAAAAAAAAGACAAAAAAAGCTTCATGGTAATACCTTATTCTTTTTCTCATTCTTGCATGCATGTGTACAAAAGAAAAATAAAATAAAAAGTGGGCTTGTAGCTCTTACCCTCGCCGTCACAACCTCTCGTCACCGGCAACAATCCGTAGGGCCCCTGAGCCGAATGTGGTGAGCCGGTCGAATGGGGTATTTTTTGGTCTCGGTTTGTACAAAAAGGGGGTGGTTTAGGTTCATTTTTTTAGATCTAGGAAAAGAGCTGATCCACTAATTCTCCGACAGTCTAGCAGGACCTACCATGATATGATGTGCTTTGGACCTAGCACCAAGTCGTCAGTATCTCCAGGGTACGAAGATGAAACCTGATGAAAGCTTCAAGGAATGTGCTTTTGAGGTGTCTGTGTTTAGCGACCCAGGTGCAGCCTCCCGTAGATGAAGAGGAAAGTGACTTTCATGCTACCTTTCTTATTTCTTCTTTGATAAGGTGCTCGGGAAAATGAATGCCAGCTTTGAAGACTTTATGACAGTCGGAGAGAGAATCGAACATACACTCCGGGACCTAAGTTTAAAAGACCAGACATGCCTGGGAACAGAAGGAAAAAAAGAGATAAATGGGTACCACTTTCGAATGTTCTCGTGATCGTAAAAGAAGAAGACAAGTATATTCATCCGAATCACCGAGGAAAATTCCTCGAACAAGTACATATTTAGAGATATTCGGAGTATTCCATCTCGGACATATGGCCTCATCTGGTCGAGGGTTAGTACCTCACCTCAAGGCCGATAAAGACTACGCCCAACTCATCTACTCACAGTTTTGATCCATACAGTATATGTGAGTTCTACATTGAGGCGTCAGGGCATGGCACTAAGAAATTTGGGGTCATTAATAGAAAAAATCAAGAAGCTGATCAATGATGGGACCTTGACACAAGAGCTGATCCAATAGTGGAGGAGGACCAAGGATAAGGGGCAAGTCTGCATAGTGTTGAGGAAGCCAGAGATGTCTCTACATTAAAAGACTTTCCTGAAGCAATACAAGGAATAAACTTTACTACCTGTGGCCCACATGTGGTAAAGATCTTTTGTGAAGGGGCATGTTTGTTGATTTTTATTCCAATGAAGAACACATTTCGCTTAACATACAATGTTCTTGAAAGCACATAGATGTATATTTTCTCACCGTTGTAGGACACTGGATATCAATTGCAAGATGTGACATTAGATGGATGTTGTGACAACGATGAGGTTTGATCTTCCCTACCAGACTCTGGTCAGCAAAGCAAGATTACTACTCTTTCGATGATGTTCAAGGATGAAAAAGCTCCGAATGTCAACCATGTAGATTTGCTTGAAATTGAAACTCTACGCATAATCTTCTAGGTAGTAAAGAATTAAAAATAAGAATTAAAAAAGTGAAGAATTGAAGGAAAAAAGAAGAGAAAAGAAAGAAAAAAAGAAAAAAAAACAAAAAAGGAAAGAAAGAGAAAAGAATAATAAAAAGCACTCATATGTTCGAAACCTGGTAATAGGCTTGTTCGGATAAGAGTGTGGGAATTTTGGGGCACTCCGCTAAAGCGATAAGGTGGCAATACACCATCCAATTCAAGAAACTTTAGCTTCATGAGTGATGGTAATATTTTCAAATCGTGACTATACCGAGTAACTTAGGGCAATGTTGTTTGCTCCATCGTTGTCCTCAAGACAAATGACTGTGACGAATTGATTTCCTCAAATAATGATAAAAGCATAAAAAAAGAAAAAAAGAATAGAGAAAAGAATAAAAGAGAAAAGAAAAAGAGAAAAGGAAGAAAAAAGGGAAAAAGAAAAAAAAAAGAGAAAGGAAGAGAAAAGAAAATAGAGAAAAATAAACGGTAGCATAGGTAAAATTAAAATTCGCACCACCTAGAACTCTATTCTTAGAGTAATATTTCTATGCTCGAGTGGTCATACAAGCCCACCCTTTTTGGGGGCGGAGCAGATAATGAGAATTGAGAAAGAGTAGTATTCTGCAGCAACACGGTAATTATGAGGATGAACCGAGTCACCTGGGAAGATTTCACAGCCTTGAATTACTGAATGGTTGAATCTAAGACGCTCTTGCACTTGATATCTAGAGCTCCTATTCTGTGATTTCAAGATCCTATATGTTAATCTAAATGATACCCTTAAGTGGAATGCCAATCAACAAATTGACAAGTTAAAGCAACAAAGATTTCCATGTATTACTTCAGAGATAAGATCCAGAACACAAGGTTACGGATATTATTGGAGCACCTAACCAGAAACAACCCCACAATGTATAGGATGAAGATGATGACAAGAGCATACGTGTCAGAAAGCTCAAGAACAAGAAACGGGTTTCAGCCATGATGCCTTGGTTGGTTCAAGAAAATGAAGGACGAATCATGACGAGAATAAGATTACAAATACGGGGGATGGTAAGAGGTAAACATTGAGTCTCCAAAGAATTAAAGTACAAGGATCGAGAAATGGTTCCCGTCAAGAGGCATCAAGAAGATTGAGATTAAGTTCAGAACATAGAAGCATTTTGCTAACCCCAATGACAAAACTAACAAATACTCAGAATGTTGGGTCAAAGGAGTTGGAAGGTAGTCGAGCTCATGATCGAGTGGGGGCAATGTAGAACAGGAAGAATGGTAAGAATCTCTCTACATGCATGATATAGAGTTTGTTTGTGAAGCGGGCAGAGACCCCGAAGAAGAAAGGCAAGTGCTCGTGCAAAAGAACAAGAGTGGGTACTCATTTAACAAAAATTGACAGAAATTAAGATCAAAACTGAGCATACTGTAAAAAAGAAAGGAAACGGAGAAATCCGAAGAATGACTTTTCAGGGCATAGAATTTTAAAACATGCCTAAAAATAAAAAGAAAAAGAAAAAGAGAAAGAAAAAAGGAAAAAGAAAGAAAAAAGAGAGAGAGAATTATATCATGAAAGGGTTAAAAGACATGAATCAAATAAATAACTAATCAAAAGGCATACTGCAACAGAAGAGAAGAAAGGAAATCTGATAAATAACCTTCCAGAGCGTAAGACTTTAGAACATAAAAGGAGAAGAAAAAAAAAGAAATAAGAAAAAGAAAGAAAAGAGAGTGAGAGAAAAATGATGATAAAAAGAGAAGAAGAAGAAAGAGGTAAAAGAGAGAAAAGAGAGAAGAAAAAATAGAGAAAAAAGAAAAAGAAGAAAAAGAGAAAAAGAAAGCACGACATTGCATGCATCATATAGATAGAGACATGTCAATTTTTTCTCGTTTTTAGACAGGTATTTGAAGAATTGTCAAAGAATTTACTAAAGAAAGAAAAGATTCGACAGCCATAGCAACGTGAGGCCAGATGTTAAATCCTTCGGGTAATCGGTAAGTCCTTCGGGCACGGTGTTAAGTCCTTCGGGCCACCATTAAGTCTTTTGAGCATGGTGATAAGTCCTTCGGGCCATCAATAAGTCCTTCGGGCATGATGCGGTAGCCATAGTAGCGTGAGGCCAGACGACGTTAGCCATAGTAGCGTGAAGCCAGATGTTAAATCCTTCGGGTCATCGATAAGTCATTCGGGCTCAGTGTTAAGTCCTTCGGGCCACCATTAAGTCTTTTGAGCATGGTGATAAGTCCTTCAGGCCATCAGTAAGTCCTTGGGGCATGATGCGGCAACCATAGTAGCGTGAGGCCAGACGACGGTAGCCATAATAGCATGAAGCTAGATGTTAAATCCTTCGGGTCATCGGTAAGTCCTTCGGGCACGGTGTTAAGTCCTTCAGGCCACCATTAAGTCTTTCGAGCATGGTGATAAGTCCTTCGAGACATCAGTAAGTCCTTCGGGCATGATACAGCAGCCATAGTAGCGTGAGGCTAGACGACGGTAGCCATAGTAGCGTGAAGCCAAATATTAAATCCTTCGGGTCATCGGTAAGTCCTTCGGGCATGGTGTTAAGTCCTTCAGGCCACCATTAAGTCTTTTGAGCATGGTGATAAGTCCTTCGGCCATCAGTAAGTCCTTCAGGCATGATGCGGCAACCATAGTAGCGCGAGGCCAGACGACGGTAGCCATAGTAGCTTGAAGCTAGATGTTAAATCCTTTGGGTATTCGGTAAGTCTTTCAGGCACGGTGTTAAGTCCTTCAGGCCACCATTAAGTCATTCAGATCAAATTTTGATCCTATGGTCACGATTGAAATGAGAGAACCCCTCAGCTACCCCGTGTGGTTCACGCGTGGACCGTTCAACCTCCTACGCGCGCGTGCATCTCACGCATTGGGCTCCTCAAATACCGCATGCCACGTGGCTTCATCTTGTGCAAACCAGAGCGCATCTGAACCGTCCATTCTTCAAGCCATCTCAGCCATTGGATCAGATCTGATCCAACAGCCGAGAACATTTCTAGCAGGGAATACCACCACCATGACTCTCCCCATGTTGGCCGCACCAACCACCGCACCAAATCGGACGTGTGAAGACAGAGAAAAAACATAAAAAATATACTTTGTCAGTACCAAATCAAGCAAAAAATGTATTTTATTTTTGTTTCTACCAACCAAAAATGAGATATATGTATCAAACAAGTAATCTGTAAAGTTATCAGTTTGAAAATAAAAAAAAGATAAAAAAAGCTTCGTGGTAATCCCTTCTTCTTTTTCTCATTCTTGCATGCATGTGTACAAAATAAAAAAAATAAAAAGTGGGCTTGTATTTCTTACCTTCGCCGTCACAACCTCTCGTCTCCGGCAACAATCCGCAGGGCCCCTAAGCGGAATGTGGTGAGCAGGTCGAATGGGTATTTTTTGGTCTCGGTTTGTAAAAAAAAGGTGTGGTTTAGGTTTGTTTTTTTTAGATCTAGGAAAAGAGGGGGTTTTCCTAAAATCCAAGGTTGGGGTTGATTTTTGGTTGAAAAAAGGGTTGTTTTAGGGGTGGTTTGAGACCTTGCTGGCGCCGGTAAGCGGCGGCTGTGACGGCGAAAGCTCACCGGTTTTTGGAAAAGAGGGTGGTCGGTGTAAGCTCGTTTGGTTTCGGGCTGAAAGAATAACCAAGGGGAGAGGATTTTATTTTGTAAAACAAAATTCTAAATGGCAAAAATTTAAAATCAGATCTAATAAGGTCTATTTATAGACTTTTATTTTTCAAAAATGGTGAAATTACCTCTTAAGGACCACCGTCCTTTTTGATTTTTCAAAACGGGCTTCCCTCTTGGTCCAATTACAATCCCAATCCCCCATTTTTTTCAAATCTCTCAATTTAGTCACTGAATTAAACCGAAATCAGTTTCAACACGGTAAAATTACTCCCCCAACCATTCCGCATTTCTGAATTTTACACTTCGAGCTTGCCCCTTGGTAATATTACACATCTAGTCCTTTAAAGTTTCGTTTGGCTTGCAATCTCGCCCCTAAATATGCTTTTTATTTATTTAATATTTGTCTTCTAATTTTGTTTGTATTCATTTCAACATTCTTCCAGTTTTTTAAATATTTTTATCATTTGTTTTTCAGCATGTTTATTTTATTTATTCTTTGCATATACATATGCTTTATATATTATGTTTTTAGGTTTTTATGTGTGCATTAATACGGGTTATACCATGCTTTTAGTTTATTAATTCATGTTGTGCACGAGTTTGATTTATTAATTATGTTTTAGTTTTAGTTAGTATTGTGTTTATATGTTTACATGGTTTTTATGATCTTTTTGCATTGTAGGTCGCATATTAGTTGTGGATAATACGTTTATTATGTGGCATGTTATGTCTTTTGTAGCTTTGTTAAAATATGTTATGTTTAGGCTATTTTGTTAAATCCATTAGTTTATGCGTGCTATCTTTCACTTGAATAACATGTAAGTATTTATAAAATTTATATGTTTATATATTTTGATCCATGTATGTTTCTTGCCATGATCACTTGGGTGCATTTGTAATATAGATATTAGTGTGCCGTATGATAAAACTTTAATGTATTATTTTGGCATTTTGTTTTTCTTGCCTAACATCATGTATATATATATATATATATGTCATGCATATTTTGCATCGGTGCTTTCTTTATGTGTTTAAACATGTTAGATTTAATTAATTTAATTTTTGGAAGCATGTCTTTATGTATGTTTTTGTTTATACTTTTGTTTTATTATTAGGACATGTTACATTGCTTTTGTTCATGCATGCATTTTAATATTTTTATGCTTTTATGTTTTATTTCTATGTCTTTGTAAATATTTGTTTATGATGTTTTCGCTTTCTAAGGTTGCATAACGGATATATATATTTTGTCAATGCGGTGCCTTTTTATCTGAGCGTAAACGGGGCCAGTATCAGGCGTAGTGATGGTGGTTGGGCGTTTACCCTCGGATAACGGGGCTTTTAAAATTTACCCGCACTTATAACCAAAATTTAAATTAATCGTCACTTTAATCTGGAAAGTTTAATATTAATAAAGCGGTAATTATTAAAGTATCAATTTTGGGAGGTGTGGTGGTGCTAATCCTTCCTCATCCGTAACCGACTCCCGAACTCAACAGTTTTCAAATCTCTGGTTTTATGATGTCCGGCCTACCTAAGTGACCGGTGGCGACTCCATTTTCAAAATAAAATACGGTTTTTACAAAATCCCACGTAAGACATTTTTTAAAACAAAATAAAAAAGAAATTTAGCGAGAGGGACATCACTATAGTATGTGACACGATTCTAAGGAATAACAGCAGAATAATGTAGAGATAAAAGAGAAAAGAAGGTTTATAGATTGAAGGAAGAAGTTTGTTTTTCAGATTTTTCATACTGTGCCCATTACATTGTTCCCTATTTATTTCCAAAGTGTCAGGAAAGGTCAAAATCGGTTAAGTTTGTTGGTGCTCGCTTAACCCTAGTGCCCCTACGTAACTTCCGGCTCTCCTCAACGATAGAATCCTAATCCTTATCACATGCATGGTCCACGTCGGTCATTCCCCCATTCTCATGCTCATCCATAGCCAGCTCATTCTCTTCTGTGACATTACCATCCCCTTCGAAAATAACCTTGTCCGCAAGGTTCTCAGCAGGCTCTACCTCTTTACCATCTTCCCACAGCAATAGAAGTGGGGTAATTTGTTGCAAAGGCTGGCTGCGGCACAACTTCAACAGGGAAATGTGAAAAACTGGATGGATTATGGTAGCTTCAGGCAGTTTCAATTTATAAGCCACATTTCCCACCCGTTTCTCTATCTGATATGGTCTAAATAAACGCAGACTTAATTTCTGATGTCTACGCAATCATAGCGAAAGCTGCCTATACGGCTGTAATTTCACAAACACCCAACTTCCCACCTCAAATTCCAATTCTCGACGATGTTTATCGGCCTGATTCTTCATGCGAACCTGAGCCTTCCTTAAATTCACTTTCAATACACGTAGCAATTTATCTCGTTCTTGCAATTCTTGGTGAACTTGATCATTCTTCGAACCTTGATCTAAATAATCGCTTAGTACTGGAGGATTGCGACCGTATAGTGCTTTAAAGGGGGTCATTCCCGCGGAGCTTTGGTGTGGCGTAGCATACCAGTATTCTGCCCAAGGCAAGTGACTCTCCCACTTACTCGGATCTTCATCGGCCACACAACGAAGGTACATCTCGAGACAACGATTAAGGGCTTCAGATTGGCCGTCCGATTGAGGATGATAGGCCGAACTCATGCATAATTGAGTACCTGTAATCGTACTATTTCAGTCCAAACTTCACTAGTAAAAACTCTATCGCGATCACTAACCAACGATTTTGGAATTCCATGTAACTTAACCACGCTATGCACCAAAACCTTTGCCACCAGTTTACTATCAAACTTTTTTGGCAAGGAAAAAAAATAGGCATACTTGGTGAGTCGATCCACCATAGTTTCCTTACCGTTGGATTTGGGCAATCCTACTATGAAATCTAAGGCTATATCTTTGAAAACTTGGGAAGGGATCGGTAAGGGTTGCAACAATCCCGCCGGTGATAAACTCTCTCCCTTCATTCTTTGGCAAACTTGGCACTGTCGAACATAATCACGCACTTCCTTCCGCATGTCTGTCCAGTAAAAACTTGCGGACAATCGTTGGTAGGTTCGATGCACTTCCGCATGTCCACCTATCTTCGAATCATGATATTCTCGCAGCAATCGTGATCGCAAGGCCAGCTCATTAGGAATCACAATTTTCCCCTTGAACACTAACAGCCCTTCTTGTTCTCTATACTCTAAATTCTGGGGGTTACCGTCCTGGATTTTTTGTTTCCATGCCATTATCTCTAGATCGTTGTGACTAGCTGCACGTATGTCCTCCAATATACCAAACAAAGGCCTCGACAAAGACATCAAATTTGCTGCAACGTCTCTCGACAGTGTGTCTGCCACAACATTCAATTTTCCCGGCCGATAACGAATCTCAAAATCAAACCCAATCAATTTGGAGAGCCACCTTTGCTGCTCTGGCATTTGGATGGTATCTTGCGTGAGTACCCGGAGTGAACGCTGATCAATGATGATGATAAATCTTCGCCCAAGAAGATATTGCCGCCATTTGCCCATGGCCTGGGTAATGGCAAACATTTTGCGATGGTACATCGAGGCAGCTTGTATTTGCGGACTCAATTTCTGGCTAAAAAACGCAAGTGGTTGCTTCCCCTGGTACAGTACTGCCCCTATACCGACTCCCGAAGCATCTGTCTCCACAATGAATTCTTTGGTAAAATCCGGTAACCCCAACACTGGTGCTGTACACAGACATTCCTTCAGCTGCTTGAAAGCACACTGAGCCTCAGCAGTCCACCCAAAATTTTTTCTTTTGCGCAACAAGTCGGATAGCGGCGCCGCGATCGTGGCAAATCCACGAATGAATTTACGGTAATAACCTGCAATCCCCAGGAACCCTCGTACCCCCTTAACACTAGTTGGTTGCAGCTAGACTCGAATTGCCATCACCTTCATCGGGTCAGCTGCCAAACCTTTCCTGGACACCATATGGCCCAAGTAGTCCACTTTTTCTTGGCCGAAAACACACTTTGAACATTTTGCAACGAACCCATTGTCCCGTAAGGTTTGCAATATTTGTCGAACATGTAAGAGATGCACCTGCCATCCATCACTATAAATGAGAATATCATCCAAGAAAACCAGTACAAACTTACGCAAATATGGCTGAAACATATCATTTATCGTAGCTTGAAAAGTCGATGGGGCATTCGTTAACCCAAACGACATTTCGAGGAATTCGTAATGTCCCTCATGGGTTCGAAAAACAGTCTTGGGAATATCTTTTTTTTTAATCGAATCTGGTGATATCCAGCCATCAAGTCCAGTTTTGAAAAAACTATGCGTTTCCTAATTCATCGAATAGTTCCTCGGCTGTCGGAATTGGGAATTTATCTTTAACGGTAATTGCATTCAACGCGCGATAATCCACGCAGAAACGCCAAGTAGCATCCTTCTTCTTCACTAAAAGGACTGGCGAAGAATATGGGCTGTGACTCTTCTAAATAAGTTGTTGAGCTAACAGTTGTCGCACCTGTGTTTCTACCTCTTGCTTCTGGAAATATGGATAGCGGTACAGTTTCACATTTATCAGTTGTTTGGATGGAAGTAAATGGATAGCATGATCGTGTTCTCGTTCTGGTGGTAGCCTAGTGGGAGCTTCAAACACCTCTGAAAACTCTTCTAAAATTACTTGCATTTCCCGAGACTCAGTCACCACTACATTCTCTAAATCCGACTGCAACTGGAGATAGTAACAGATTGTCACTGCATTGGTTTCAGCCATTCGACGAAATGCTTGAAAGCATACTGGTTGAAGTTCTGTGTCACCTTCGCCTTGCCAAGTGTGCTCAACCCCACCTTGTCGAAACTAAAAGCTGAGCCTGGAGAAATCCATCGTAATCGGACCCAGCGTAGCCACCCAAGCCACCCCCAGTACCATGACAGCTCCTCTAAAGGTAAAACATAAAAATCAGTCGAGATCGTTGTTCCTTGCACTCTCAGTTTCAGATTGCGAACACACCCCTCGTTTGCCAATTTTTCTCCATTTCCCACTAGTACACGAAAGTTCAGTGCGACTGTAACCTGTAATCCCAGATAATTCACCGTTCACAACTGGATGAAATTATGGGTGCTTCCCCAATCTATCAACATACGCACCATCCTGCCCTTGATTTCACCCTTGACCCGAAAAGTGTTGGGTGTCACGCAGCCAGCCAGGGCTTTAAACGACACCAAGCACTGTTCCTGACCATCCCCAGTGGGAGCTGAACTCTCTTCGACAATCTCGTCAGGCTCACTTGATCTCAAGTCTTGCAGCATCGACGAATCTTCATCGTCTAGGATAAAGAGTTGAGGCTCTTTACACTTGTGCCCCACCACATACTTCTCATCACAGTAATAACATAGGCCCTTCGCTCGGCGAGCCTGTGCTTCCGTCGCGAAGAGTCGACGTGGTTGAAGAGTATTTACCCTTAGAGACGTTGTATCACCAGGAGGAGGACGCCCAAGTGAAGGCTTAAGGCCTGAAGTCGGGTTGTTTAGCGTGGGTAACAAAGGTGGTAGTCTGGGTCCTGTTACCGGACTCAAGAATTTCTTTGCCTCACCCAACCTAGCTTCATAGAATCTGGCGAGAGCAAGCACCTCAGTCATGGTGGTGGGCCGTTGTGCCAGGACTTCGTGCTTAATATCTGATCTGAGCCCAGACGTGAAACACTGAGTGAGAAAGTTTTCCGATAAGGTCACCATGGTGCGCAAAGCCAAATCTTTGAACTTAGCCTGATAATCATCGACCGTGGAGGTTTGAGTGAGCTTTGTTAGCTGACCTTTCGGCGACTTAATTTCTGAAACTGTGAATCAGCGGCGGATGATCTCGACCAAATGATCCCAGTCAGCCAACTATCGTTGCCGTTACATCCAACGGTACCATTTCTTTTCCGTTCCCTCTATCCGAAATAATACCATGGTGACGCGGTGGTGATCTTCCGTTCGGTAAAATTTAAAGAAGTCTTGGGCCGATGTAATCCACTCCTCGGGATCGGTTTCGGTAAAGATCGGGAGCTCAACTTGAGCTGGACGTAGTGCAAAAAGAAACGAATCATCGGCTTCGATTTTCACCTTAGCCTTACCCTTGTGGGCCACCAGTTCACCCTCTCTATCTGGGTTTAACTCCATATGGGTTGAAATCGCAGTCAGTTGCTGAGCTAAATTCTGCAAGGTGCGGTCGGTATTCTCATTCCACCGGTTTTGATTCTCGACGTGCTGCTGCAGAGACCCCTTAGTATCCTGTAAAGCCTTAATCGCCTCACTATGTTTGACCATGTTTTCTCTCAATGAAAGCACCAAATGACACGACTCTAAGGAATAACAGCAGAATAATGTAGAGATAAAAGAGAAAAGAAGGTTTATAGATTGAAGGAAGAAGTTTGTTTTTCAGAATTTTCATATTGTGCCCATTACATTGTTCCCTATTTATTTCCAAGGTTTCAGGAAAAGACAAAATCGGTTAAGTTTGTTGGTGCTCGCCTAACCCTAGTGCCCCTACGTAACTCCCGGCTCTCCTCAACGATAGAATCCTGATCCTTATCACATGCATGGTGCACGTCGGTCATTTCCCCATCCTCATGCTCATCCATAGCCAGCTCATTATCTTCTGTGACAGTATGTTACCCTGGGGTCGTGTCCAAAGGATGGAAATCTCCCAAGCTTTCTTTTGGAACTTGTCAATGGCTCGAACTAGAGAAAAAGAACTAGATGCAACGAATGGATCGTTCAAGAGGTTGACAGCCTCCATGAAATCCGATTGAACGAGGAGGAACACAAAGCCTTGTTCCCATGCAAGTTTAAGGCCGGTAAAGATAACCCATAGCTTGGCTTGAAGAGGTTGGACTACACCAATTGACTAGTTAAACCCCAAGATCCAGGAGCCTCCGTGGTCCCAGAATACTTCACCAATAGAGCCAAAGCTAGTAGTAGAGGACATTGGCTTAATAAAAAAAGTGACTAAACGCAACCATTTCCCCTAATTATGATTAATAACTAATGTGATCATTTTCATAATTTAGAGACTACTTGTATGGTTTAATTAGGAGGAATTGGCTTAATTTAGTGACTAAACGCAACCATTTTCCCTAATTATGATTAATAACTAAAGTGATCATTTTCATAATTTAGAGACTACTTGTATGGTTTAATTAGGAGGAATTGGCTTAATTTAGTGACTAAACGCAACCATTTCCCCTAATTAAGCCCTACTTGTGCACTTTTCCCGAAAATGGAATATATATTGCCTTCAATAAAATTCTCTATGTGCTATAGTTTTTTATTCGTTAAAACTATGGGCTAAAATCACAGCATTTGCACAAATAATATTATCTTTTAAATAAATGGGAGTGATTTGGCTTGCATAAAATCCAACAAGTTAAATCAAGCAATTCAAACATAAAATAGTATTGTGGTTGTTTTAATTGTATTGTTTCAAAGTGGAAGATTGTTTGACACTCGGAGCTGTCGTTAAAACCCAACAAGTTGTTAAAAATATAAAAAAAATCAAATTCTTTATCCCAATAAATTCAAGAAATGCACACGGAGTAATTGCAACAAAAAATCGTTAGTGTGTTTTTTATTGGCTTTATTGTTTGAATATTTTTTGGGGGGAAAAATTGGATACTATCCCCTTTAAAGTACATTTGGAAAAATACCCTCATTTAGCACACATAAGTAGGACTCGCATTTTGCAGAACGCGGATTCAATATACGCGTTTAACGAAACGCGTATTCAATCCGATGTGGCATATCTTATCTGTTGGCTTTATTTTCATATGCAGTAAAATGAACTCGCGTTTGGTAGGACGCGAATTCAACGCATTATCAGATAAAGCATCGGGTATTTATCGCAGTCAAACGAAACGGTTGAAAATATTAATGACCACGTTGAAATAACAAAGAATTTGCATTTTACGAAATGCGTATTTCTGTGAATCAGCGTATGATAGAACGTGAATTTACTTAAACACGCATTTGAACCGACGCGGGTTCTAGTATAAATAACCCCCATACCCCACAAAAATCACACCAAAACAAAAATATTCTCTCTCAATCCCTTATGTAATATTTCAGATTCGCGATAATGAAGGGCTCCCTGATAAGGTTGGATCATAAACACGTCTTCGATTTTTGGCAAAAAAATGTAAACTTTATTTATTTATTTTAAATTTAAATTTTCAGTTTTGGTTTAGTTGAATTTAAAAAAAATACGGTAGTTTAAAATTGAAATTAAGGTGTGGATGTTTATTTTTTTTAGGATGGGATGGAACGTCGTCTCGAAGTCTTTATCACTCGGATGATGAATGGACCCGACACGCGTCTAGAAGAATATATTTCGAGGGCTGGATTTTTGCATATATCAAAAATTATTGGCGGTGCAAAATTGGATGTTGATTTGATCAACACCCTTGTAGAAAGGTGGAGGCCGAAGACATACACATTCCACCTTCCGTGCGATGACGCGACGATAACCTTGGAGGACGTGTCGCATATTCTAGGTCTGCCGGTAGAAGGAGATGCTATTACCGGTCACAGCAGTGGTGACTGGCGTGTGGGCTGTGTTTTGATTTGCTAGGGGTTGCGCCAGATCGGATGGATGGTGGCGTTGTGTTTCTTTGGTGGCTGCGGGAAAATTATAGCCATTTACCAGGAGGGCGTGAACGCGGATGTGAGGATGGTAAAGATTTTTTTTTCTGAATATTAATAAAAAATAAATTTCAAAATTTTAATATATATTTTTTTGTATTGTATGCATATGCTCGCGCGCATATTTTACAAATAATTGGCTGGATATTGGTGTCGGACAAATCTCGCAACAAAGTACACCTGTTGTGGTTGCAGGATTTGCGGGATTTTGATGAAGCCGGTAGACTAAGCTGGGGATTGATGGTACTGGCATTTCTCTTTAGAAAGTTGTGCAAGACCACAAATCTTGAAAAGCACGACATTGGAGGTTGTCTTCTTTTGTTGTAGTCTTGGGCGTGGTTCAGAATGCCATTTTTACGCCCTGAACTGAGCGTGCCGAGTCCTTACATTTTCCACTATGCTGGAGGTAAAGAAAAAAATAATTTTTTAAAAAACTAATAATTTTTTGGTAGCCATTTTTTAATATTAAAGTTATGTTGGTTGTTCTGTAGGTGGAGCGATAATTTAAGCCATGTTGATATGGCGAAAGGTTTGAAGGCTATCAGACAGGACATTGAAAATGAATCCGGGAATGAGGTAAATATTTGAAGTTTGAATTTAATATTGAATTTGATGTAAATATTTAAAATAAACTTTATCAATTTAAGTTATTATTGAAAATTGTACAGTTTTTGTAGACACTGTACGCGAATCTGAGTATCCACGAATGCCTCCCGAAATTTTTAGAGGGGACGAAGAGTGCTTGGACGGCGATGGTACCACTCATCTTCTACTCAACAGTTGAGTGGCATCCGACCGATCGCGCCTTACGTCAGTTCGGTTGCATCCAAAGAATCCCGTCGAACCCTCCAAATTTTGACGAATTACATAGGCTAACTCGACAAGGAAAGCTCGAGGTACAATAAATTTAATTGGTTTAATGCTTTTATCAATTTGAGCAAAGTTTATATTGATACAAAGAAGGATAATTTTTTAACATTGCATGGTAGGT